>JAKTVI010000006.1:0-374015 GCA_030557115.1 Insectozyma chauliodis | reverse complement strand
TTTTTTTTTTTTCTTTTTTTTTTTTTTTTTTTTTTTTTTTTTTTTTTTTTATTTTCCTCTATGATTATCAACAGGTGGATTTGCTAGGGAAAAAATATACCATTGCAAATACCATCATCTAATTGCATTTCATAACATCAATTCATTACAAGATGTTTGGCAACAATACTAATAACACAACTAGCAATGATGCAAACAAAAGCAATGCATTTGGTGGGTTCCTGTCAGGAAGCGGAAATGCGTCATCTGGTTTCTCCTTTGGATCCAAACCAGCGGAATCAACCACAAACGCATTTGGATCATCTACACCCAGTTTTTCATTCGGGTCCACAAACAATGCTACGTCACAACCTAACAACACAAGCTCGCCGTTTGGTACATCTTCCACAAGTACCAATGCGTTTGGTGGTGGTTCGACCACAACAAGCAATACCACAGAAAACAAACCTGCTTTTGGAGGGTTTGGGCAAAACAACGCTGCTGAAAATAAACCTTCTGGTGCTTTTGGAGGTTTTGGCACTAGTAATGCAACAGAAAACAAACCAGCTAGTACATTTAGCGGGTTTGGCGCAAGTAACACTACTGAAAATAAACCAACTAGTACATTTGGCGGGTTTGGCGCAAGTAATGCTACTGAGAATAAACCTGCCGCAACGTTTGGTGGATTTGGTCAAAATAATGCCACCGAAAATAAACCTGCTGGTGCTTTTGGCGGATTTGGCACCAATACTACAACCGAGAATAAGCCTGCTAGTACATTTGGTGGACTAGGAGCCAGTTCTACTACTGAGAATAAAACAGGATCTACATTTGGCAGCTTTGGGTCTAGTGCAAACAACGCCGCTGAAAATAAAACAAGCAACTCTTTTGGTGGGTTTGGTTCCAACAATAATAATACCAGCGAGGGAATATTTGGTGCCAAAACAGACAATTCAAATAATGCAAGTACTGGATCATTTGGTAAACAAGATGATAAACCTGTAGCTTCAAGTGGATTCTCATTTGGAGGTAAAAAGGATGAAACGTCCAGCACAAGCAATACTACTGGAGGTATGTTTGGATCCAAGGCAAACACTGAAGCAACTTCCACTACGACAAAACCAGCATTTTCATTTAATGGAGCTTCTAGTTCAGCTGCAAATGAATCTAAAATCGATCAAACAAGTTCCACTTTTGGTGCCAAACAAAATGATGCTCCAACTAGTGGTGGCGGTTTGTTTGGTGCAAATAAACAGGAAAATAAGCCAGCGTCTTCTGGATTTTCTTTTGGTGCAAAACCTGATGAAAGTAAAGATAAACCATTATTTGGAGCATCTTTAAATAGTGAGAAAAAAAATGATGAGCCAACCAAACCAGCTACTGAGTTCACATTTGGAGCGAAAAAAGATGAAGAGGGTACTAAATCTGCAAGTCCAGGCTTTACTTTTGGAGGTGACAAGAAAGAAGTTCAACCAACTACAAGCTCTAGTTTTTCATTTGGTGCAAAAGACGATTCCAAAAGTAGTGGTCTTTTTGGCGCTAAAACCGATCAAGAAAATAGCAAACCAGCTGCAGGAGGCTTCTCATTTGGTGCTAAAAAAGACGAGGATAAAGACAAACCAGCCCCTGGTGGATTCTCATTTGGTGGTAAAAAAAACGAAGCTCCAGCTAGCTCTGGTTTTTCATTCGGTGGTAAAACTGAAGAGAAGGACAAGCCGGCAACCGGTGGATTTTCATTTGGGGCTAAGAAAGAAGACGAGAAACCCGCTAGTTCTGGCTTTTCATTAGGAGCTAAAAAAGATGAAGATAAACCATCTGGTTTCTCATTTGGTGGCAAGAAAGACGGAGTTGCAAATAAACCAGCTAGCTCTGGTTTCTCGTTTGGTGGTAAAAAAGAAGACGAAAAAGATAAGCCTGCTACTACTGGTGGATTTTCATTTGGTGCTAAAACCGATGGAACAAAAGATAAACCTACTACTTCTGGAATTTCTTTTGGAAATAAAGATAGCGCAAAGGAAGATAAAGCTCCTGCCACGGCTTCTTCAGCTACTTCTACAGCCACCGCAACTACATCATCAACTGCAACCAGCCAACCAAATTTGAAACCCACAAAAATAGAGCCAATCCCAGTGTCTTTGGATAACAAAACAATAGATGATTTAATCGTCAAATGGTCAAAACAATTAAACACAACGAGCAAGATATTTGGATCGTACACTGAAAAAGTCAAGACTTGGGATCAAAAATTGGTTGAAAGTGGTGACGAAGTTTTCAAATTGAATCAAGATTGTTTGGAAGCAGAATCTTTACAAAATAAAATCGATCAACATTTGTTATTTGTTGAAAATCAACAAGATGAGTTGGAAAAAGTGTTGGATAATTATGAACAACAAACAGACGCATTGTTGAATGTCATAGAGTTGAATACAAGTAGTAGTGCTCAGCATGCTTCAGCATTGATACAAGGTAACGATGATGGTCAAGCAACAAAGAACAACGCAACATCATCTACTAGTTTATCATTAAGTATAACAGACAAAATGAGAGAGAAAGCTTATCACAATGCAGAAGTATTGGATGAAAGGTTGGACGACTTGGGAAGCAATTTGAGTACCTTAATTAACGAAATGAATTCTGTTAGCGATGCATTTAATAAAAATTTAATCAACGAATTTGCCAGCAAGACTAAGTCCAAATCAAATAGCCAAGAATCAACTAAAAGTAATGACAATAATGACGTAAAAGAAAACCCAATTGAAGAAATTGTTAAATTACTAAATTTACATTTGGAGAACTTAAAATACATTGAGACCACCGAAGACGAATTGAGGAAAAAGTTGGATAAATTGAATAAATCCAAAGCACCAAAGTAAGTAATTGTATAACTGAGCTCCCAAATATCGTATTCAATATTTCACATGTAAATCAGTAGTTTTTTTTTTATTGATTTATAGATTTATTTTTTTTTTTTTTTTTGGGTCGAAGAACAATCGTTATCGCCTTATGCAATGGCCCCAGGCTAAAACCAACAAGTGCTACCAAAGTAGCCTATTTTGTACTTAAACGTAAATACCAATCAAAGGTGGAGTAGAAGAAAAAAAAAACCCTGTTCTTGTCAAACCTCAATTCTTTACAATTCTGTTTCTAATTCAACCATGGGTTCTCCAATTTTCATGTTGATCGACTTGTTGTTCGATCCTGATGTTTCAAACAAGATTGTGTTACAGATGGTTTGGTCTCAAGTCAAAGCTATAGGTATTGGAAAGGTACTTGCTGCATTATTGAGTGCTTTACAAGTAGGTGTTTCTTCATTTATTAGAGTTCCACAGATTAGAAAGTTATTGATCAAATCCGAACAGGAAAGAATCAATGTTGCGAAAGGTTTATCATTGGAAAGTTTGTCCATCGACACTTTGAATTCTTTAATTCATGTTTCTTTCAATTCCCAACATAAAATCCCATTCATTAATTACGGTGAAAGTTTATTATTGGGAATTCAAAATGCAATCATAATATTGTTAATCAAATATTACAGATTGAGAGCTAATGGTGATATCAAAGATATCAAAACCTTATCATGGCAAGACAAATTCTCCACTTTAGCTGAAGGATTATCAAAACCTTTAGGTATCATGATTGCTTCTTCAATCTTTTTCACAAAATTGGCTCCATCTAGCTTAGTTTCAGTTTTGGAAATATTAAACATTCCAATTTCAATAATCGCCAAGTATCCACAAATCAAAGCCAACCACGATTTGAAAACAGCTAGACACTTGAGTGATGTTGTTTTGAAAGCTAACGTTGTTGGATCTTTGATCAGAGTCTACACTTCATTCACTGACTACTCAACAAAGGCAAAGAAGAACAAAAACACCATAGATGAAAAGATATTATTAGCTGGTTACACAACTTCGTTTATTTTAAATTCTATATTATTAGGCCAATCAATTGTCTATGACAAATTAGGCAAAGGAAAAGCTAAACCAGAGGAAGAACTTAAGAAAGACGAATAATTATTATTAAACATTTTATTTTTTAATATATTATCTCAGTAAATTTGGTCCCACCTTATTTTTTCTCTGTTCTCTTGCGCATATTTTTTTATCAGCATGGTTCATAAGGCGGAATTTCTACCACCAACTGGAGATTCTATATCTTCAGTGTTACAAGGTGGGTTTAACCATCCCTTGAGTAGAGAATGGCAACAAGAAAGACAATTAACCAAAAACATGTTTATATTTCCTTTATTTGTCAGTGACTTGCCTGATGAAGAAACTCCAATACCTGCTTTACCAAACATAAAGAGATTTGGTGTTAACAAGTTGATCCCTTATGTAGGAAAATTAGTTGAGAAGGGGTTACGAGCAGTCATTTTGTTTGGTGTGCCTTTGAAGCCAGGAGTCAAAGATCCTTTGGGCACGGCTGCAGACGATCCAGATGGCCCAGTCATACAATCGATCAAATTGTTGCGTGAGAACTTCCCTGATTTGTTCATCATGTGCGATGTTTGTCTTTGTGAATACACCGACCATGGCCATTGTGGAATATTAGAAAAAGACGGCAGTTTGATTAGAGATAAGTCAGTGGAAAGAATAGCTGCTGTCGCTGTGAACTATGCAAAAGCAGGAGCCAACTCAGTCGCTCCGTCAGATATGATGGATGGTAGAATCAAAGACATCAAGTTGGGTTTAATTCGTTCCAACTTGGCTCACAAGTGCTTGGTCATGTCGTACGCGGCTAAATTTTCGGGCAATTTGTACGGGCCATTTAGAGACGCAGCAGGTAGTGCTCCTTCTCACGGTGATCGTAAATCATACCAATTGCCTCCTGGAGGAGCAGGTTTGGCAAGAAGAGCTTTAATTAGAGATATGGAAGAAGGAGCAGATGCCGTGATTGTAAAACCAAGCACATTCTACTTGGACATCGTTAGTGATGCAGCTAGATTGTGCAAGGACTATCCTATATGTGCTTACCACGTGAGTGGAGAATATGCTATGTTGCATGCTGCTGCCGATAAAGGAATCGTTGATTTGAAAAGTATAGCCTTTGAAGCTCATCAAGGTTTTTTAAGAGCAGGCGCAAGGTTGATAATAAGTTATTTTACCCCAGAATTTTTAGATTGGTTGCAAGTTTAATCTCTAATTGTATATATATTAATGAAGTAAATCAATTTGAAGACTATATTGTGATTGGCTCGGATTTAACTTGATTGCTAATTGGAACGTTCTCTTCCAATTTATCAGATGGAACTTCAGGCATGATTTTGTTTTTAGGAGCTTCGGGTAGAGGTTCCGAAACACCGTTGATCTCTTTATTTAGTTTTTCAAATTCTTCGTCAACCTCATCCTCTTCCAATTTATTTAAATTTAGTCCCATTCCTAAGCTTTCGCTGACTTCGTCAACTCTAATCTTATTATCTTCCAAATCATCCAAAATTTTGTCAATTTTTTCCACCTTCATTTCATTATTTAATTTATTTAATATTTGATTTCCTTGTTGTAATCCATAAATGACATCTTTTTCAATTAATTTAAACTCTATTGTTCCAATCAACTTCTCTAAATTGTCCAATTGATCAAAAGTTTTATTTATTGTCGACTCTTGTTGCTTTTTCGATTTCAAATAAAATTTTGCTCTTTCTGGCTGTTTGTTAAGCAATGCTTTTTTGGCTAGATCATTTTGTTTTGCTATGATGATGTTCAATTTCCTCTGATGTTGCTTGATTTTATCTCGCTGTTGCTTTAACTGAAATATAGCTTTATCTTGAGGTGTAATCTTTGGAGCTGAGGTTTGTTGACCCATAATCTATTGAATCTGGTTCAAAGTTGATGGTGATAAAAAACAACAGGTAGTGTTATTCAGTCCAATGCACAAACAAACAAACATGAAATTTGTGTCACAAGATGATAGCGAAAAAACACTTGACAGCCTTACTTACCAGAATGAAAGAGTGGGTTGCCTGTCTACCTCCAATCGACAAATTAACCATACAAAAGTTGGCGTCGGTTGACACATGTTTATGACTATAGAAATTCTGTATATGTTGCGCTCTTGAAACCACATTTATATATACGTATATATATAACAATGATACTCCAGATTATTGTCAAATAGGACATTGTCCTACAGTAATAGTACGATATTGCATTGACTTTAACTTTTGAATGTCTGAAATTGTTGTTGGAATTTGCTCGTATAGTTTTTCTTGAATAAACCCTTTGAAAATACAATTCCTTTTTTGTTCACTGGTTTCACCTGGTAGCCTTGGGTCCAACAAACTGCAGTGAAATCGCCCTTTCTGGAACGAGAAACAAAATTCAAGGGTAATAAATTTTCCAGTTATAAAAAAAAAAAAAAAATAAAAAATTTAAGAAATTCAAGAAATTCATGTTCTTATAATTTCTTATTATGTCCTCCAATAATTTTACAACCCACCCAAAATATAAACATCACCCTCAGGATAATACTACCAATCAAAACTATCATCAACCTTATTTGGGCACTTCACCAATGGCTAATGCAGTAAATATACCAACGCATTTGTTGCCGCAGGCATTTTTAGATCAACAAAATGATCGCAAGTACAATACCATTTTTGAAAGTAATCAACAACAACCAACCGGAAATTCAAAATCAAGTAATCAAGTGCATCCGGACTATAATCAACAACCTAACGCAAACCATTATGCTCAGCCCAAGGTTCATAATGCTCAGCCGGAAAAACCGCATAATCAAGTAAACCCGTACCCTGTCCAGCAGCAACCGCCCATAAATTATAACAAAACTAATAATAGCTTTTATCAACAAACAAGTGAATTTCAGCATAGCAACGACCAACCATATCACAATAATAATGTCGGTGGATACAAGGTGGATAATAGATCTGCTTCGTCATTAACTTACGGGTTTCCATCAAGCACTTCAACACAATCGTTGCAGCATGATTCCAGGCCGAATCCAGTAATGCACAAATCTTCTTCGGGGGTATATAATTCCAGTCAGCCACCTTACCCTGTAGACAATATAATACCTAATCAACCATTGCATTACCAACAACCACAACAACAGCATCAGCAACCACCGCAGCAACAACAACAACAACAACAACAACGCCGGCAGCTTAGAAAAGCACCGTCGAGTAATTTACCACCGATAATGAATGACCAGGTGTTGTACAACAATAATAATTATTCAAACGAAGGCAGAAGAATTGTTTCAACTCCTTCTTCTCAATCAATACCTACATATGTTGGAAACGATTCAAGAACAAAGTCATTGTCTTCATCATCATCAAAGGCTAAACAACAGCAGGAGAATACAAGACCAAATTCTGGTGGTAGTAGCACTTCACTTCATCATTCATTTTCATTGTCATCGAAATCTCGGTCTTTTACATCCATTAGTAAGTTATCATCGTTATCAACGAAAAAATTTGGCTCATCATCTTCAATATCTAATAGCAAACTCGATAAATCCAACACCATTAATTCCTCGAAAAGTACTCTTGCTTTGCCACAACAAGCACAAAAACCATCGATTTATCCAGCCGTATTAAGTGAAGTTGCAAAATTATTTAAAGAAGTGATAATTTTGACAATCAATACCAAGGATGGTTTGGAATACCATGACACTTTTACTGGGAAAATGGCCGTTGATATATTGTGTCGAATAATACGAACAAGTGATCGTAATTTGGCTTTATTGCTAGGTAGATCTCTTGATGCTCAAAAGTTTTTTCACGATGTAACTTATAATCATAGATTGAGGGATTCCGTTCATGAAGTTTATGCATTCAATCATATATACAATGACGTTGATTTTTTCCATGAAGATGGGTCAAATGGCAATTCAAACGCAAACTCTAAACATGGATCATTTGTTGACAGTTTTGCATTACAAGAGCATCTTTTAAGTCAGCAACTTCCCCTGCTGGTGAATCAAACTTCAAGCGCAGAATATCAAAATCAACACACGCTAGCTTCCAACAATAGCAAATTAACTTTGAAAGAATTGAGTGCTACTCAACAGACTGGAGTCAATGGGGTGTTTACAATATTGACTGATTGTTATTCACCAACCTGTAGCAGAAACAGATTATGTTATAGTATAGCGTGTCCAAGAAGATTAGAACAGCAAGCTAGATTGAACTTGAAACCGCAAGGAGGATTGAAAAGAGCTGTTTCGAGATTATCGTTGCACGAACAAGAAGAAAACGAAACGTTGTGGCACAAGACTGTACCACAGTCTGTATTAGATAAGCTTGACAAGCATGAGAAAACTAGGCAAGAATTGATTTACGAATTCATATATACTGAACGAGATTATGTTAAAGATTTGGAATTCATGACTGACTTTTACATCATGCCGTTGAAAAACCCTGCAAATAACATCATACCAGAGTACCAGCGTGAAACATTTATTTATACTGTGTTTGGTGGTGTTAACGAATTGTTGAGATTGGCAAAACAGTTGAGCGAAGCATTGACGAGAAGACAACAACAGCAGAAACCAGTGGTTGAAACCATTGGTGATGTATTTCTAGATTACGTTGGTAATTTCGAGCCATTTATCAAATATTCGGGTAACAAGGTGTTTGCCAGTTTTGAGCATGAGAGACAACAATCGGTTAATATGAAATATGCAAGGTTTCTCGATGCCATAGAAAAGAAACCAGAATCAAGAAGGCAAGATTTGTCATCCTTCTTGATCAAAGGTGTTCAAAGACCAGCGAGATATCAATTATTGTTGGCAGGAATATTGAAGCATACAAAGCCTGAGTCACCTGACTATAAATTTTTGGTAAAATCAAAAGAAGAAATTGAAAAATTATTGGTTAAAATTAATATTCAAACTGGTGAAAGTACGGATCGTCATAAAATCATGGTTCTTCATAGATTGTTGGGAAAGCAAACGTTGGAGAACAAATTTAATTTTAAATTGTCATATAACAATCGAATCTTGTATCAAGTCACATTGAATAGAAAAAGGGACAATGAGAAAATCGAGCTTTACTTGTTTGAACACGCATTGTTATTAGTTAAGAACAAAATTCAAAATAAAAGAGAACAGCACAAGGTGTTTGAAAAACCAATTTATTTACCATTATTATTTGTCAATAGTGGGTTTGAAATACCAACTACAAGAACATTATTGAATCATAGACATCACGCGTCGTTAATATCGGATGTGGGAATTCGAAATCAAAGGCAAGAAAGTACAACTTATATTGGACAGACATTGAATTCGTCATCTAATAACAAATTTCAAATTAATATATTCGGCTTGGGTACAAACCAAGTACACACATCTTTATTTGCAGAAGATTTGACAATCCAAAATCAAGTGCTTCAACAAATTAGTCAGCAACAAAAGAAGTTGATTGAAGAAAATGACTTGTTTTCATTGACAAGGTTCGAAACCCGTAGATTCCAAGGTAACAACAAAATCAATTGTGGGGTGCCATGTTATGGTGGGAAAAAGTTATTGTATGGAACTGATTCAGGTGTCTGGGTCAGTACTGTACGTTCTATATCCACAACCAGTAACGAGAAGATTGTCAGTGATCCTACTTTAGTCATTAGCAAGCCGTATATAACACAAATTGAAGTATTGGTTGAATATTCCAAATTGCTAGTTTTGAGTGACCGAATCTTATACGAATATGACTTGTCGTGCACTGATTCTTTGGATCATGTCAAGAATACAAAATCAGGGAAAATTATAATGACACATATAAACTTTTTCAAGATTGGAATCTGTGATGGTAGATTATTGATTTGTGGTGCGAAAACAGGTGGATCTCAACACACAATATGTATATTTGAGCCGGTCAATCCATTCGACACTGCCAACAAAAACAACAAGAGTAACAAGAATAACAAAAAAGTGGAGATTCAAGAGATTCAATTTTCGTCTGATCCTATAAGTATATCCTTTTTGAAATCGCACTTGTGTATTGGATGTGCCAAAGGTTTTGAGATTTTGTCGTTACAAAATGGTAATAAGGAGTCTATTTTGGACGAGGCTGATCCAAGTTTGGATTTTGCAATTCAAAAGGAGTCGGTGACCCCCTTGGCAATACACAAGTTGGGCAAAAATATCATTTTAAGTTACTCTGAATTTGTGTTTTTGATCAACAAAAACGGCTGGAGGGTGAATCACGACTGGGGGATATTTTGGGAAGGTAATCCACAAAACATTGCATTGTTTTTCCCATACATTTTATCCTTCGAGCCCAGCTTTATCGAGATTCGTGATTTGAACTCGACTAATTTGTTGAGATCATTAATTGGGGAGAATATTCGTTTCTTACACTCCAACGAGCATGAAGCGATGTTTGCATGTGAAGAGAATGGCTACGATATAATCATATCAATTGATTTCTTAAACTTGAAACCGAAAATAGAAAAAGTTGCTTAATCTAATACTTAATATACATAACCTATTGAGAAGCTACCCGTGAGCTTCTCTTTTTACTTTTCATCGGCATCGTAAAATAACGCACAGAGAGAGTCTTGTGCGCTGCGCGTGTCTACAATATTGTTTTTTTTTTTTTCTTGTTGGCTCAACACAAATTTTCATTAACTTGTTTTTCTTTAGGGAACACTAGTTTTACTTTTCTTCAAAACAATGGCTCCGGTTCCTGATTTATCGATATTCCAATTCAGTTATCCTTCGATTGAACGTCCGTTTGGGTTGTACTTATGGCCTATTTTCAATAAAGCGTTTGAGTTGATCATTGGCTATCCAGCCGACGAATTTGAATTCATCTACCACGAAACTTTCTTAGCAAACGGGTACCATGCCATCTCTATAATCATTGGTTATTACATTGTGATATTTGGTGGTAGATATTTGATCAACACATTTAAGATTCCAGCTTTGAAATTGAACTTTTTATTCCAGTTGCATAATGTATTTTTGACATTATTTAGTTTAATTTTGTTGTTATTGTGCATAGAACAATTAGTTCCAATGTTGTACAATCATGGATTGTTCTATGCTATTTGTCATAGAGACGCCTTCACTTCAAAATTGGTTACATTGTACTATTTGAATTATTTAACAAAATATTTGGAATTGATTGATACTGTATTTTTGGTTTTGAAGAAGAAAAAGTTATTGTTCTTACACACTTATCACCATGGCGCTACAGCCTTGTTGTGTTATACTCAATTAACAGGATCGACCTCAGTTGAATGGGTCCCAATTACATTGAATTTAGCTGTTCACGTTATTATGTATTTCTACTACTTTTTGAGTGCAAGAGGAATCAGAGTTTGGTGGAAAGAATGGGTCACAAGATTTCAAATTATTCAATTTTTGATTGATTTGGTATTTGTCTACTTTGCCACTTATACTCATTATTCATTCCATTATTTCCCTTGGTTGCCAAATTATGGTGACTGTCATGGTTCCGAATTGGCTGCTGCCTACGGTTATTTGATTTTGAGTAGTTACTTGGTATTGTTTATAAGTTTCTACATCAAAGTTTATAAATCGAAATCATCTTCCGCTGGTAAAAAAATTGAACCGAAGACAGAAAAAGACGTTGTTGCTGGTGTATCATCGGGTGTTGAAACAAGTTCAACTAAAGTCAAGTCAAGAAAAGTATGAGGTTAGAGACTGTGTGTGTATAGAGAAAGTAAAATCAGAAATGATTACATAATTTAGAAGTAAAATCTTTGCTGGCTCATCATAACCACAACTTTAGGTTGCGCCGGAAATTTTTCTGGATATCGATTTCGGCTACGGCTACAAACAACCTTCCGGGGATATGGATTTCAGAGATATTTTTTGCAACTTTTGTGTCAAAAAAATTTCCAACACACAAAAGCTGACTAAAAAATTAGTACCGAAAAAAACTTGGGAAAAGAATTTCAAATTGGCAAGACTAAAAAGTGTCAAGAATGGTAACTCTTTAGAGTGTAGAGAATAGTAATGTGTTGATAATGTACATTTTAATTTTTTACATTGCCTATTATTTATTTGAAAATCCGATTCTGCTTTAACAGGCTACCAAGACAATCTTGTATCGCTACCATCTTTGATTGCAAAACCATAGTCTTTGGATATCAACCTATAATCGCTGCTTCAACAATCAAGCAAATCAAGCATCATATGAACTGCCATTAGGGTTGACACTGCTGAGTTGGATGAGATGTTTTATGCTATGTACACTCGCCACTATCATACCGATCCAAGCAAGCCGTTCCACCTTTAACATTACTTCAATAAACTTCCTGCTGCATTGGTGCACGTTGTTGTCACAAGGCAGATTCTTATCAATGGCATCATCGGAGGAATCGCCTCTGCATGCTTCGTTTTCACTGCTACGCTCTTTCAAATCTCCGTCGCTATTTCTTGTGAAGGAGACACTCATAGTTGTGTCTGCTTTATTAAGGGGCATAACATTTACTTACAACGTATCCTCTCTTCTCTATACGCAATTGTAAGTGCGAGTCAAAGTTTCTGTTGAACCAGTATATACAAACTACACTATCATCTCTCTTAGTATTACTACAATGGTCATCGTTTCCACCATTGGTAATTTAACTTTGAACCTTTGCAATACCGTTAGCATACCTGCAGTAGCATGAAATATGGTTGACGCTGCCACTGATGGAAATACTGATACTGCACTTGCTATAGTAGCTTGTGCAGTCAATCTTTCGGACATGTCGAATTTATACAACCTGCGAAACTTAACCCCAAATAAGCCCAGGTATGAAAATAATGTGGATTCTTTCACAAATACTACTCGACATATTGTTGCTAGCAGGACCTAGACCTACAAAAGCAGTTTAAAGAGAAATTACATGATAAAAATATACCCTACGTACTTAAAATTGGAAGTACAGGATTCACCTTCATACACAAAATATTCAAATCTCTTGTATAACTCTCGAAACGTTTATGTACCAAAAAAAACAATTTGGTTGTTTAAAGTGTTTGAACCAATGCCTATTGGTAGTCAAAGGTATAGTTAGATAGTTGGATCAGAAAAGTAGCAATTTGTGGGTATCCTGCATGTAGCTGCATGAACCCCAATAAGATTATTTCGGATTTTGATTACCCCTATTCATTGGGGATACAGCCGGTCATTAGTAACGACAATTTCGGCCGTTGACGAACCAAAAATTTTACAGGTTTGCGATCTAGACTTGTTGAAAATAAAACCGTGTTCCCCTGCCAGCGAAGCCGTCTTGTTACTACGTAAAAGCAGTAATTTCGGTTTCAATTCAGGTTCTGTCTTTTGGTAACTGCAATCTCTCTTGAGTGAAGGTACAATAAATAGTCAAATAGTCTAATAAACGAACCCACTGGCATGTCAACAACAACTGGCTGCAATAAAGCCAAAAATAGGGGATTTGTTGATTTGAAAATCTCAATAGCAAAACCGAAAAAAAAAAATAAAAAAAAAAAATGACAACTAAAACCTTTTGATATTGCCGTACCGTAATTTCCGCGTTTGATATAGCACGTTAAATTCATTTTTAATTACACTGGTTATAACTGTAGGCAAAGTGCACTGCTACACGGTCGTAAACTGGCTCACTAAACGGTTACTTTGTTTGAAATACAGTAACAACTAATTTTGTTTCTATTTTAAAATGAAATACACTTCAAATTAGGAGGTCAAAATACAAAAAAATCTTAAATTTCAACCGAGATTTTTTATTTTATTTTTTTTTTTTTTTTTTTGTTTCTTGTTACAGCCTCTCAAGAGTTAAATTTACGCTTTAATGAACCTATTCTCTGTTTCAAACAAGGCAAAAGACAAGACAATTTTGCTTGCTGGACTTTTGTGTCAACAGTAAAGGACTTTTATTTTGAAACACAGCAGCCACCATAAATAATAGGAGATGACTGCCGAATCATTCAATCACCGTGATAAAAACTCAAGAGTCATAGATGGAATACAAGGAAGTGCCTGTTGCATGCTGTAAAGAGCGATAAGCAATTGCCACAGATGATAATCAAAACGGTTTACATCCAAATTCCAAAATGCGGGTTTATTTATAACCCTCCATTTTAATAACCGACACCCACCTAACTTACTTTGTTAGATTTAGTAATCGTTTATTTTTTTTCCACCGCATGTCATTTTTTTTTTTTTTTTTTTTTTTTTTTTTTTTTTTTTTCTGAAAGCTGGCACGGCGGATAGGCAGGAAAAGTGTAGAAGATACGACGATGTTTACAACTGGGATGTTTGTGACGCGACAGAAGGGAACGGTGGACATGCCTCTGGCACCAAAACATACAACGGATACAAAATATTAAGTTGTGCATATTATATAATATGGAATGATCTTTTATTTTTTATTTATATACAAATCAATTTTCACTTTTCTACCCTGTAATACTTTTCCCAAATTCATATTGAGTGCATACATATTCTACAGTTCTTTCACTTAGTTTATGATTAATTAAGTCTACCTCAAGTGTAACACTCACCCACAATACTTTATAATGTTATCTTCTGTTGCATACATGATGAACAATACAAATTCTTTATCCAAATACTCTTTGGATAATACTCCGTCAAACACATCCGCTAACATGATCCAACAACAGCAGCAACTGCTGCTTCAGCAACATTCTCAGCATGCATCAGTCACTTTGCCTTCAATTCATTCTTTGAATATACCCGCCTTCCCCCATCATGAAGAGTCAAACACCGCCACTAACGCCGATTATAGAGCAACTGCATTTCAACATTACTCAACCAACTCTCCGCCAGTACTAATACCTAAGTCGGAATCAGCCTCTCATATGTTGTTGAGTCCAATAGGTTCGCCTTATGCAAACGCTGAAACGAGAGCAAGAAGTTATTCCGATCCATATCAAGTCAAACAAGAAATTACTTCTCCATCGCTAACACCTCCATTAAAGTACAATCAGGAAAACGATCAACCTTGTGATCCTTCGGCGTCGCCTTCTTCAACATCATCTTCACCATCTATATCCACATCTCCAACACAAATCAAAAAGAATTGGAAACCAAGAAAAAAAAGACAATGTCCTGAATGCAAATTGTATTTTTCAAACTTGGCAACACACAAATCTACACATCTCAAACCAACAAATCGTCCTCACATTTGTAAATATTGTCAAAGAGGTTTTGCAAGACCAAACGATTTGTTTCGTCATATAAAATGCCATTGGAAAGAGATTGGTATTGATAATCAATTCAGGTGTCCTTTTAAAATCATCCAGTCTGAAGATCACCCAGAATCTTCAACACTGGGACCTGATCATTGTTGTCACAACACGGGGATATTTTCGCGGTGCGACACTTTCAAGAATCATTTGAAGGCGATACATTTCCAATATCCAAATGGTACGAAAAAAGATCAGAGAACAAAAGTACAAGGCAAGTGCAGAATTTGTCAAGCGGAGTTTAAGAATGTGGATGATTGGATGCATAACCACATTGAGACCAATCAATGTCCTTATGCAATCAACATGATCAAAAAAACATAATGAAGCAAATGTCTATATTAGGGTTGTCGGTATTGAAAAATATGATTATGGGTTTATAGAAACGAGGGTTTAGTTGTTTGGTTTTTAATGTATAATGAAATTAAATCAATTTTACAAGGATGTAAATGTTTGCGATTTTTTTTTTTTTTTTTTCGGCTAGTTTGTGGAGCCGATGGCGTTTGCACCCGAGAGAAAAAAAAAAATAAATAAATCCGGCTTAAAGCCTGTTGTCGACCTTTTTCCGAACGCTGAAATCATAAATATCAGTGGATTTCGATTGACTTCTTCTACCCCAACAAAAAGTAGATTTTAATGTTTGGCTTTGCGGAACGTGAATTTATCCGTAATAAAATCTTGTTCTTTTAAAACTACCACCTGCATTATCTGTCTCGCCTACTCTAATTTCAATCTAGAAAAGATGTTTAATAAAACGTTGAAGTACCTAGTCGTGGCGTTTTTAATATCAACCCACAAATCTATACCCATAGTATCCTATATCCTAAGATTCTACTATCATGTTTTCACTGGATTGCTTGTATCAAGGTTCAAGTACAAATCTACCAAATTGAACAGTTTTGGTTATAACTCACCTAAAGACTTATACTCATGGATCACGTTGAAATCCTCAGTCAGTCCATTGGAAATCGACATGTATTTACACAAGTCAAACTCAACCTACTTTCTCGATTTGGACATTGCAAGAACCAAATTCGTAACTAGATTGTTTCAAAAATTCTGGTGGGTCAGTTTTGACAATGACAAGAAACGATTCAAAAAAAGTCACACAGTGGCTAATTTCCCTTACGCTCCGGTCGCAACTGTCAGCTGTCAGTTCAAAAAAGAGTTGAAACCGTTCCAATCTTTCGACATTAGCACCAAAGTGTTGGCATGGGATAAAAAGTGGTTGTTTTTGTTGAGTAAGTTCACTACTAAAGGCAAAAACAATGCCGAGGTGGTCCATGCAATTGCCGTCACTAAATACGTGTTTAAAGCTGGCAGAATCACAATCCCCCCAATTGAATTTCTAACCGATTGTAATTTGGTTTCTCCAGAAAACGAAAAGAAAAATGACAAAGATATACTTGTCGTCAAGCATTTCATTGAGACAGAAGATTTAGAAGCATTGGCTGATTTATAGAATATAGATACTGATATAAATAATATACTACGATATACAAACTATTTTGATTTAAGCCAAACCAAAACCTTCGTGACCTTCTGTTATGGCCATTAATAAAGAGCCTCTCAACATTTCATAGCTTTCATAGGCAGGTAAATCGATTTGATTGAAACATGTGTGCGAAGAAGGTAATCTTTCGGTTGATCCATAATCTCTATGAATGCTAAACTTGCAAGTTCCACTGGCTCCACTCAATTCTTTAAACCCATTTAATGGCACTTTCGATGTTCCTGTTGAAAATTGTAACAATCTGGCTCTTTCCTCGTTATCAAATGATTTGACAGCTCTCCAAAACCATTGGATCTGTACTGATGATGGTGAATAGTTGCTATAACTGGTGTTGTGCTGCCAATCTGCAACGTCGATATCAGGTAATCCTGAAATCAATAATTCCAATTCTTTTTCATCAAAAATAGCAACCAAATCTTTAGATATAATTTCGTGGAATCCAATCAAAAAATTTTCCATTTGTTCTTCAACTGAGGTTTGTAATCTATATTCAACAACCTTTTTCACGTATTCACTCTTATTTTCTTCGGTGACGGCAATGTTCCGACCATTTGGTATCAAATCAATAACTTTATGCTCACCATAATCATCGGTCTCGACTGAAAAATCTTCAGTTATGACATCCGTGATATCATTTTCCAACATCCACATGAGAGATTTGAAATATTCCAAATCCAATGTCTCCATATCTTTCAATGATGGTTGTTTACCAAGAATTCGTTTATAAACAGCTCTTGAAAAATGACAGTCTAGGAAGCAATTGTCATAAATTGCTTTACCAATCACTCTACCAATGAATTTGAAAAATGACAAATGTTCAGGATTAATATAAGATGTTCGATTCGGATGGAATGTGGTCTTATCCAGGACAACAGGAGTAAACAATGCATAATCAGGATTGAACATTTGTCTACTCAAAACTTGATACCATTCTCTGGTCACACCTCCTGCATCAATACCTTGTTCACCTTTGAAATTTATTTCCAATTTCGAGTTTTTAAATTCTTCCTTGGACTTGAAAAATAATGACCTATAACTGTCCAAAAATACTTGATCACGACGAATGTTGATTGATAATTTACTGTTCTCCTTCTTATCTGTATGCAACTTTCTATCGAAATAATTCTTTTTATTGTCAAATTCCAACACTCTTGAATTACGAACCAACATACCAAAAGATCCACTCATCAAATTAGGATTACCTCGAACCATTTGGTTGAGTATTTTTTTATGCTCATCAGTGAAGGAAAAGAATAATTGTTCAATTGGTTCCTTTGTGAAATCAATCTTTTTGGCCTCATATTTCAAACAATCCTTTATGGGTAATTCTCGCACTTTACTGTGTTTACACACAACCATCAAGGCTTCAATCAATGGTAACAAAGCATTTGCAATGTTGTTCAACTGCGGTTGTTGTTCCTCTAATGCTCGCAAACATTCACTTAATGCATCCCAAAGGTTTCCAAGCGCCAATTTTTTATACAATTCAGTAAGCTCTTCGATTTCATCCACTGTAATTTGTTTCTCTTTTTCTTTATTTTCAAACATGTAATCTAAAGCAGTCAATATACGTAATAATTTAGACTGGTCTGATGAGTGGGCACTGAACTTTGAAAATGATTTTCCTTCCGATCCCAAACCTTTTGTAATATCTTTAGTCAAATTATTCAAATCAACGATAATTTTATCTCCCAACTCGCTTGCTTTATCTGATAATTCAATTGAAAAGATTTTTTGAACTTTTGGTAATACTGAAAAATTCTGCATAGCCGATATCGTTCTTCTGAAAGTTGAATTTGAACATTCGTTTCCAATCAATATTTTAATTATATTACGGAAATTCTCTTCCGGTATGCTTGGTGGTGCGAAAGGTGCAGGTTTGTTTTTATTGGCATCGTCATCTTCTTCAATTTGTTCGTGTTTTTTCAATACATTCAATGGACGCGTTGCAACTTGCAACACTCTTGCCAACAAATCTAAAAAGGTTTGATCTTCTTTAATCAATTTATTATCAAGCAAAATCAACAAGTAATTTATTGGGAATTTATAATCTTTAACCTGTTTATTATTTTGATTTTTTTTGAAAATAAATGAATTTTCATGTTCCGTGAGTAAGTAGTATCGTAAATGACTATTACGTTCCAACAAAAAATCAATAGCTTCAACCATTTGTATACCAATCGATATTTGCGTAGCACCAATTGGCAATTTGGCCAATTTCTTCATTCCACTTGCTCGATTTATCACTTGTGAATATATCTTTTGAACAGGACGATGATTTATAAAACCATCGTGTAAAATCGCAATCATCAAACTCATGATTTCTATTCTGCTTTGCTTATTATGACACATGTACAACAATGCTTGATAAATATGCTCTCTTTGGTTAATTGTCAATGGTGAAAATAAAAGTCGAATCAAAGCTGATATTCCTTGTTTGTCAACTAATGGGGTAAAGAAAACTTTATTTGATTTTTTCTTGTTAGCACCTAAAGATTTCGATGAAGACGAACTAATGCTTGTATTAATACCAGCTCCTATTCTCTCAGCAGCGCTTGATCTTCTTCTTCTATCAGTTGCAAGCAAATCAAGATCTTCTTCTTCTTCTTCTTCATCATCTTCTTCGCCTAATTCTTCATCTTCAGCTTCTTCTTCATCTTCTACATCGTTTCTTGCTTCCAAGGCTGCATATCTTCTTGCCATGGATTCTTGTTGTAAAATCTCCTCACGAATCAGATTGGGTAAGGCATCCAAAAAGTCTGGATCAATTTCTCTTGATTCTGTACCCGTCGCTGTTGCACTTGCTCTTCTTTCTCTAACGTATGACGCTAAAACTTCTTCTCTCATATCTTCTGGTAATGCTTCAATATAATCAGGATCAATTTCAGTACCACTAATATCAACATCTCTATCACCAATTCTAACCATTATTGGCTCTCTCTGAGGTTGATTAGCTGCATGTAATTCACGTTGTTTTGCTTCTTCTTCTTTTCTTTTTTGTTCCGATTCCATTTCTTTTCTTCTTCTCTCCTCACGTTCCTCTCGTATACGTTTATTTTCAGCTTTCTTCTTCTCATATAATTCAACACTTTCGTCCTCGATTCTATTTACAATGTTTGGAGTTAATCTGTAAGCTAAATCGTCAGCATCTTTTGAATAAAACATATCTAAAGCATCATGCCAACGCTGTTGCGTGGATTTGAGACGTATCACATTCACATGATCAATATTTTTAGCAGCTTGACCCAATTGAAACATGTTTTCAATCAAACGACCTATTGATGAATGTCCACGATTCATATCTTCATCTCTGCTAATCTCAATAGAGCCTCTGAAATTTCCTTCTCTAAATAAACCATCCAATAAATGCGACAAAGCCGGTGAAGTTCTTTCTAAACGACTGAAATTCGATTCAAACTCATTCAAGCCTGATCCACCTCTAAAGAAAAATCCTCCATCTCTTCTTGAACCTGTTCTCATGCCTCTATCTGGAGTTATCATTCTAACTTCGAATTCAGACCTTGAATCACCGTCACTTGGATTATCGTCCACTTCATCACGATCAATCTCTTCAAAATTAAAACTAGCAGGTTCAATTCTTGAACTTCTACGGTCGGATCCTAGTTCGCCAGTAAAATCAAGTATTTGACGGGAAGTAGATTGTTCATCATTACCATCATCTTCCATTGATTCTTCTCCGTCTTGAAACTCTTCAATCCAACCGTCCAATTCATCTGAATCATATTCACTTTCTGACTCGTCGTCATCTTCATCACTACCAGACGTATCTTCGTCTTCGTCTTCATCTCCTCCATCTTCACTACTCAAACCTAGCTCATCAATTATTTCGATTTCATCAAGACTGCCATCATTTTCTGAGTCATGCTCATTGTAATCACTTCTAGCATCCATGTCGATGTCTCCATCTGACTCAACTCCTGAGTCAATAGCTGAAAGATCTGAAGAGTCATCATCGTCTTCATCGATATCGTCGTCGTCTTCATCTTCGTCCATATCTTCAATAACTTCTAAATCATCTTCGTCATCGTAATCATCTTCTTCACTATCGAAATCGACATCGTACATCCCTAAAGTTGAATTTCTAAACAAATCTGGTGTTTCTTCGCGATCGTCAATGTCCTCAGGAACAATATCATCATCATCTTGAGTATTTGTATTCTCTCCTTGGTCTTCCGAAAAAAAATCTTGAAACTCAACTTTATTTTTACCCAAAAAAGTGATTGGTTTCAATGCAACTTTGATAACTTTATCAATTTCAGGGAAATTCAAATCAAAATCAGCAATCAATGTTGTTAATAAAGTGGGCATTTGCTTTTCAATATAAACCTTTGATATGAAATACTGATCATATTTTGTAACTTCTTTATTCAACAAGGGTCCAATTGCATCTTTAAATTTTGAAGAAATCAACAATCCACTGAGATCAAATAAATCCAACAATTTGCTGTACTTGCTTTGAACAGTGGTGTTTGAAGAATTTGTATCTTTAAGAATCTTCATCAATAAATCAACGAAAAACCTTCTCAATAAAGCTAAATCTGGATTTTCCTTCTTGTGACTTAATTCCTTTTTAGCGTCTAAAACAGGCGTGGCCAATAAACTTGCCAATGACATTTTTGCAACTGAAGAAATAACACGTCGCCTTTCATATTCAATACCATCTGAGTTTTCCAATTGTGAGGTCGGTATGAGTTGGTGAATGAAAAAATTCAATGATGTAGATCTTGGCTTGATTTCTTCCGGAGACCTCTTTTTGGAAAATGTCAAAAATTCTAATTTTGCTTGTTTATAAGAGCCCAATAATTCCGTTATAGTTTGTAACAAGAAACAGGCATATGCAAAATTTGAATTTTTAAACAAAACTCCCTCTTTCTTTTTCTTTTTATCAGACTTTTCCTCTTTATCCTTTGGTGGATCACTCACCCAGTTGGTTTTCATCACGTTCATCAACTCTGATAACAAAGTGCTCATAATCAGCGATGCTTCTAATGTAGGTCTCGTCGTTTCATTAGCGTCCATGTCCAAATCTTGTGAGCTTTCGTGACTTTCATCTTGTTTGATCCTTTTCACCATGACTCTCATGGTCGATAAATTTTGCCCATCATAATTGTCAAGCCTTATTTCTTTACAAAAAACTTGGGTGAAAATGTCGCTGTTTCTAAAAATCAATGAAGTATTCTCTTTTAACGTAGTCACTAAATCTCTCGTTTGTCTACCATGCGGCACTTGTGGCATAGATATTTCCATCTGATTTTCCAAAACCTCTCTAGTTTCAAAACAGTACCTAGCTATCAATACAATACTAGTTTTCAATGATTGCATGCATGTTTCGTCCTCGTGTTTGTGAGCGGCTATTTTCAAAAGTTGCTCTAGTAACGAAGAATTTGCAATTGAACCAGAATAGCTAAGATTTTTTGAATATAGAACCAAATTACGTGCTATTCCATTAGCTGAACTTAAGTTTTTAATGTCTTTCAAATTCAACAAATCATTAAAGATTTTATCATTTGCTTCATCGCTTATCAAAAATGGTTTATTTTTAATATTCGACTTGAGTATATCATGTTTCGTTTCTTCTGGTGTTACAGTATCTTTGAATAGTAAAATTTCTTCCAAAATCTTCATCAAAAAAGGAAAAAATTCTGTATTGACAGCTTCATCACAAATCACCTCTGATTGCAAGATCCTTGTGGTCTTTTCATAAATAGAATGTTTATCTTCGATAGCATTTTCATCTTGTAACAAACAGCACATTATATGTAGAAACACGGTAAATTTGTTCTCCCCAATACTATTACTTGTCCATTCAAATTCGTTTATATTAGCAGAAAGCACTTCCACCACTTCAGATGTCCTGCATTGCGAAAATAAATCTGAGATGGCCGGAACGTTGTTAGGATAAAGATTGGCCAAACTTAACCAAATATTCACAAGATTGAAATTTCTTCTCTCTGTAACCAACTCAGCGTGTGTTACATACTTCCCAAAATCAATCGTAAAATCGGCTTTATCTTCCTTGTATTGATCTGCAAATCTTTGCCATTCTTCTGGTGTGAAATTGAGATCTGGACACTTTATGTACTTAATGCCTTCAATATACTTTATATCTTCTTCATGTTCGAAAAAATGTTCAGCTTGCTCTTCATCCATACCAAGTGATAATAAATATGCAATTTGTTCTGAAGGTGGGAAAACGTTTCTAGTATCAAACGGTATAAATATTGATTGCCCTTGCTCTTTTTTAGTTCGAAATACGGACTTTGTAATATCCACCATTAAATTTATTAATCCAGAAGGTACCTTGGCGTGGTTTTCTAACGTCAAATGTGACTTTGTCCCAATAAAGTGAGTCAACAAGTTCAAAGCTTCAAATCTTGTTTGACACAACACACCTGATACTAACAATGTGTCAATATCTTCTCCATAACCAATGTGAAAGTACGTCTTGGCTGAGTTGATTGTCAAAACGGCTTCAGAATTGACTGATTTAGCAAAAGTCACCAACACTTGATTCAATGTGTTTTTATTTAAATCAGATTTATCGAATCTGATAAATTCATTCATATCAACGTTATTTGTAATCAGCGAGCTTTCTTTTAATAAATCATTCCAAAATTGTATAGCGATTTCATCAATTTTTTTAAGATATCCATTTTGTATCAACGAAATTAATAACGGTGTAAAAACAACATCTTTGCTTCTTTCTTTGTGAGACAAAGCATAAAGTACTGTATTAGACACAATCAATGTATAATAATATTGCAATATTTTATTTTCAAACTTCTTTCCAATCAATGATGTAAAATTCTTCCCAATTTGAATTAAAATTTCAACTGCATCTCTTCTCGTAGCAATTTCCTTATAAATGCTCCTTTTAGGATTGGTGGCTCTTGCTGTAGAGGTTATAATTAATGAAATGTACTGTTGAAAATTATAATTCAAAGCTCGGATTTGCAAAACATTTTTGTACTTGGCACTAGTTCCATCTAAGATAAGTTTTTGTTCCGCCGGATCTGAATCATATACATTTATTGGTGGCTGTGAGCGATCTGTTTCGATACAAGTTGTGACTTTTAATATTTCATCTGGTGTGTAAAACTTGATTAAACCTTCTTCAATGATGCTTCTTTGCAAAAGCAACATTAAATTGGATGTTAGATTAATGTCTACCCCACTGAATAACTCAATAATTTGTGGTATTCTTTCGTTGAATAAAGAACCAAGATTGATGTAAATCTCAGTAGTCGTGAATAACAATGAATTCAATACGTTTAAATATCTCAACAACTCACTTGCATCCTCAACACTAATTGAATCAAAAAACAGCTGCTCTTCTTGATAGTTTATATACTCTTGAACAAGCGGATGCTTGAAATGATTTTTCAATTCAGCAATTATTACAGGTAACCCATAGGTTCTATCTTCGTCATCAAAAAATTTTAGTATACTCATTAAAGGTGAAACTCCATTTGAAACTGCATAATCGTAAGGTGCGTTTTTTAAAGTTAAAAACTGAACCCATGTACCAAAACCAATTTTCAGCATCACGTCGGTACCCCATTGTGTGTTATCTGGTAACAAGCCTCCCAAAAAGTACAAAGTGTTATCCAACAAATATGCATAATCACAATTATCCCAACTGTATATTTGCTCTCCATCCTCCGTCTTGTAAATTGTATCTTCACTTTTTCCATGGTATAAAGAACCGGTGCTTGAAGTATAAAATTCCATGCCGGGTAATTTTGTTTCCACTATACTTATAATCCCGTCGAGCAATTCCTTGGTTTCGTCCAAAATGATTGATTTTAAACTTGGATAATGTCTGCCCAATTCGTCGAATGAACAACCTAAATTAGTAGTCATGTCCGACTTCACCAACTCTTTAGCAAGTTTCAAATTGTAAAATGACTTGAAAAATATTCCAATTGTGTTTTTATCTTTAACTTTCTGTAAGCCATCATTGTTTAAACAAATAGCTCCAATGACTTCCAGTAGCGACATCAAAAGCGTACTAGACGGTAAAAACAAACTGTCGTAATTATCCAATAATGTGTCAATGACTTTAGCTTCGTTCAAAATCGAGTATGCTGTAGGTTCATTATGAATGATGTAAAATACAGAATCAACAGTTGGTGCCAAAATTGAAGCTCCAAATAATATCGGATTTTGAAATATTTTATTGAAACTTTCTAGTAACGGAGAATCAAATAAGTTTCTTAGTCTATCACCTTGATCAATATTCAAAATACCAGAGACAAGTTTCATCAATTGTTTTATATACCCAGCTTGTCTATAAGGAATAGGCGAAAGTTCATATTCTTCTGTATAAGTTGTCATCACGGTGTTAATAGCTGAGCCAACAGATTCGATCAACAAATTGAAACCATTATTTGAAACAAAATCATCAATTAAATTAGGAATCGTTGGAACGTAAATTTCAATCAAACGTAGAGCCGCAGAACATGTCCACTTGTATTTTGAGTTCAAATTTAAAAATGCCATTAAATCAACCAATAACGCTCCGGTGGTTATTCTTGGTATCAATCCCTTTGTATTTATTAAGTTATCCAATAATGCGAAATAATGCATGTAGGCACTTTCTTCATATTTTGGATCTTCGTCTTTGACCATTTGATGAATATGCCTTAGTATTTGAAACAATATTCCATGACTAACATTACCACCCATACAACGAATAATATCACCACCCCAAACTCTCTTGACAGATATATTTTCCAACGCGATTAATGCAGCTTCAACCACGGGTATAGATACGTTTTTAGACTCGGGCAGTATGGCATCAACCAAAAAGCTGAATATGTAAGGTTCAATTTCAAGTAATTTTGAAGACACTTGTTGATTCGAAAAAAGACAGCAAGTAATGCCAACGGCAAAACACTTTGTTTGGATTAATTTCTCCCTCAATTCAATATTATTCGTGTTGAATGCTTTTGCAACCTCGGCGGTTATTATAAATAAAAACCACGACTCTTCTGGTATAATCTCTTTGGCCTTGTCAAAAATTTGCTGTAAACTTAATTTTCGAACTGCTTCTTCGGATAAAACGAAATTTTGCAACCCTTCCGCTACCAGCACTTTCTTTGGATCCTTTTTTGATCTTTGCTCGTTTGTAGCTTTATCATTAAGTTTCAATGGCGATGAAGTAGATTTATAAAATTGAAAATTAATACTTTTCCACTTACTTGGATATTCCTTCACTGGATTGATTGTGTCAACAAAGTTGTAATGGTCTCCAATTATGCTTGGCTTTTCATCTGAGTTTTCATTATCCGATTGTTTCAAAGCACAATCAATGGGCACAAGCGGTGGATAAAACTTTGCCAAATTTAAAATGTTTGCCTTGGTTTCCTTTAGGGGCAGAAATTTCACTGAGTTTGCCAAAAATAACGACAACTTTAATGCATTTAATCTGATATCAACATTGTAGCTATTGATAAAACAACACAATCTGTCACAACTTGCATATATTGAATTTCTATCTGTATTATTAGACAATAAAGTGGTAGAAAACTCCAAAATAGAACAGACCAATTTCGCTTCGTCACCTTCAGGAATAGTGGTTTTAGATAAGTTTTCATATTTGTTTATGAAATCTTCAAATATCTGGTCGAATTTGTTCAATATAGAAATATACTGAGAAAGATCACTTTTTGGCTTATTCCATTTGTAATTGGATAATATCAAAGGTAGTTCTTGTGGACTGGCATTGAGAATCCTATTAATAAGCTCTGTCACGTCGTGATTGTCATTGATTTCCTTATCGATGTCTTTGATTATCATCTTAATGTGTGAAAAGGTAGGTGATCACTACGTAATAATGTGACTTGATGTTTTTCTGGTGTAAAGTTACAGTAACTATTGATTGCTAGGTTTTGAAAACGATTATTACACGTAAAAAAATGTTATACTGGTACAGGCACGAGATATCGATTGTTATTGCAAAAGTAGTAAATCAAACTTGATATTTTTAGATGGATGATAATCGAGGACATGGTGCAGATGATGGATCCAAGAGAAAGCGTTTGCAGCTGAGAGCTATAGTCAAGGAAGGAAAGCCATTCAGGCATGGAGACCCACAATTAGAAGCATCGAAAACGGGCGGTTTAGACATTGAAATACATCCATTGCTTAAAAATATGAACCACCTTCAAAATAAACAAACCCTACCAAAAAATTACAATCCTGTAACTAATAAGTCTTCTAGGAAATGGTTCGATCCTAGTTTGTTTAATCCCTATATTGATCAGTCATCGATTGGCAAAACGGGACATAAGCCAAAGCGTTTCAAATTTAATGAGCAAGGGAAATATGTTCAAAAAGGTATAGAAATGAGGGAACAACTAAAGATTGAGCAACAGGAAACTCGAGATTTTGAGAAATTGAAAAGTCAAGGTTTGGTGCCAGACAAAACCATAGGTGAAGATTTATATACTATTCAGTATCCTCCGATGGTTGAATGGTGGGACCAACCTTATTTAAGAAACAACAACTACGGTAATATAAAAATTGAATCCAAATTAATACTAGATAATGAGGACCATCCAATCACTTCATACATTCAACATCCGGTTTTGCTACCGCCCCCTTGGGAGTTAAGTAACTCAGAAGCAGACAAACAAATATACTTGACGAAAAAGGAGAGAAAACGAATAAGGAGAAATGATAGACAAATCAGGCATAAAGAAATGCAAGATAAAATAAAATTAGGTTTAGAACCTCCTCCTCCGCCAAAAGTCAAATTGTCAAATTTGATGAACGTTTTAACCAACGAATCAATCAGAGACCCAACTTCGGTTGAAAATAAAGTCAAAGCCGAAGTTCAACAGAGATTGGACAAACACTTGGCTGATAATGAGGCAAGAAAGTTGACCAAAGAAGAGAAACACGCTAAAATTATAAATAAACAAGAAAAGGATTTATCTAAAGGGCTATTAGCTGCAGTTTACAAGGTAAATGACTTGTCAAATCCTCAACATGTATATAAAATCAACATTAACGCTAAACAATTGGGCTTGTACGGCATATTATTGAAAAATCCAAAGTTTAACTTGATTGTAGTTGAAGGAGGCGAAAAATCAATCAATCAGTATCAAAGATTATTAACTAAAAGGATTCATTGGACGGAATCTTTGAATCCGGATATAGATTTATCAAATAACAAGTGTCAGCTTATATGGGAAGGTACCTTGCATACAACAAACTTCCAAAAATGGTCGGTGATGTATTCTAGGAACGACGAAGAGGCGATGAAAGTATTGCTCAAATTCAAATTAGAAAATTACTGGAGATTGGGTTGTACAATGGAATAGTGTAGATATATTATTAGTGTACCTGACTAATGCGATTGTAGGGTTTGAAAATTATCAACAAAATTTAATTGGAACAAAATTGATTTGCTCTCGCTCGAAAATTACCATATTTTAAACGTAGTCACATACACAAACTACAATCAATCATGGGTGCAACATATCAAGTTTTCGGAAAACAAGTTCCAGCTTACGTTGTAAGTATATCAATTGATTATGTCTGAGTAGTTCCGAGTATTAACTTTGTATTAGTTATCAATCCTCACATTGGGTTCAGTAACTGCTGGTGTTGCAATTCCAAAAATATTTGCTGATCCTAATGCTAAACCAGCTGCCAAACCAGCTGCTCCTGTAGTCAATTCAAAGGAAGACGATTTTGATTTAGAAAAATTCATAAAGTATGTGGCATAGATTTCAGTTGAAAACTTAGTACTAACTTAATAGCGATTTAACCAAAGAAGAAACAAAATAAGTTTTAGGAAATGAATACACTTATAGATATATTAGAAGGTTAATATACATAAGTTTTGAAGTAGCAATTCAACAAAAAAACATGGATCGAAGAGAATTTAATATTATTAGTTTTCAACAAATGATTTAGATGCTTTTCAAAATACAATCAGAGTGAAGCTGAAAGCATTACAATCTTTGGCCATTTTAAAGATACATTTACCTGAGCGACTTGAAATATGAAGTGCAATGACTCGGTTTCTGTAATTCGACTAGTTTTCTTCAGAAAAGTAGTTTACTAAACATTCTCTCAACGCTAAACCACATCATCATTATCTGAAGTTACATAAAAGTTAGGTCGTACTTGCAATTATTTTCCCTTGTGCTCGGTTGTTGTACCTGTGATAGCGTTCTCAGTGGTCGATAACAAAAGCATTGAACTTAGGGCTTACTTGCCAAAAAAAAGCGTCTTTCGGTATTGCCTTTTAGAATTTTACATGTCAATTTACTCGATGTCTGTTTGATTTGGAGTTATTGTTGTATTGAGACAACTATTTTGAGATTGTTAATTCAGTAATTTACAAATGTAATTCCGGGAAAGAATTAATTTAAACAGGCTTACTAATGCATTTGCAACTTTTTTAAAAATAGCTTCAGCTTTGTGCAAAGTCGTGAAACTCGTCCATTATATATTAGACATGGCTAGTACGCGTTCGTGTCCTTGATCAAGAAGGTGGTCAATAATATTCAAAGGTCTTAGTTTTTACTTCAAGCAATAGAGTGGAGTGTTTCCGAATCGGAGTAAAGATAACAGCAGATTAGATACAAAAAACTGTGATGTTTTGAAATTGCCAGATCCAGACTACAAATTGTATGTGGATCTAATCATCCGACACGTTAAGTGAAATTGCGAAATTGAAAAAGGTAAACAAAAAATTATGCGATGCACGCTGCAGATTTTTAAAATTTTTAAAAATACGTATAAATTCAACGTGTAACGTGTTTTGTATAAATTTATTTTCATTTCCTCATTTACCTGAAATTATACAGCTTTTTCTTTCCAGTTTGTCAATCATCACTAACTATGTACGTTTTGAAAAGAGATGGTCGTAAAGAGCCAGTACGCTTTGACAAGATCACTGCTAGAGTCCAAAGATTAAGCTACGGTTTGGATGCAACCCACGTCGAACCTGTCGCGGTCACTCAAAAAGTCATATCTGGTGTTTACCAAGGTGTAACAACCATAGAATTAGACAATTTAGCTGCTGAAACTGCCGCTACTATGACTACAATCCATCCGGATTATGCTGTTTTAGCTGCAAGAATTGCTGTTTCCAATTTGCACAAACAAACTACAAAGCAGTATTTACAAATCTCAAGACAATTATTTGAGTACATTAATCCTCACACCGGTAAACATTCACCAATGATCAGTGATGAAACTTGGCAAATCATTCAAGATCACGCTGATGAATTGAATTCTGCCATTGTTTATGATCGTGATTTCAACTACAATTATTTCGGTTTTAAAACTTTGGAAAGATCATACTTATTAAGAATTAACGGTAAAGTTGCTGAGAGACCTCAACATTTAATTATGAGAGTCGCTATTGGTATACATGGTACAGATATTCCAAGAGTTATTGAAACTTATAATATGATGTCTCAAAGATATTTTACTCATGGTTCTCCATGTTTGTTCAATGCAGGAACTCCAAACCCACAAATGTCATCATGTTTCTTGGTTGCAATGAAAGATGATTCGATTGATGGTATATATGATACTTTAAAAACTTGTGCATTAATTTCTAAATCTGCTGGTGGAATTGGTTTACACATCCATAATATCAGATCTACAGGTGCTTATATTGCTGGTACAAATGGTACTTCTAATGGTATTATTCCAATGGTCAGAGTTTTCAACAACACTGCAAGATATGTTGACCAAGGTGGTAATAAAAGGCCAGGTGCGTTTGCTTTATACATTGAACCATGGCATAGTGATATATTTGAATTTATCGATATAAGAAAGAATCATGGTAAAGAAGAAATTAGAGCTAGAGATTTGTTCCCTGCTTTGTGGGTTCCAGATTTGTTTATGAAAAGAGTTGAACAAAACGGTGACTGGACATTATTTTCACCAAACGAAGCCCCAGGTTTAAGTGATGTTTATGGTGATGAATTTGTTGAATTGTACGAAAAATACGAAAAAGAAAATAGAGGTAGAAAAACTATTAAAGCACAAAAATTATGGTACAGTATTTTAGAAGCTCAAACTGAAACTGGTACCCCATTCATGTTATATAAAGATGCTTGTAATCAAAAATCAAATCAAAAGAACTTAGGTACAATCAAATCATCTAATTTGTGTTGTGAAATCGTTGAATATTCAGCCCCTGATGAGGTTGCAGTCTGTAACTTGGCTTCAATTGCTTTGCCATCATTTGTTGAACAAGATGATAAACATTGTTGGTACAATTTTGATAAATTACATGAAGTTTCAAAAGTTGTAACAAGAAACTTAAACAGAGTCATTGACAGAAACTATTATCCAGTTGAAGAAGCTAAAAACTCTAATTTCAGACATAGACCAATTGCTTTGGGTGTTCAAGGTTTAGCCGACGCTTTTATGTCTTTGAGATTACCATTTGATTCTCAAGAAGCAAGAGAATTGAATATTCAAATTTTCGAAACAATATATCACGCTGCCATTGAAGCTTCAATGGAATTGGCAAAAGAAGAAGGTCCTTATGAAACTTACCAAGGCTCGCCAGCATCAAAAGGCTTATTACAATTTGATTTATGGAACAGAAAACCAACCGAATTATGGGATTGGGATTCATTGAAACAAAAAATATCGAAATACGGTTTAAGAAATTCTTTATTGGTTGCACCAATGCCAACTGCTTCTACATCCCAAATTTTAGGAAACAACGAGTGCTTTGAGCCATACACATCAAACATCTATTCAAGAAGAGTTTTAGCTGGTGAATTCCAAATTGTCAATCCATTTTTATTGAAAGATTTAGTTGATTTGGGTATATGGAACGATTCAATGAAAAGTGCAATTATTAGTAACAACGGTTCGATTCAATCCTTGCCAAACATACCTGACGAAATCAAAGCCTTATATAAGACTGTTTGGGAAATTTCTCAAAAGCACATCATCGACATGGCATCTGATAGAGCTGCATTTATAGATCAGTCACAATCATTGAATATCCACATTAAAGACCCAACTATGGGTAAATTAACAAGTATGCATTTCTACGGATGGAAAAAAGGTTTGAAAACCGGTATGTATTATTTAAGAACTCAAGCTGCATCCGCTGCTATCCAATTCACAATCGATAAAGATGTAGCTGATAAAGCTGGTCATCACATTGCTTCCTTGGACAAATTGAATAGAAGAAGATATTCTAGCAGAAAATCAAACACTGATGCTTCATTAAGCGAATACAGTGAAAGTCAAAGCAAGTCACCATCCACAGAACCAACATCTTTAGAAAATTCAATAGCAGAATTGAAGATTAAAGATGAGTCAAAGGACAACAATGAAGAAAAAGAAGAAAAAGAAGATAATAGAACTATTGAGGAAATCGAAGCCGATATTTATAGTTCAAAAGTTATTGCCTGCGCTATTGACAATCCAGAGTCCTGTACAATGTGCTCAGGTTGATACGAATTACGAGTGTGTGTCTCTATGAGGGTGGTTTCAGTTTCTTATGTATATTAGAGGTAGATTTGATTTTAATACTTTATGTTTTTTTAGTAATGTACAACAATAATAATGAATTGGGAAATTTTATTTAGTATGCACAAACTACAATGGAAAAAAGCCCCAAATTTTATAATTTAAAATATATGGATCCGGTAGAAAATAATTCTGGCACCAATCCCTCCAAATCAACTAGCGATACATCCAATATTTCTTATGACAACAGCATACCTTTACAAGATTTAAAAAGGCTGGCAATCTCAAAAATGTCTACCCATACAGATAATCAAAATTATGAAACGGATGAAGATTTGAGAGTAGTTGACCCGGATTCCGAGCACTATTTTAACACTCAGTTTCAAAAACCGTCAGTCGGTGATAAAATTAAAAGCTTTCTCCATCTTCTTTGGAATGGTCCGTTGGATCCAAAAGATGAATATGCGCCTAGACTACAATATCTAGATTTTCTAGAATCGATACCTGACAAGTTCAACGAAAGAATACCTTCATTGTACAAGAAGCTAATATTATTCACATATTTGATGTTTTGGTTTGGTTTAATTTATTCCATTTTAATACCGTACTTTACAATTCCGCCCCATCTAACATCTGGCTCCACACTGGCAAAAATATACTCCTTATCGTGTTCAGGTGTGGAAGACTTTTGGAAAGGAAAAAACGGTGCGTGTGGGCAAAACGGAGCTGAGTGTCCTGATATTTTAAATCGTGAAAATGGTGGCGATGTTTACATAAGATGTCCCGCGTTGTGTGATAGAGGTAGCTGGACTTATTCCTTGATTCCCATAGGCGACCAACGTATCAAATATCGAGGATATTTTGTAGGTGGAGGCGAGGCCCATAGTCAACAATATGGCAGTGATCAAGTGACTAGTCCTTATAGAGCTGATAGTTATCCATGTGGAGCTGCCGTTCATGCAGGTTTGGTTTCACCTGTTTGGGGTGGCTGTGCCAAACTATCATACGGAAGTGGCAGCCAATTGTATTTCAATAGTACAAAAGGTCATTATGGAGTTAAAAACTCCATACAATTTTTATCGTTCTTCAAGACTTCATTTTTTTTCAAAAGCTTGAAATCAGGTAATGAGGTTTTCAGTCAATGTCATGATCCCAGATTTTCAATATTAATACTAAATATAATACTTGGAGTACCTGTTGTGTATTTGGCTAGTGGGTTGGTTGTTTATTGGGTTATCACTATAGTTGGTTTCTGGACAATTTGTTTGGCGACAGACCCTCCGATTAGCGTGGATTCCAATTCGCCGGAAGACTTTGCAGCCTTGATATCAATTGGACTAGAAAGATTCTTGCCATCATGTTGTATATTGTACGTTTTGTGGCATTTTTCAACAAAACGGACCTTGTCTGAACCGCCAAAAAATTCTGGTGAAAAAATATCCTACTTAAGCAGATTAGTGTTATGGTACCCTCTATTTTGGTTAGGGATATTGAACAATATGACTTTTGATAGGTTACCCGTTGATAGGCTAACCATAAGTGATTTAAAAGAACAGTCTGGTGCAATATTTGCAGTGGGTTCCATTATAATAACAATTACAGTTTGTGCAATAATTCAAGCTTACAAAATTTGGTTATCTGGTAGATTTCAAAAGTATTTATTGATTTATTCGACTTTTGTAGCTGGATTAATTTTATTGGCCAATCTACCCAATTTGACTTTGAGAGTTCACCATTACATATTGGCAATGCTATTGATACCCGGTTGTGCAACAAGAGGCAGAACCGCGTTGATGTTTCAAGGAATCTTATTGGGGTTGTTTTTGTCTGGAGCTTCAAGATGGGGATTGGCCGCAATAGCAGAAACTGCTAGATCGCTATTAAGAGATGATCCACAAGGTATTCTCTTGCCGCCCTCGTTTGTCAATTATGACCATGACACTGGTGTTTTGAATTGGGTCAGCTTACCGCCGACAAATTTGACATCGAAAAACATGAAATTGTATAACAAATTTTCAGAAATCTCATTATTGATTAACGACATTGAACAATTTTCGGGAGACAAGTCGGTAAAATTAAACTTGAAGAAAATATTAGGAAATCTCACAATTGTACAAGACTCTATAAAAAGTGGATTCAAAGATAAATTTGGCGATATTTCAGTATACCTTAGACTTGGAAGAAAAATTCCAAATACAAAAAAATACAGCGATTTTTCAAATGCTGCAATTCTCAAGTGGCCTAGTGGTAAGTTAACCCTACCAGCGCCGGGAATGACATAAATAGAGAAATGTTGATTTAAATTACCCCCTAATATTTTGTAATCTTTTTTTTTTTTGTCATGTAAAAGAAGTTTTGGTTGTTTCTGCACAAAAACCGCGTAAGAAAAAGCAAACAAATTGCTATAAAAATTTGAATAATCAATTCAACATAAATGATTAATGATTATTAGTAGAATACCACGTCGCTTGTTTAAAGTTAAAGGAATTTTGTTTCCAACCTGCTATATTTCAAACCACCTTTACTCGACAAATGCCCATGTTTTACCAAATGAAAAGAATAGTAAATTACAGACACCTCATGCAAGCATAAGGTGGTTTTATGCTTCAGATATCCCTATATCAAAACCAGACTGGTATAATTATGAACAGACGAAAGAACCTGAAAGTTTTATACCGTTTTCAGAGTACGATTCTAGGAAATTGGAAAGACACTTTAAAAAGTCGAATCTTGAGGCAATTGAAGTGAACGAAGATAAATTGTTTGAAGTTGATTTGAAAACTTTTCAATTGTCGCCTGTATACTGGGAAGGTCCAGTGTATGAAGTTAGAAGAGGATTGTGGTTCAACTCAGACGGTATACCATTGTCACAACAGCAAACTAATGACATCGAGAAAGGTTATAACACAATCAAGCCCTTTTTATTCAACCAAAATTTCGATTCCTCAAAGAAAACCGTTAAGCAAAACAAAGATAAGATTTCAAAGTTTAACAAATATAAACAAGCAAACGGCAAGGAGAAAAATGAAAAGCGAGCGCTGGAAGAAGAAGCTGAGGATTGCGAGAACAAAATCGATTATCTGAAACAAAAAGATTTATACAAATTAAGCGATGGCAGTTGGATTTTGTTTTTCAATGAAAATCAAGCAGTCACGTTCCCTAATGATTACGATTCGTTTTTTCAAATTGATGTCATACGATATTTCGGTCCCCTGCAAGTTTCACTACTAGGGGTAAACCACATACAAAGGGGATACACGGAAGAGTTGAAAGAAGGCATTTTTGATAAATTATCGAAAAATCCATTGCCTAGTATAGTGGATTCTTTTCAAAACGAATTTGGATCTATATTTAGTGCAAATAAAAAAGATTCCGATTCAAAACAAGTCCAAGATCAAGACGAAAACGACGTTGACGACAAGTTTATGCAAAAATATTTGGAGGCAGATTACGATTTGGAGACTTCAAAAAGTAAATCTAACAGAGAAATTGACCATTTGATCTTGTGTGTTCATGGAATCGGTCAAGTATTAGGTAATAAATATGAATCTGTAAATTTTACACACAACATCAATGTATTAAGAAATACGATGAAAAAAGTGTTTGAAGAAAATGATCAGTATAGAAAGTTGATACCGAGTAACGAGGACACAGAACAATTAAATCTGTCCAACAATAGAATTCAGGTGTTACCTATATCGTGGAGACACAAGGTCGACTTTAATCCTCAACAAACTGTAGATAATGAAAACAGCTCAAGATTACCGACCTTATCACAATTGAATGTAGAAGGTATCAAAGCATTGCGTAACGTTGTTGGAGACGTTGTTTTGGATGTTTTATTATATTACGAGCCTAGGTATCTAAACCAAATTTTCACCGCTGTTACATCAGAATTGAACCGAGTATATGCATTGTTTAAAGAGAAAAACCCAAGCTTCAATGGGAAAGTGCATATTCTTGGGCATTCTTTAGGCTCGGCCATTGTATTTGACATATTGTCAGGTCAAAGTGGAACATTAAAAGGGTCAATTGATGTGAGCAAAGATATCGCCTTTGAAGTTGAGAATTTATTTTTAGCTGGGTCGCCAGTAGGGATGTTTAAATTGTTGGAAAGGAAAAATATAAAAGCCAGAGACTCAACAGATTACCAACCTTCAAAAAACGATGAGTTTGTTTCGCCAAAATGTGGTAATTTGTACAATATATTTCATCCATGCGACCCGGTTGCGTACAGAATCGAACCATTAGTACAACCCAAATTTGGCGATTTCAAACCCGTTCCAATAGACTTTGCAGTAAAAGGGTTGAACACTCAAATTAAAGACTTGGCTAGTTTTGGAGATGAAATAACGGAAAAGATAACATCAGCTGCAAGATGGTTGAGGATTTCAAAATCCACAACACCCGAAATGGAAGCTCCAAAATCTACTGAAGAACAAGCTCGAAATGAAAATGCTTTGGGCGACATAATTTCTAGTATTGCGATTTCAGAAAATGGTGAAGGTGATGTCAAAAAAGGTAAATTAAAAAAAACAGAAATTGAAGGAAACGTTTTAAGAAAGTTGACTCAATTGAATAAATCTGGAAGAATGGACTACAGTTTACCCATGGGTGTGCTTGATTTTTCTTTAGTCTCAGCTGTGAGTGCACATATATCGTATTTTGAAGACGAAAATACTGCAGGGTTCTTAATAAAGGAAGTACTTAGAAGCAGAAGTAATCCGGTTGATAAGATTACGGTTTCGTCAAATTAATTATCCTATTAACAAGTCATCTATACTTTGTTCAGCATCATGTTTTATCAAATTCAACATACCTTGAGGCAATATCGGCTCGTTGTTTTCGTCCACGATGTAACGAAATGGCATTTCTGTGGATTCGTACTTGTTGTATTTGATCTCAGGGTAATCTAGGAACTTTATATTTTCAAAAGGTGTTTTTCTGGTAATTATGTATTGAGTAGTCCTTATAGCTGTATCGGTTGTCATTTGCAAATTACCTAATCTTCTACCGTGAAAACCATACTTCTTACGTAAAATTCCTGTTCTGTCGATTCTAGGATGTTGGCCCAATATCCCGCCAAACACAAAATATTCAAATTTGTCACCATCTGAAGGCACTAAATCAATTTCTGCAGCTGGATCTAATAAACAAACCTTGTCCTTATCGAGCCCTTGATCCAATTCAACACATTCTTTGGTTGTCCATTGCAATCCCAAATCTAATAGTTGCTTGGGAATATCTTTTTCTGTTGTCGATGGAGGTAATGAACTAAGAATCAAATTTTCCTTCCCAATATCTCTTATAATTTGACTGTATTCTAATATTACCCATTCAGAAAACCCTTCCTCCATATGCTCAATTATGTACTTCATGATGATGAGGTCGCAAATATTTTTTCCACTCAAAATGATGCGAAATAATTAGTGAAGATAATGCGAAATCACAAACGCAATTTGCAACAAAACTAGATGAAGAAAAGTTATCATTGCTATGAAACAACCCCACCATTAAATACCAGCGTCACAATTAACAATAAGACAAATTGTTTGATAAATTTTGTTGAAAGGACTTGTTAACTATAACGACTTCGGCAATGATGTAGATGATACTATGAAAGTTTATCATGATACAATTCATATTAAACAAATCAAGCTCGAAAGAAAGGAAAGATGAGAAATAAACAATTGATGAAAAATGTAATGGATTGAGCCATTAGGAAGGTGGTATAAATGTTTGCTTAGTTTAATAATTCTTATTTCTCATCTTTTCTTTGGATCTTGATTTGTTATTTATACCGCCCACTGAACAAAGGTTTATTATTCTATTTTGGATTCAACTGAGTTTATACAATTGAAAGACGACAATTACACCAACAAATCTAATATCCTACGATTCCATGACTTCCCAATTTGTTTTCGGTTCTAAATAAACTAAATTAAAATTTGGAATCGAAACTGAAATTAATTTAGGTGGTTTGTTAAATGATTATTTATCTTGGTGATATAAAACTATGAAAAGGATATTCCAGTAATTAATATTTAAAATCTCTCTGTCCGCAGTGACAGTCGCATTCTCATAACTATCATATAAATGCGGCTTAGTGCTATCTTGTAATAATTGAGATGGCGCGTAAAGTATTAAACAAGCCGGTACAAATCAAACATTGACAATCTTCCCTAATTAATCCATTGAAGCTTTTTGTGTTTATTTACTCGATTGTCTTCTATGATAAACACAATGTGTTGCTTGATCTTTCGTATTGGTCTCCACGAATAATCACAACACAGCAAATTGCAAAGTCTAATTTTTCCTCGTACAATTTAATTCTGGTTATCTGTAAAAGTTGCATTTTGGAGCCGTTGCAACAAAAAATTGATGTTTTAACCCCTTTTATAATTTTGAACTGGACTTTAGGACTTTTGACATAATGATATATTATTAACAAGTTGCTTGACTTTTGAATTTTTCCAATTAATTGAAATTTAATCACCACCTGTATTCTAATCAATCAAAACTAATATCATTTTATACGTCACTGTGAAATTGATCACAATTAGTTTCGTTTTAGTTACGTTGATTTTAGAATTAGTTGCGGTTAAAAATGCCGCCGACTCTACTGACACAAAAGCTATACTTGCTGAAAAGGTAACTTACCCTTATTATATCACCTTGGGGCCATCAACTGGAAGAATCAAATATATCAGTGGACCTGATGATTTGAATGTTGGTGATTTACTATACAAAGAATTCACTGGTATGAATATTAAAATAGGTGAAAATTGGTATTTGACAAATAGAACATATTACAGTTGTGAGCCCACTTCTGATGATTTAGCTTACAGTGATGAATGGGTTACATATTATTTTGGCTCAATGGATTACATTGAGCAAGATTCTCCCGACAATTACAAATTTGAAGAGACTCCAGACTCAAACCTGTTGCTTTCATTTGAAGAATTGTGTGATTACTTTTTTGAACTAAGAGAATATTATTCTGAAGATGCGATCATGTTTCAATAAGCATTTACAATAAAACGTAAATCAAATTATTATATTAAACACTATAAACATAAACACACCTGTTGTCAAAATCTATACTCATTTCTTACAGCAATCGCTACCAAAAGCCAATCTACTTGATTTGTCGACGTTCAAAGAACAAGTGTCGACACCTTTTGCTCCGGATTTCACTTCTGAAGTAGTCTTAGCATATGATGGTTTGACGTCTAAAACAGGGTTCTCAGTATGGATATTTCTTGGTCTCAATTGCAAATCAAAGATTTCAGTTGGCATAACTGGAAAATCTTCTGGTGCTGGGAAATGGGTTATACCAAAAGTATGGAAAAATACAATATCAGTGTTGTCAACGTTTTCGTCACCCTTTCCAATCCATTCTCTCATACCTCTTGGTCCTACACCATCCCATTGTGCAACGTGATCACCTGATGGGTATAATTTACTGTACCCGTATTGATCATCTGAATAAGGTATAACTTGAGTAGAGTTGGCGGCCCATGATGCTCTATTTCTGACCAATGAACCTTCTTGGGCTAACAAAGGTGAGCAAAATGTGGAAACCAATTTATAAGTAGCTGGTTTACCTGAGTATTTATGTAATGAGTTTGGATTGAAAATATCCCAAGTTCTTGCGGTTTTACTTTCAAAGTCGGTGATTGAGTCTTTAACTGTCTTGAATGTTTTCTTTTCACAGTAAAATCCGTTACCATATTTATTCTCTTTAGAACCAGTTGGGTGTGGTGAAGATTTAGCATCACTTGTAGCAGCTGAGTTGTTGTCACCATCAATTCTTGGATGCAATCTAAGTGAGAACAAATGTTGATGATTGTGAGCATTAACATTAGGGTAAACTCTAGTACCCCATGGTCCAATATCTTCATCTTCGCTACAGACATATGTGTTCAATATACCTGTCAATCTGATTTCCAATTTGATGGTACCATCTTGTCTGAAGATCCAGTACAAACAATATTCGTAGTTGGCAGCAGTGAATATTTGGGAAATAATCAATTTTTTACCTCTAGTTGTAACTGTTGTTTGGAAGTCATCTCTGAAATCTGAATGTTTGAACAAGACACCATCATCTTCTTCATGAATACAAATAGCATTTCTGACTGTTGAAGCATCACCATTTCTGTCTGGGAAGTGCGCATCCATGTAATGAATAACACCTTTACAATCACAACCTAAAGCCAATGGATTTGTACAATTACCAGCACCATATTCTCCAATATCCAACGCATGTTTTCTTTGATGTGGAAAGTCTGGACAGCCGTATGGAACCACCATTTCACACAATGAAATTCTGTGGAACAATGGTCTAACATTTCCGTGATCATTATAGGTCATATCACTCAAAACAATTCCTTCTCTGTAATTGAAACCAATGTGGAAATTGAAATTAGACCATGACATAACATGTCCATCTAATTTAAAAGATACACCTTCAGGTTGAGTGATATTGATTGGGTAATTATCATTTCTGAATCCTGAAGGATTTTCTTTAGTACCGAATTTTTCAGCAATGTGTTTTGGATGAAAGTTTGAATGTTTGTAAAGGGAAATTTTTCTTCTCTTGGTTGGAATATCAATAAAGATCACTTTTTTGGCATTCATGTCAACGATTGGACAAAAATCTAATGGGTGTGAATAATTAGAATCATCTTCATCTGATCTGTAATACATTAAAGCTTGTTGTAATCTCTTAGATGCACCCCATCTTTCATCATAACCAATAGTCCAGGCATCACAATAAATCTTGTGCATTGAGTTTGGTGGTAAACCACTAATTTCACATTGTCTTTGAACTTCTGGGTCATTTCTAACAATTTCTTCAGTGGTTTGTAAATCAGCTGGAGTCAATATTGGTTGAACACCATCAGTGTGTTTGAATTCGATAACCTCTTGTGCTGAGATATCAACAATACCTTCGTGAACACCAGATTCGCCATCTGCAACGATAACAAAGTAAGCTAATCTTGGAGGCTTTGGACCATTTTTCTCTTTCCACTCGTAGTAGGCTCTTTTGATAGGTTCTCTTAATGTGACAGTATTAAAAATGATTGTTTTTTTGACATATTTTTGTTTGACCAATGCAGAAACGGACTTAATTTCTGCTGGTGTCAAAGGATCTAAAGGATGAGCAGGTGCGGATGGGCTAACAACTGACGAAGTTGAATGCAAAGCTAATTGTGCTAATCTTTCCATCGATTGATAAAATTTAACTGATAATTGATTGAACTGGTGTATTGTTATAGGTATTCAATCGTCTATTTATACATTGCAACTGAAAAATCTTCCCGCTCGATATGGATAATTAATCTACACAAAATGCAACTAGATTTTTTTTCAGCTCTTATCAAACCCAAATCGAGTTAAAAAATGCTGCAACCAAATTAGGCAATCATAAGAGCAGTCCGTTTCATTAAATAAAACTAAATCATTCGAGGAAAGTATTTACGCATGCGAACCTATCATCAGCCCAGCCTCGAAGCATGCTAAAGAACCCAATCAACTCGCTTTGTACCAACCAGTCGGCTGATAAAATTGCGATAAAAAAAAAAGATTTTCTTTCTATGAAGTTATAGGTCGGATAAACCTCTACTGCGTTGCGATAAAGAACTCAAGAGGATAAGCTACATAATCAAACATTATATTACTGCATAAAAAAATAGCCTAGCAAAAACAAAAAAATAATGAAGGATGCGAGATTCGAACTCGCGCGGATAACAATCCAACAGATCTTAAGTCTGTCACCTTAACCAACTCGGTCAACCCTCCATACGACTAAGCTAGAAAGTCATTTTTTTTAATGTTAGAGGTATAGGTCTGTTAGATTATGGAATTACGAGTACCTGCCATTCTAGCCTGCAGGGTCCATACACCGGATCGGATCGTTAGATCTCGGTTAAATCGGATCTTGTCTATAAGGAGGATGAGGAGAAGGACACTGTGTAAGTGTGTTAGAAATAAAATGATGAACTTAAGAGGAGAAGATAGATAACACAGGAAAGTAATCTGTTGAGCAACTGTGTATGGTTTCGAGATATGTTGGGTCTTTCAGACAACTATAAATAAAGGTCAATTGTCCTTCTAATAATTAATCAATTAACATCAGTTTTCAATTAACTCAGAAAAATCTCAGTTGCTTCCTAATTATCTATCTTATTATTAATTATATATATATTATATATCTTTAATAATACTATTTCATTTTATATCAATCAGAGGTAAGGGTGTGATACATAATTATATCCTCATACCCTACAGTTGGTAGCTTAAAGCAAAAGATCTACAACCTCAATAGCTTAAAGAGCATTAAAGATTTAAAACTTAAGGTACTTCATACTTCATTAACTACATTTCAATAAAAGATGGGGAAGAAAATAAACAAAACTGTTGGTTCAAATATATCAGAGAATTCATCTCAACAACTTGCAACTCCAGACCAAGAAAATTGCGGAACGCAAAGAATAAACGAACAACAGGGACAGGATGCACTTGCGGTAGACAGTACTCATGCACAAGTTCAAGCAAATCCCGTGGCAACAGAAACTGATCGAACAGAACAAATTAAAAGATATTTGGAAGAAGATACTATCGAAGTTAGGAAAAAATTTCGTGGGGACCATGATAAACGTAATTGGAAAAACTTTAAAGACGACATGCTAATTGCATTTATGACTCACATGAGTAGATACGAAGTTGTGGACCCTCATGATATTATGAATATTGGGTCAAGATATTTGACGGGATCAGCACATCAATGGCTTAAAACATTAGTGTTACCATATATCAGAACTATGTATCGACAAGACGGTACAAGAAACAAAGAAATTTCAGCTTTAACATTCCAGGTATTTCTAGACAAATTCACTGAACATTTCAAAGATCCAGCCTGGGAAAGCGACATATTGAGCGACATAAAGTTTTTAAAACAAGAATTAAGACCATTACGAAAGTTTGTCAATCAATTTCAACAACTCCAGTCGGCATTAACCTTAGAAACTTTGCAAAAAGAAGAGAACTACATCTTAGATATGTTCAAGAGAAATGTCAATGATCGATACGCGGCTGAAGCGGCTACATTAACCAAGTTGGATGACATCAAAAACATGAGAGCATTAAACAATTGGGACATAAACAGCTCAATCAATGACAATGATGATCTGGATTCAGAATCAGAGGAATTGGAGTCAAAAGATTCAGCGCTGAGCGATAGGGAAAACTCTCCACACGAATCGGACGAAGACGACTCTGAGGACGATGTATCAGACAACAAGGATTTAGACGACGACTCATCAGAGCATAATTCAGAGAAAGACTCATCAGAGAGCGAAACAGAGAACGACTCATACGAGGAAAACGATTCTGATCGCGAAAATTCAGATTTTGACGAATGAATATGAAGACATGATCACAATCTATTAACAGATTTCATGAATTTTTTTACTTGTTGCAACCAGTCAGCGAAATCATTGCAACAGGATTCCGAAATATAAATTGCTACGTTCGAAATAATAATCGGTTAATACCAATATTAATAACGAACAGGTATAACTTGATTTTTATCAAAGTTTAAACACCATAACAACTTATAAAAAGTTACAGCAATCATTATGGAAGATCCAATTTGACATAACTTCATTTGTTACTAACCTATAATTTTATTATATACTAACATCCGAGGGTCGACGAGGATACTCAATATACAACTCATTGTTTTTCATTATTATTCATTAGAAATAAACATTTTTAACGCAACCAAAATGTTTTCAGAAAATTAAAGGTACGTATTGAGTTGAGTATCCAAGTCTCCCGACGAACAAACATAGGTCATAAATATTTTTTATTAGTGCAAAAAGTTAGCGAAATCATTACGCATAATCATTTAGATCATTACGCAACACAATTCCGAAATATGATTTGCTACGTTCGAAACGATAAGACGGTTAATACCAATATAAATAAAGAACAGGTATGACTTGATTTTCATCAAAGTTAAACACCAAAACAACTTACAAAAGTTACAGCAATCATTATGGAAAAATCAATTGCAGATTTCAAAACACTAAAGAATCAACTTGACATAGCTTCATTTGATACCACACTAATTTTATACTAACATCCATCCTAGGGTTGACAAAGATACTCATTATATAACTCATTTTTTTTTCATTATTGTTCATTAACAAACAAACATTTTCAACGCAACAGAAATGTTTTCAGAATCTTAAAGGTACGTATTGAGTTGAGTATCTAAGTCTCCCGACGATAACCTGTGGTTTTATGTCCCAGACTTTCCACAGAAAATTTTTTTTTTGATTTTTTTGGCTTTTTTGATTTTTGAATTTTTCCCAAACTTTATAAGTGGGTTTTACTACAATAGCGTCTTACCATTTTTTTCCCTGATAACACTGAGGGTTTTTGCGCAATTGTTCAAATAGTTTCCAAGTTCAAAACTCGCCGTATATCAACAACCAATCTCGACGGAGAGTACCACTAAACATGTCAATCCGGATCCCACTTGGCCAAGTGAGGACACTTGTTTTTACAAACCGGGAAGACTGTTAGAGGTATAGGTCTGTTAGATTATGGAATTACGAGTACCTGCCATTCTAGCCTGCAGGGTCCATACACCGGATCGGATCGTTAGATCTCGGTTAAATCGGATCTTGTCTATAAGGAGGATGAGGAGAAGGACACTGTGTAAGTGTGTTAGAAATAAAATGATGAACTTAAGAGGAGAAGATAGATAACACAGGAAAGTAATCTGTTGAGCAACTGTGTATGGTTTCGAGATATGTTGGGTCTTTCAGACAACTATAAATAAAGGTCAATTGTCCTTCTAATAATTAATCAATTAACATCAGTTTTCAATTAACTCAGAAAAATCTCAGTTGCTTCCTAATTATCTATCTTATTATTAATTATATATATATTATATATCTTTAATAATACTATTTCATTTTATATCAATCAGAGGTAAGGGTGTGATACATAATTATATCCTCATACCCTACATTTAAAAAAAAAATTGCGCTTTTTTATTCTCGTACTTGTCTTATCACGTGTAAAGAATCATAATTTTAATTTAGGGACTATAATTTTAAACATTTATTGAAAATTGTTTGATTAATTCGATTAACCGATGAATGATCATTAGAACTTCTAGACAAATGTTTTTATTGGACAATGATGTTATGACATAAAGCTTTAGCTCTCAATAATACTTGCTACTGAACCTTTACAACAGCATTTGTTGGAATTTTGCAAAAACATGTAATAGCTCTTGCTCTAGGTTCCATTTACCGTTTTTTATACAACTTTTTTTACCGAGATAGGACAAAAGTTGGATACCTGAACTACTTTCATGGAACTTGCATTGAGTAGTGAAAACAAAGTGTCTTAAACAAAATTCGAGTTTTGCAAGTATATTTGTCTTGATATTCGATGAATACGACAAAATACTACTCACAAACCTATTTCATGCCAATTCTTATATTCACCGCATTCAATTTGAATTTTTTGCTGTCTGTTCACGTACTTATACTGTACTTGATTGTTTCAAATTAGAAGAAATTTATCAAAAATGCGACAAAACTTAAATTTTACGAAGCTAATAATAATAAAATGAAAGATTTTATAATAATATACATTGACGATTTACTTGTTTTGTAAATAATCTCTATGGTCATCTATTTTTCTGCAAATCTCTTTTCTTTTTGGGTCACCTGAATTTGGCACCTCTTTGATATCAATCAATGGTTCTTCACAAAAACACCAATGTAGGTGATTCATTATGTTCAATTCAAAATCAAATCCGCTGAGCTCGTTCTTTAACTCATTACCATATAATCTTCTTTTGTTACCGCCATTGGTGACTGGTCCTCTGTCATCATAGTAATTGTGTAAAAATAACCTTTCTAAGTAATACTTTGGCCAGTTTGCATGTAAGAAAAACAATGAACTTGATTTGTACAAGTGGAAATCGTAATTTGAATGGGAGTCATCACCATCATGATGAGCGTATCTTGGTGGTAATTCGCTTGGATAATTCATTGATTTCTCAGATTTCAAATCTGGGTCTTCATTCAATTGAATGTAATCGATAATTGGATCGTATTGACCCATGGCATAGATGTCGTGTTTCTTGGTGTGATCGTTTATTGGACCAAATTCTCTATTGAATTCATTCACTTGATAATAAGGTAAATTCAATTTATGAGCTGCGGCTATAAACGTTTCTTTATCACCTTCACCAGCTGCGCCTTGGGAAAATAATGGATAATAATAATCAGGACCAAAGTAATTGTAATACATTGACAAAATCAAAGTTTTGAAGTGCACTTTTTTGTTAATTAACAATTGCCCGGTTTCAGAACTTGCTTCGGGTATAGTATTCTTTACGTCATGAAATGAGAAATCTTTGGAATTTTGTCTAGATCCCCTTTTATCTCCTTTCACATAAGAATTTCTCAATTTTGTTTCGGTTTCGACTTTTATATCTGCAATATCATAATAACTTGGACTTGTTGATCTTCTCCAAAAATCCGGCCAAAGAATCAAGTGCTTATTTGTGAATGGCTTGTTTGCAAACAAAACATCCGGGTTCTTGATTGGTATGTTATCAGCATCTAAATATAAAATTCTTTCAAAATCAGAAATCAACAACGCAATGTTTTTAAATTGAAAACCAGTGATTTTTTCCATGATGTTGGGTGGTAAGTAATCAGCCATAATTTTACATTTACCGTTTAAAGTTGGTAAAACTCTATCACAAAATTGAATATCATAATCTTCTTGTTTAGGCACGATGACTTCAACTGGTAATTTTGAGCCATTATCTCTTAAAATTTTTATCGATAAAAACGCTAATTGATTATATTTCCCACCCCCAAGATAAACAATACCATCCCCTTTCATAAATTCGTTAAATTTATTAAAATTGAATAGTTCTTCGGGCCACTCTTTATACATTTTGTTCATAAACTTAGCATGACTTATTTTCAAAGCCGCTATTTCCTCTGGTGATAGAACCATATATTTTCCTAGTAACTCTTTGGTTCTAACCATCTCATCAAGATAATTTTCTCTCAAATGTCCTCCATAAACGGGCATCTTACCATCTTTATGAATCACCTTCTCTTTGTTAATTTTTTGCATTTGCTGTTGGTCGAGATTGTTGATTTTGCTATAATATTCTTCTAAATTCTTACCGTTTGGATAATGCTGCTGATTATTTATACCACCAACCGTCGGTCTTGTGCTTTCAATCCTATCAAACAATTCTTTGAAAAATTTTTTGAAAGTATGTATAAAGTTCATTTCCATCTTGTATTTATCAACAAACGAATGGTTTAATTGTAAGGCATTCTCTTCAAAAATACTATTCAATAATTTGTTGTAATTATAACTATCAATTAATTTCAAATCATAGTCTGCTTTTGTATCAAAGTTGGAATCTAAAAAGTTCCAAAAATGTTCAGCTGGGTCGGAGTGGATATTTTTAGTGAAGTAGTACTTTTGAACGACAACCAAATCTGTGTTGTGATCATGGTGGTACCCAATTAAAGAGTACTTTTCATCGTCTCTTAATTTAGATGAGTAATCTGTAAATGACTTAAAATATGACAACTTATTCAATATCAACTTTGATGAAGAGTTGAATATTGATGATGTCGTTGAAAAAGTCGATGATCTATGAAAAGCGTATAAAATATTTGCAATGGTAAATGTAAACAACACAATTACAACAATTTTTGTTATTCGGTTCGGCATGTTAATTTTATTAAGCAACAGTTGTAACATCTTGACGGTTTTGTAAATATTGGGATGGTGCCAGGGTTAATAAAATTTATATGTGAACAACACGAGGTACTATCAACAATTTAAACTGATTAGTAAGTGAAATACAAACTGCTATGGTTAAGTGATAACAAAAGGGTATCTAAAGTCTGTTGATTCGTGAAAAGATCTTTGAACAAACCAGTATGAATTTATTTGAAGAATAAGAAGAAAGTAATGAATTGCAAAAAATCGATAATAGTAGAAAATAATTTGAAGATAATAAGACTTTATTTTTCCGTTCCTTAAAGAATCCCAAGGCTTTAGTTTGTTACCATTGTAATAAGATATAGAATATTTTGCCCCAGATTTCCAAGACAAAGATCACTCACTGTGGATTCCCACTTACCGCAACCGCAAACAATGATTCTTTAGTAAAATCTATAATAAACGTTTTCAAATCATCAGTTGTGCGAATCACAGAAATAAGAGAAACTCAAACAAATTACGCCCAACATACGACAGGAATAATTGCGTCGAACTCTCCAAATTCTAAATAAACTTCAGTAATTTTTTGGTATATTTTTAGTTTCAAAACCTTATATTTCAAGTAAGATGGATTGGAACTTAGTTTTTTTGATTGTGTTATTTAAATACAATAAGCATTATATAACACAACTGCTTTCTGGCGACGGATGCAATGGTAAAAGTCCTAAGAGCGACACCCCAAACAAATCTGATTCCATACTAATATTAAAGTTGGATTTAACGAAGAAAGCGATAGTGCAAGCAGTGCCAAAAGCAGTATACCAGTACCCCTGTAGGAAATACAATTTAGTAGATAAGAGATCAATGAGATAAAGTTTATAATAAGAAAAATAAAAAGCTGTTACATCTGATGCTGCAGATAATAATAAGTAATAGTGAATTCCAATTACGTTGTCCTTTACGTATATGTTGGAGGCACTCACATATACGTCGCATGTAATCAGAGATTTCACGCACTCAAAGCTCTCACTGAAACTACAATAGCCACGAGGCGGTAGTCCGAACCAAGCATTGATTGTTTAATATATTGTACCACGACATAAAAAAATCCATTTGATTAATTGACTAAGCATATATGATTAGGCCACGCAATCACAGTTATACAGCCCTAAAGATGTGTACAATCTCGGCATGGTGTGCTTTGACCGGAGTTTCAGTTATGTTTTTTGAATCATCTAAATTATAAATTGGCCACTTGACTTCTAAACGTCACACCGTTACGAAACATTGAAGCGCTAATCAAGCAACAAATACAACAGCATCTGCTGAATCTTTTTCCTCTCTGTGGCAGGTTCAGCCCCAGTACTAAAAAAATAGAGCAAAAAAAAAGTTGTAATTTGTTATCAGCAAAATCTCAACTTTTGTTTGGTCATGTCTTCAGATAATCTATTCGAGGATATAGAACACGACAACAATCCTTCTTTTTATGGTAATCCGTCCATATTGAATGATCCATATCAAAATACTGCCAATGTCACCACAAACAATTCCACGAATTCTTCAGATAAAATTACATCCAATGTCAATACCACCTTAACGTCACACAGCAAACACAAAACTAATTCATACCCTAATGAACTTGTCAATAACACCATCGATTTGTCAAACAAAATCTCAGAATTGTTAAATGATCCTGATTTAAATATTGATATAATTAACTCCGAAAAATTAGTAAATTCGTCCATCATAGTTTATACTATACAGTTGTCCTCTACAAATTTGGATTCAAAAATAGTAGTCAAACGAAGATACAGTGAGTTCAAGTCGCTCAGAGATTGTTTGCTAAAACTATTTCCAACATTAATCATACCTCCTATACCGGAAAAACATTCTTTATTAAATTACTTGCTCAATTCTATCAACAATTCCAATGAATTTACTTTAATTGAAATGAGAAAAAGATATTTCAAATTGTTTTTAAATGATTTGATATTTGATTCTGACCTGGCAGTTAAGAACTGCCAACTTTTGCATAAATTTTTTGATCCAAACTACGAACTATGTTGGTATAATGCTTTAAATGAGCCACCCGTCAACTTGATTCCAGATAATTTATTGTTGGCAAATCCAGTTGATCCGACAGATCAAAACGGTCTATACTCTCTTTTACCAGTGGTCAATGGTTTTGATTTTAACTCAAATATTGACAATTTAAATAGATTGAAAAAAATCAATGGTGAGTTGTATAAATTAAACGATCAGATAAAATTATATGAGTTGAAAGGTTTTGAGCAAGACATGAAGTTTTCCATACCGGAGGAATTAATAGATTTTGAAATCAAATTCCATCAAATAATAAAAATCCTTGGAGATTTGAACAAGGTAGACATAAAGATTACTAAAAACTTCAAGAGTTTGATAAACATATTAATAGATTTGGGTGGGAACTTGAATAATTTTTCTTTACAGATTTACCAACAGAATCCAAATCAACATAAGAATCTTGAGACCAATCAACTATCAGAAGCAATAGAAAAATTTGGGTCTACTATGGATCAAGAATTTTTAAGTTATGAAAATTTTGTCTTCAATCAGTTAGTTCCGAAATGGCAGGAGCCAATAAATCAGTTAATTCAATACCACTACACTTCTTTAAATTTAATCAAATTTTATAAATACAAAATCATACAATTTAAAATACTATACAAATTAAAGTTTAATAAATTTCAACAATTAGTCAATTTGAGTAACATAACGGGAGCCACAAGCACAAAGACCATAAATCAAAAGGAGCATAATAATAGCTCAAGTTCGAAAGACGGTAATAATTTGGATGAAGATTTAGAAGATGAAGAAGAGGAAGTAGTGGTCAACAACTTAGACCATTTGAAAGAATTGAATAGTCCGACATTGAACAATGCGTTGAAAAATTTGTCGTTAAAAAAGATTACCAAAAAGTCGTCTTGGTATGGGTTGTTTGGTGGAAACAACAATACAAAGAAATTTAATTTTCAATTGCCAGTTAACGAAAACCATCATGGAATTCCAAATCCTAATTCTTCATTGAAATTTAAATTAAGTCATATTGAAAAAGAGTTAAACAAATTGAACCAATTGATAGAATTGTGCAACAATGACATGCAGAAATTGACCAATTCTTTGATGAACACTTTCAAAGAGTTCCTTGAGAAGTTGGAAAAAAAATGGCTTGTATTGATTATAAATTACGTAGAAAACTCAAAGGTTTTGTTCAATGAAAATTTACATAGTTGGAGTCAATTTAAAGACTTTTTGACGACTGGACCTCAAAAGTGATTTAATGAAATAATATACGATAATTGATTCATGGAAACAAAATGCGAGAAAATCTATCTTTTGGATATCCTTTATATTTCGATATCTAACAAATATTTACCTATTGAATGACTTTACAAGAACAAGAGCCTAAACCAGCAGTAACTTCAGCAGAAATTTGAATTGCAACTTCTTCTTTAATTTGGAAAGCCGAACAAATTTCAATAACGATTGATTCAAGGAAAGCAAGTTTAATTTCCAAAATTTGAAAGATTCCAATAAGAATGGCTCCTAAACTTTCAACGATAAATTCTTCGGTACATTCTAAAACTTTAAAAACTCCAATTAAAATATTAGCTAAAGATTGGATTAAAAATTCTTTAGTAAGGGAAATAGTTTGCAATAAACCGCAAACAATGTTAACAACAGTTGAAATTAAGACAGCACTTCTTTTGTTCAAATTTTCATCAACGTCCAAATCTCTAGCGTTCAAATTGGAGTAAGCTTTTGAGACAACTTGGGTGAGGTTGTATTCTGTACCTTGTGGTAATGCAGAAATAGCGGCAGCCAAAGCTTTTGGGGTTTGAACCAACAAACGATCTTGTTCTTCGTCTCTAGCGACTAATTGTTTGAACTCAGTGACTTCGGAAACGGCAGCGGCTTGGGCAGTGAAGGCGAAAAAAGCGATTGAAGCGAGAGTAATAAATTTCATTGTAATTGAGTAAAGCGATTGTTGTTTGTAGTGAATAATAAAATTTGAGAATAAGTTAAAGCAGTTTTCATGGCTATATATAGTCAATTTTTCATCTTTAGAGTGGTTGCAAAAGTTATTTCAAGTCGCGGTTTTTTGTACCGGAATATTTTTTTGATGCGAATCATTTTGACAGGGTCTTTATTTTAATCCTTCTCAAATTGCGCACTTGATGAGTTCGTAAATAATAATTCTAATTTAATTTTTTCGTTTTCCAGATTTGGCAGTTTGATTTTGCATCAAAGTTTGATTGCTGAATCAATTATTTAATGTCAGACTAGTCTTGTAATGGAACAGCTTTCGTGACTGCTTCGGCACCATAACGAATCTGCTATTAATTTGACAGTATTTCTCGTTAAAAAGCAAAGCCTCTACAAAAATATATCCGTGATATTCAATATCCGTAAAGATTTTGCAAATAAAAATTTTAGCGCTAATCTCATTTATCGAAAATCTAACGGATTAAACTGCATTGCGAACAGGAAACGTCGAAAATCTAACGGATTAAATTGCATTGCGAACAGGAAACGTCGAAAATCTAACGGATTAAATTGCATTGCGAACAGGAAACGTCAAAAATTGTTGTGAAGAATATGGGTTACATAAAACTTATCTTTTATTGCTTACATAATACACACACATATATATCTATTAGTCGTGGGAAGTCCATTTATGACTATACCACAAAAATCTAACGGATTAAATTGCATTGCGAACACAATTAAACTTCTGGTTGGAGTCGGCTATGGCGTCTTCATTCGAAGTATCCGTCCTAAACAAAACTGCTGTTAAAATTGTGGTACCAAAAATAGAAATAAATGAAAGAGACAGACATTTTACACAGGAGATTAAATATCAGGTGGGCCTGTGATCTTGCTAGATTATTCACAACCGGATCCGCTGTAAAAATAGCTGAATTAAAAATTTTTAATTACCTGTTGTCTCATCCTAAACAATACTGTAAAAAAGGCAAAAATTTGCGCAACCGTAAATGGAAGACAACAGTAAGCCGTGATATTTCGTTCTCATTTCTGAATTTCCGTTGCAGCACATGATACAAAGACTTCTGTTTTGTTCCGTTTTAATAATACCAAGAAAAATCAAAGATTTGAAGGAGGTCCCAAATTTTGGGTTTATCCTAAAGGTAAACAAGCTTGATTAATACGATTAATTTTGTTATATCTAAGAAGATCAACCAGATCTACGCGAATCAGTTAATAACTGAAAATTTTATTGACCTTGAGCTTGCCAAAAACCAAAGGATATTTTAACACAGTTTTAAATTTACCAAGGATTAAACTGTTCCCACCATTATTTGTATATAAAGAGCTTTTTAAGTAAATCATTATGAATAAAACTACTGTATTAGAAAATCTTTGTCAAAATAAGTTTTTCGATTCCTAAATTGAATAAATTGTATTTCAAAAGTCTCATACTACACAAGCACGCACATAGCTACAAGTCCATTTAGAAGTTCTCAACTGAAAAGGAAAGTTCAACTGCAATGTAATTTAATCATAATCTTAAAAGAATTAAATGAAATAACACGGGATAATAATCTCAGTTGATGACTTTCAATTTCATCATATGTCTAAAAAACAAGCGTTAATTTCTAGTGATTGAAAATTTTTGTGTATTCTGCTTCATTAAATTTATTGGTATTGTTAAGCCCTACTACTATTTTATTTTGACTTCTCACGGAGGTTTACACAAGATTTAGAATCAACAAAATTTGCAAGAGTAGCTTGTCCTCAAGTATTTGAGTGATGTCAAGCGGCGATTTTTATTTAATGAAACAATTTGTCAACTTGAACTCGATATTAAATGCGGGTTTAGTTTATTTAATAGTACCGCAAGCAGTAACGTAGTCGTCTTTTGAGAGGGACCATCAATTCTAGGTTGATAGAAGTTTGAGGCTGTAAAAAAACCTAAACTATCGCAAGCGTCCAGAATCACATGTGCTACACAGAGCTAGGCAGTATATACAGCTTTTGTTTGAAAAGTTCAGGAGCACTTTCGCAAAATTTTTATTGTGGAAGGTGGATAGTTACATGTATTTTTACAATTTGATAAATAACGAATATACTGATCAATAAATCTTATTTAGACGCCATAAGCTTCTGTAAAATTTTTAGTAATCACGCGATCAAACACGTGATTTGGTATTTTTCTATTCTTTAATTATTTTTTTAGTGGCGATAAAACTAAAACTTGTTGTCAAACTAGGTACGAAAATCAAAATGTCAGCGATGGATGTAGATTCCGATGCGTCAACAGTTTTAGCTACTTTAAGACTGGAAACAGAATCTCCAGAGCTTATCAATATATTGTACCAATTGGAAGATTATCACGAGAGAAAATTATGGCATCAATTAACACAACTATTGGATGAATTTTATTATCAATATGACAGTTCAATAATAACAAAAGATTTAAAGCACAAAATTTACAACAATTTTATTTTGAATTTTCAATTGAAATTGAATCATATTAAAGTTGTTGATTTTTTGCTCGAAAGTTTTAAAACAAGTGAAGAAATTTTGGATAATTTAGTTTCTTTGAAAAGTGAAATCATCAAAAATTTAAGAAGGGACAACAACATCAAAGACGACGAAGAGGACAGGTTGAATGAAATTGTTGAAAATAACGAGTCGGTGATATACATTGATTTGCAAATTTCTAGATATTATCTCAAATTAAATAAAATTGCTGAGAGTGAAAAGATTTTAAACAAATTGTCACCAAAATTTGAAAGCTTAAACAACAATTTAAATTCCAAAATTAATGCAGCTTATTATTTGACCAAATTGGAATATAATAAAATTATTCAAAATTATAACAATTTTTACACAAATGGCTTATTGTACTTGTCGTCAACGAAAAACCTTTCCAAAGAATTTTCAATCCAATTATGTTATGAATTATGTATTTCCGCATTATTGGGTGACAAAATTTACAATTTTGGTGAATTGATATTACATGATATTTTGAAAGAAATTGAATCAACAGAATCCCAATATAACTGGTTGTACAATTTGATCCAAAATTTGAATTCCGGCAATCTTCAGGAATTTAACAAATGGCTAAAGATTTCATTTGAAAAGTCTCCAATGTTGTTGCAAAATGAAGTGTTTTTAAAACAAAAAATTATCATAATGGGATTATTAGAATTGATATCATCTAAATCTACTACGAACAAACACTTGACTTTTAAAGAAATCAGTGAGTTTACAGGTACTCCTAAGAATGATGTAGAGCACTTGATCATCAAATGTTTTTCATTGAACTTGATAAAAGGATATATCAACCAAGTCAATGAAGTTTTGACCATAACTTGGTTGCAACCTAGAATATTGAATTTAGAACAAGTGAAAACCTTATACGATCATTTGATAACTTGGGATAACAAAGTTGAACAATTGGGCAAAACGGTTTACCAAAATGGGGGAAGTGTATGGGCAGTAATGTAGTGTTGAATGTATAACATCATTTTTCAATTTTCGTTACTCTCGGCTGTATTTAAATTTATATAGGAGTGAAAAAAGGTTAAAAATTTAAATATTATTCAACAAAAACCACACAATGTTGATTCTAAGTTTGTTTCTACTTGTAAATCTAGCATTGGCCAATTTGGCCAAGTTTGATGAAAACAAGTATTCACAGGTTTGTGCAGGTGTCTACTCCAAACACGATTGGGGAGGGTCTTTAAAACCTCACATTGGAATAACATTAAACCAATTCAACGATTACAAATATGATTCCAAAAAATCCAAAGAAGAACAAGAAGGTAAAGATGATATCTCTGTGAGCTACATAATATTTGAGTTTAAGGATTTAGAAAGTATCGGAGTTGACATTGGTGGTGGACAAATGAAATACATTTGTGATGATTATGCAATCAATGACTTGAAAATCTGTAAGGAAAAGCAAAAAGGCAATTTCTTGTTGAATTCCAACACCACCAACACGACAATAATGACATCTCATTTAACCCACTTGGGCCCCGCCAACATTGATTATCCAGTAAATACCACTGGGTACTTTTGTGTCTCAACTTACACCAAATATCAAGATACAAAATATTCCGGGGATGTCAATTTTCAAAACGCTTTTGGACAATTGAATGCTAGTGAAATACCGAAGTTACCAGCTTATGGGATTTTGACTTTATGTTACGCAATTGCTTTAGCATTGTTTGGATTCCAATTCTTCAAGAAAAGAAAGGAAAATCAAATTTTGCCATTACAGCGTTATTTATTGGCAATGTTGGGATTTTTGACTTTCGACACCTTAGTCGTTTGGTCCTATTACGATTTAATCAATAGAATCAAATCTCCAAATGGTGGGTTCGCAAGATTTTACATGGTTTTTTTGGCAATTTTCAATTCTGCTAAGATAACTTTTTCATTTTTTTTATTGTTGTGTATTTCTTTGGGTTACGGGGTAGTCGTATTAAAGTTAAAAAAGAAAACCATGACATTATGTAAAATATTAGCTGCTTTCAACTTTGCGGCGTCGTTGGTATATCTTTTTTTTGATTACTATGGTAGTTCATCACTGGCATTGTCACTGACTGAAAGCATTGAAAATGTAGATGCTGGTGGGTTGTTGGGATTGTTACCAATGATTCCTGTATCCATAACATTGACAATATATTACGTGACCATATTGTCATCAATAAGGAAAACAACTCAAAACTTGCATCAACAGAGACAAATCATAAAATTGCAGTTATATCAAAATTTGTTTAAAATCATATTCCTTGCGATCATTTTAACATTCTTAGGGTTGACCTTGTCATCATTTATATACCTTTCCATGTCAACGACTGAGATGTTTGAACAGCATTGGAAGGGTTCTTTTTTCATTTTCGATTTCTGGCCAAGTTGTGTGTTCTTTTTTGTTTTTATGGCCATTGCTTGGTTGTGGAGACCAACTGAGACCAGTTACATGTTGGCCATATCGCAGCAATTGTCGGGTGGTGAAAATGTCAACGACGGAGAAGAAGGCGAAGGAAACAATGGCTATCATCAAGGAAACGAATTTGAGCTCGACGACTTGTCACTAATGAGTCATGATGATGAAGAGCAGAGAATTGATAGAGATAGTTTCGAAATAGGTGAGCATCAAAGTCCACCACCACCACCGTCTAAAAAAGATAACGACCAACCTCCAAATTATGACGAATTAAGTATAAGACAACAGGAGTCGACAAGTAATAACGAAAACAACACCTTGTTTGAACTCGGGGACGAAGATAGTGATAATGAGCAAGAAGACAATAGGTTAAAAAAGTAAGTTTAGCGTTAAATTATTTTAGAGACAAATTGTAATAGAATAAAGCAAAATATATTATGTACAGTATGATATAGATTTATCTTTGGCAGTATTTCGAAACAATGTTTTTAGTATCAAAAGTTTGGGGAAAACTAGAAATTTATTTTCATGGTGAAGAATAAGGTACCTAAACACTCTTTCTGTAATACTACACGTGCACAAGCATGAAAGTAAAGTATGAAGTGGTCGGTTTTCATGTCCAACTTGCAATAAAGTCAGTGTTGGTTCCTGTATTCGCCATACTAATACCGTGTTGATAGTTGCCCCAACGCGTGACTTTAGAGATTTGAATTAGATTTGTATTTCGCAGTAAACAAAAATAGAAAATTTAAAGGGGATTTTTTTTTAAAGGGAATAAAAATACTTAGAAAAATTTAATAATTTTGATTCACATTGTAAAGTTTCATAGACTTCTTCACACTACCAGTCAAGAATTAATCAAGAATTTATACCATTAAATAATGAGATTACTACTGTGTGCCAAGCTATATATCACATTGCTTTGCTTGTCTCTCACCAACGCATTGTGGATAGACACAAACAATGAAACTACCATAGAACAGGCTTGTAACCTGATAGCTAAAGGGCTATTGAATTATTACGAAGGTACTACTTATGGAGGTACTATCGGGATGTTTTCTAATCCATACTATTGGTGGGAAGCCGGTGGTGCTTGGGGTTCTTTGATTGATTATACTTTCTTTTTCGATAATAGCACTTTAGTGCCATTAATCAAACAAGCTTTGGAATATCAAACTGGAGACGACGACAATTATATTCCATTGAATCAAAGTACCACCGAAGGTAACGATGATCAAGGTTTCTGGGGTATTGCGGCAATGGGAGCTGCAGAAAGAAATTTCAGTAATCCTACTGACGAGACGAAATCTTGGTTAGGATTGGCTCAAGCAGTATTTAACACAATGACAGCCAGGTGGGACACTGAAGATTGTAACGGTGGTTTGAGATGGCAAATTTTCCAATGGAATTCTGGTTATGATTATAAGAATTCCGTTAGTAATGGCTGTTTATTCCATTTGGCTGCAAGGTTAGCTAGATACACGGCAAATGATTCATATGTTGATTGGGCAGAGAGAGTCTGGGACTGGATGTATGGGGTTGGTTTATTGACTGAAAATAATTGGTGGTTTGTTTACGATGGGGTCAAAATCGCAAACAATTGTTCGAATATCACAAAATATCAATGGACTTATAATCAGGGCTTGATGTTGGCTGGCTGTGCTTACTTGTATAATTATACCGAAGACGAAAAATGGTATAATTACACAGTTAAATTATTAGAAAGTTCTCAAGTTTTTTTCAAAAATGTCAGTAACAATAGGGTTATGTATGAAGCTGCTTGTCAGCCTTCTGGATCATGTAATAACGATCAAAGATCTTTTAAAGCTTACTTTGCCAGATTTTTGGGGTTGACTTCGAAATTGGTACCACAAACGGAGTCAGCAATTCGAGGTTACTTGATTGATTCCGCTAATTCTGCTGCAGGTTCATGTTCTGGTGGTAGTGATGGGGTTACTTGTGGTTTGGATTGGACAAATTGGACTGTGAAAGAAGCAGGTCCTTACGGGGTAGGAAGTCATTGGGATGGAAAGTATGGATTGGGTGAACAGATGTCAGCTTTAGAAGTTATACAAAATTTGATGACTAAATCAAGACCTGCTCCTTATACAGCTAATGACGGTGGATCATCCATCGGCCACCCTGCTTCTGGTTACGGTACAGTTGCCACAAACGCCAAGCCATTAAATATAGATGGTGGTGATAAAGCAGGCGCGGGTATTATCACGGCTATTATAGGAGCATCTTTAATAGGTACATGTGTTTGGTTGATTATATGAGTAATATTACGGTAGATTATTATACATTCAATACATTAAAATGCTTTTAACACGGTAGAACAAATTTATTTATATTTTTGTGTTTACAATTTTGTATCTATTATTACATAATCACGATAACTATAATTTTTTCTTTTGTATTGCGAGTCAGCAAAATTTGGAGTTATATATTTGCCTACAATATTTTACAATGAGTTTGGAAGATCAATTCACTTCAATTCAATGGGATAGAGACGATATAGATAAAAACAAAAGTTCTGATCCTGAAAATGAGGAAGGCGGAGATTTATTACATTTCCCAATTGAAGAAGAACAGGATCACGAATCAATAGAGAATAATGATCTATCCCTTACGAGAAGCGAGGATGATCAGAAAGATGATGATAATGATGATGATATTAAAAGCGATTCTCACGAAAAAGTAAACGAACCTATTGATTTTAATAACGAGGATATTGATGACGATCCAAGCTATTCTTTATTACTTTCTACAAATGCACAGCCTGAAGAGTCGGCGTCAAAACCACAAGAAAACAAGTCAGAATCAAATTTGAATGGAACAGAGCAACAACAAACAGAACCTCAACAAGAGATACTTAAGGATACGGCGGCTCATAACTCAAACCTTATCGATACATCTCTTTTTGATAAATACGATATAAAATCAAATGTGTCACATCCAAACCGAGATTTAGATGCGTCGTCAAAGCCGTTCATATCTTATTTAATAACAACCACTACCAATCATTCCGAGATTTTGAAATTAACCAAAGAAAAGAAAATAGATTCGAACGGAGATTACGTAACATTCACTGTTCGTAGAAGATACGGGGATTTTAGATATTTGTATGAAAGTTTGATCAACGACTTTCCGACTGTATTAATTCCACCATTACCAAGCAAAAGCAATTTCAAATATCTTACCGGTGATACTTTTAGTTCTGATTTCGTAAACAAAAGATTGCATTCTTTGGATCGATTTGTCCGATTTATTTTGCAACATAAAATTTTATCTCAACTGTCAATATTCCATTTGTTTTTAAGTGACTCTAATGATTGGACAACATTCACGACATCATTGAAGATAAAAGATATAAATGATAATGAATCAAGTGGATTTGTTAATAAAGTGGTGAATGAAGATTTAATAACAGAAACTGTGATGAATTTTTTGACATCATCAAAACACAAGAAAGAAACTAACAAGGATATACTCGAAATCAGTGATAAACTAAAAAAATTATATGAAAATCTAATAAGATTAGATAAAATATTTACCAAGTTGAATAAAAAAAATTTTGATCTAAGTCATGATTATCAGTTGTTTTCACAACAGATTTTGAAATTATCGACAGTAAAAAATGGAGACTCAAATTCGAATGATCCTATATTGAATAATTTTAAATTATTCTCAGAATCGTTGGAATATTTTTCCAGAAGCTGGAACCTGTTACACAAATACATGGACGAGTCATTTTTGATATCTTTGAAAGATTGCTCAAGGTACATCATCCAGCTTAAAAACTTGATCGAATTGCTACAGAATAAAAATATCGATTTAAATGTATTACAAGATTATTTGGAAAAGGCAAAGTCGGAATTACTCTCAGTTGGTAAACCTCAATCTGCCAACTCATCGGGAATCAAATCCATTATACATGACACGATCTCCACCTCAGCCACACAGAATATAGGTTCCCAATCTACAGACAACAAAATACAAAAGTTGGAGAATAAAGTCAAATCGATCGAATCAGAAATCGAGTCTCAGATCAAGTTGGTCGGCGACTTGACTAACCAAATCATAAATCAAGAGTTTCCAAATTTCAAAAAGTTCAATGAAGTGGAGTTGAAAAACTCAATGGTTGAATTAGCCGACGAAAATATCAAATTTTATAGAGATTTGATTGATAAATTCGACGATACCGAGACAAAATTAAGAGAAAGACTCAATCAGTTGAATTGATGTTTTAATGCACGCATACTTATGAATTTAAATCTTTTTAAGCCTCTTTTTTATTTATGTGAAAAGTGTTTTGAAATGGTCCATTGGTGACTTGGTAATTCTGCTCTTCGTTGTAGTCAACATGAGGTATGTTCCATTCGTCTCCCAACACTTTTGATAAAAACGATACAATTTCGTCACAGAAACCAATCAAACTCAAATCAAATCCTCTATCGGGCAACGGGTCCTTGTTGATTAAAACTTTGGGTACTTTGTTCGGTATCTCGTCAATTATACTGGCCACAGGCTCCACTTTCAACGATGTACCTATCACAAGAACCAAATCGCAATTGTTTTTATCTAACTGGATTTTTTTATGAAATGAATCAGGCAAATCTTCGCCGAAGAATGTTATGTCTGGTTTAATGACCCCATGGGCGATGGTAGCTTCTTCAATATTTGACCAGCAGGAAGAGCATCTCGGTATTTGTTTTTTCCGAATGTGATTATATATTTTTGGACCTGCAAATTTCAAGTTGCATGTCAAACAAGTTGCAGTTGCGAACGACCCATGACATTGAATAAGGTTGCTCTTGCTGATACCCACTACCGATTCCAAATTGTCTATATTTTGAGTGTAATTTCTCAACAACTTGCCTTTATCTTGAATTAATTTCATAAACGCATGCAATATAGTGAATCTTTCATCAGGGGGTAGAACTAAGTGTGCATTTGAATAAAACAAGTCAGGTGTCTTTTTGAACATTTCGTAATTAAATACCAATTGAGGGTCACTTAAATTCAAATTTCTCAATTGAGTGTATAAGCCTTGATTAGATCTAAAATCAGGTATCCCCAAAGATGTTGATATTCCCGCTCCGGTTATGATTAAAATTTTAGTACATAAATATAAATCTGAAATAAATTTTGGCATATCGTATTCTAGATTGGTCGATGAAGATGATATAGTGGTTGAGTTTGTTGCTGTTGAGGTGTTTGATTCCGTTTCTGAAACATCATTATAATTCTTTTTGCTTTTTTTGTGATTTGGTGGTTTCTGACTATTATTCCGAGCCTTTACTTGTTTATTTGATAACTGTTGCTTTCGCTGTGTACTATTGCCTTTGTGTTGTAGATTAATTGATGGTTCGTGCTTTATAGTTTGGATCTGAGGGGCTGCACCATTTATGTTATTGTAAAAGGTGTACGGCGATACTTCCTTCAAAACAGTTGAACTTGAAGTGCCCTGAGTGCCGTTTTGTAAAGATCCCATTTAATGTCAAATGCAACCGTGTTCAGAGTTAAATGAAAATAATCCGAAATGTAAGGATGACCTCAAGGTTGTCAAAGAGCGATGCTTGAATAAAACACGAGGCGGTATTATCAGGAATTAAATTGTGCACCACTCGTAGTGAATGTAAGTTTTTTTTTTATTGTTTCAATAACAAATTTTCCAGCGGCTAATTAAACACCTGGATCTGTTTAACAACATTGGATTTGAAAACACCAAAGTATTAGCTATACTTTGGTTTTTTGGATTTTTCTTTGTGGGTATTAGCACAGTTGTCGAATGAGCAAATGTAACCAGTGATTATTAAGGTGAAGGTTTAGCTACTGAACGAGAGTAATCACGCGTAAACCCGAAGGAAGCAATTTTATTAATCAAGGTGGTAAATTTAAAAGCAGAACTCTTACCTAAATTTGTGTGCTGAGGTACGGTAAGAGCAATTGATTTTCGTTACCAGATGACGAAAAAAAGTGGGCCCTATTAAAGTTATGAATTGCACTGAGTTTTAATCTGCGACTCAAAGAATTAACAAAAGGCCTAAAATCGTCACAATTGAAACCGCCACAATTCATTTTGAAGCGTTTGGTAAAAGATTCTGTTTTGAACTATACAAGGTAAGTTTATGCTCTTCTCATTATAGTTTACACGATGGATCAGAAAATCTAAGAATTTTCATCCCTGTCAATCAACACATTGTGTTCAATGGTAACCAAATAGACTCTAACTGCTTTGACTAATTCGCAATTTAAAAAAAAACATCTGTTTTTATTTGACAACTAGATTTTAAATACCAGATTATTTCTTTACATTTCGAGAATACCCTGCTTTATATCATAAATTAAACTTTATAAACTTCAAATTTATGCGTCGCGTTCACTAAGTAATTTAATTCCCATGTGTCAGAAGACAACAAATGTACATACGATCATATTTTGTTCACTGAAGAAAGCATCAGGAAGGTAGCTCAGAATGACACAGTCGTAGGCAAATTTGTTTTATGTTGTGTCAATCCTCCCGTTCGGTTTGACATATCGTAAATTCCAGTAAGATTAGCGGTATATTACTATCCGCGAAGCCGGGCGAACTGTGTAAGTTTTTCCAAAAACGAATAAAGGCTCTAGTGATTTCGAAAATTTGATCGATTAAGCGATAGGTTTATTTTGCAATTTTGAGATAGACAATGCAAAATCTCGTTACGAGCTTTTAAATTGTATATATTGAGAAACTATAGAATTGCTTATTTGGTCTTTAACTCTGTTCACTGTATTTTAAGTGAAACCAGCTAGACGCTGCATTTTTATTATCTAAACGAGCGTTGTAAACGTTTGCAAAATCATTGCTGACGTCATTCATCAACAAGTACACTGGTTGTTATAACCTTGCAACTGCTTGTGTAAAAAGCTGGTTTATTGTAATAGATTTATCGACAAGCGGCGAAGCAAGTCACTCCAATCCGAATAACAAAGATTGGCAACCTTTCAAGTCCCATCAATTTCTAACTTTCGTGCCTACGTTGATTTGAACTAGTTTTGTAGACTCCAAATTCATACAATATAAATATCAGACTGAAATGGTTTTAAATTATGGTATGATAATAGTATCACGCATTGCAAGATTACGATTGAACTGCAAACACATGCAAATAGCTCAGTTGTCTATGAAGTACCGTTCATATGAAATTGTAAAGATTTTTGCAATCAAAAGTTGGATTTCATGCTTGTATTTCACATCATATAGAAAGATCACTTTAGTTTTTTGCACATTAACTTACAACATTTGCATAGTTTGGGTTCAGCTTGTATATGAGCGTATTCATTTTTGAATAGGATCAACTTTGCAAACTCGTCTGCTTTTTCACAATTGTCTAAACGAATGAAAAATGATGGTTGCGACTAAACTACAGCTTAAGACATGCAAAAATAAAAACAGCTCAAATATCTATGCCACGTATGGCAAGAACATAAATTCCTATTGGATGCAATTTGGTTGCAAAATCTTTGTGCAGAAAGTGTCCGTAAATTATGTTGCATAGCGGAGTCAAAAAAAAAAAATAAAATTATAATTGCATCTCATTGAATTTTGTCTAGATATAGGTGGAAACATTTTTTTATCAATCGAAACACAAAGTACAAGCCTCTTATAGACGCCAAATCATCATGTCATTAAACATACTCGTTGTCGGTAATGGTGGCAGAGAACATGCAATCATCTGGAAATTGTTAGAATCCCCATCGGTCAACCACATTTATGTTGCCCCAGGTAATGGTGGTACATCGACCCATTCGAAAGTTACCAATTTATCATATTCATCTTCAAAGAAAGATTTTGACAACTTGAAGCAATTTGCAATTGAAAACAAAATCAATTTGGTCATTCCAGGTCCTGAACAGCCATTAGTTGATGGAATTTCAAATGTTTTTCAATCCGTTGGTATACCAGTCTTTGGACCAAATGAAAAAGCAGCAAGAATGGAAGGCTCGAAAGCTTTCAGTAAAGAGTTTATGGATAAACATAGTATCCCCACTGCAAAGTTTAAGAATTTCACAAATGTCGACGAAGCTAAGGAGCATATTAATAAAGTTGACTACAAAATTGTTTTGAAAGCTGATGGTATTGCTGCTGGTAAAGGGGTATTAATACCTGAAACAAAAGAAGAAGCTTTACAAGGATTAAATGAAATCATGGTAGACAAAAATTTCGGGGATGCAGGCAATGAAATTGTCATCGAAGAATATTTGGAAGGTGACGAATTGAGTATATTGACAATCACTGACGGATACTCATTTTTTAATTTACCAGCTGCTCAAGATCACAAAAGAATTGGTGATGGTGATAAAGGTTTGAATACTGGTGGTATGGGAGCGTACGCACCTGCTCCAATTGCAACACAAGAAATTTTGACCAAAATCAATAGTGAAATTATCAAACCAACCATTGATGGTATGAGAAAAGACGGTTATCCGATGTGTGGTGTTTTATTCACTGGTATTATGTTGACACCCACAAAGGAGCCAAAAGTTTTAGAATACAATGTTAGATTTGGTGATCCGGAAACACAAACCGTTTTACCTTTATTGACTAACGATACCGATTTGGCTCAAGTTATGTTAGCCGCTGCCGAACACAGATTAGATTCAGTCAAAATCAACGTTAAACCTTATTTTGCTACCACTGTAGTGATGGCAGCAGGGGGATACCCAGAATCTTACAACAAAGGAGACGAAATCACCGTCAAACCATCATTACCAAACGACACCTATATATTCCATGCTGGAACTGACAATAAAGATGGGAAAATAGTCACTTCGGGTGGTAGAGTAATTGCTTCTACCGCGATTGCAAAGACTTTGAGAGAAGCTGTCGACAAAGCATACGTTGGAGTCGATTATGTTGAATTTAAAGGTAAATATAATAGAAAAGACATAGCTCATAGAGCATTCCGTGATGCTGAATCAACAAATGCCAATCACCAAGGAGTTACTTACGAAGATGCCGGTGTATCTGTTGACAATGGTAATTTATTAGTTGAAAACATCAAAGCAAAAGTCAAATCTACAGCTAGACCAGGTGCTGACTCTGATATAGGAGGATTTGGTGGTTTGTTTGATTTAAAAGCTGCCGGCTATAAAACCGACGAAACATTATTAGTTGCCGCAACTGATGGAGTTGGTACAAAATTAAGAATTGCTCAAATAATGAACATTCACAATACAGTTGGTATTGATCTTGTTGCTATGAACGTCAATGATTTAGTTGTTCAAGGCGCTGAGCCATTAATATTTTTAGATTATTTTGCAACTGGAAAATTAGATGTTGAAATTGCAGCTAAGTTTGTCGAGGGTGTCGCAAATGGTTGTATACAAGCCGGATGTGCTTTGGTTGGAGGTGAAACCTCAGAAATGCCAGGTATGTACGATGTCGGACACTACGATACCAACGGTACCGCTGTTGGTGCCGTCAACAAAAACAAAATTTTGCCAAAAGTAGAAAACATGAAAGCAGGAAATGTATTGATTGGATTAAAATCTGATGGTATACATTCAAACGGGTTTTCATTGGTCAGAAAAATTATTGAAATAAGCCCATATGATTACAAATCTATTGCGCCATGGAACGAGTCAAAAACCATTGGAGAAGAAGTTTTGGTACCTACCAAAATCTATGTCAAACAATTGTTGTCTTCAATAAACGAAGGACTTTTGTTAGGATTAGCACATATAACAGGAGGTGGTTTGGTTGAAAATATTCCAAGAGCATTACCAAAAACTTTACAAGCTAAAATAGATATTTCCAAATGGGAAATTCCAGAAATTTTCAAATGGTTTGGTAAAATAGGTAAAATACCTTACAATGATATATTGAAAACGTTCAACTTGGGAATTGGAATGGTTTTAATTGTTGAAAAAGAAAATGTTGATAAAGTATTGGCATTGTTACAAAAAGAAAAAGAAGATCCAATTATAATTGGTGAGTTGGTAGAGAAAGCTGATCAGAAGGATCCTGGTTGTATAGTCGAAAATGTTGAAGGTATCTATTAAAATAGACAATAATTGCATCACATCATCGCATGTGGTAGTTGACAAAATTAATTTTTTTTCCTAAAGCAGGCGAATATCTCAGCCTTCTACTAAACTAAAAAACTTTGATTTGGGTGTAGAATAAGCTCGAGATGATCTCAGGGACGTGAATCTCATTTGAAACTGAACTCCTACGTTAGCATTTTTAACAGTATACTAATTTTTTTAATTGTAATTTCTAATCTTTTATTTAACAGCACTAAAAATTGAGATTGCTTACTAATTTTATTTCGAGAATTTCAACCGCCAAACATTTTCCAATTATCAACCAATTCTACTGCATCTACTACCAACCTCGATCAAGGTTTTGTCCTCGTGATCTCATCTTATATCAAATACTAAAAGGAAGCTGTGGCTAAATCTAATTTGAATCTAAAATTATATTTATACAAGAACCAACTTCTTAATATTGATTCCACAGAGTCACACAATACAATCAAAATTCAAATTTGCTTATCACAAAAATCTTTCACCTTAAAAATTTCGATAACCACTTGGAGAATATAATTTGCTCATGGGTCTTTTGTCTTTAGGAACTCCATTGGATTGGCATGAGTCTAAGAAGTACAATGAACATGTACGAAATAATGGAATAACTCAATTAATCAATATTTTTAATCAACATTACAATAGAGATAACGACAAGTATTTATGGGGAGATGAAGTGGAATACATGCTTATTGATTTTGACCCAAAAAATAAAACAGCAAAATTATCAATTGATAAAGACTATATTTTAAATGACTTGAATAATCCTGATAAGTCGTTACATAAATCAATTGATAACGATATTTTGTTTCACCCTGAATATGGTAGATTTATGATTGAAGGTACTCCTTTGAAGCCTTACAATGGTTCATGTATAGATGAATACGTTTACGTTGAGAAGAATATGAAATTAAGAAGGGAGATCAGTACAAAAGAATTGCCAAGTAATATTAAACCTTTGACTTTGACTACATTTCCTAGAATGGGATGTGAATTTTTCACTTCACCACCGGCTAAACCCATCGGTCCTGCATCTCAATCATTATTTTTGCCAGATGAAATCATAAATCGACATGCCAGATTCCCAACATTGACAGCCAATATAAGGAAAAGAAAAGGCCATAAAGTATCTATAAATTTACCCATTTATCCTGATAAATTTACCAAATTGTTAGATGACTCAATTCCAAAAGATCGACAATTGTTTAAAAGTGATCACGAACCTTTTATTGGTGCGTCCAAACCTGGTCATGTATATATGGATTCAATGGGATTCGGGATGGGCTCTAGTTGTTTACAAATAACGATGCAATCTAAAAACATTAACGAAGCTAGATATTTATACGATGCTTTAGCTCCAATAACTCCTATAATGTTGAGTTTGTCAGCAGCAGCACCGATATTTAAGGGCTTCTTGGTTAATCAAGATGTTAGGTGGAACGTGGTAAGTGGTGCAGTTGATGATCGAACTTTTATTGAAAAATCTCAAGAACCTTATGAAAATTATAATTTATTTGGCGGATTAGATGTCAATAAACAGGAAAGTTTGAAAAACAACAACCATGAAATCAATTCGTATGGTGATTTGAAAAATGTCTATACAAAAGATGGTAAACCTGTACAAAATGTGCCAAAGTCAAGATATGATTCTATTGATAACTATTTGAATGATTTCAAATATGGGACAAACTATTTTAAAGACGAATACAATGACTTAGACGCACCGATTAATTCAAAAATATATAACAGATTAATTGAAATTGACATGTTTGATAAGTACCTAGCAAATCACTTCAGTCATTTATTTATTAGAGACCCATTAGTTATATTCAGCGAAAGAATCAATCAAGATAATCAAATAAGCAACGACCATTTTGAGAATATTCAAAGTACCAATTGGCAAACTCTTAGGTTCAAGCCCCCTGCACTATACGCCGAAGACGAAGATTTGAGTACCAAACCCGGATGGAGAGTAGAATTCAGACCCATGGAAGTTCAATTGACTGATTTCGAAAATGCCGCTTATTCCAACTTTATTGCTTTGTTGTCAAAAGCTATTTTGAAATTTAAACCAAATTTTTATATACCAATACTGAAAATTGAAATTAACATGAAGTTAGCTCATAAAGTCGACTCAGTAATTAAAGACAAATTTTGGTTTAAATCGTTTGAAGATTGGAACTTGAATAATAAAGATTTTGTTGGTTACGATTTGTCATGGTTCGACAGGTTTTTAAACCAAGGTAATGATATAGATAATGAGGTGTATCTTGAAGGATACTCTTCAAACACTAGCTTAAACCAATTGAACGGCACGGTCAAACAAGATGGCAAAAATTGTCAAGGCAAAACAATTGAAAAGATTAACGATATCGATGATTACGGGTTAGATCAAAGATATACTATAGATGAAATTATAAATGGGTCAAAAGAGTTTCCAGGATTAATTAGAATGGTGATTAAATTAATTGCTACTGACTTAATACCAAAGCAAAAGCATTGCCAAGATTCGAAATTGGAGTTAAACTTGATAAATATTAAATACTATTTGTTGTTGATTTCAAAAAGAGCAAAAGGTGATATTCCAACTATTGCTCATTGGTTAAGAGAAAAAACTATTAAAAATCCTGCTTATGAGCATGATTCAAGAGTGAGCGAATCGATAAATTATGATTTGATAACTGATTGTGACAGGTTGACTGATCTCAAAGATTGGGATTTAGTCGAAAGTTTATTTGGAGATGTCATCACTGATTACTTATTGGGTAATTGATATTTAAAAATTATTAGCATAGTTTTCATTACGCAAACAGACAATAGATTGAACATTCTAGACATATTGAGATTTTGTTCTCACCGCTATCCACTACATGCTCTTGTAAAAAAGATGGCGAGACTATTAAAGCTGCAAAATAAGCTCTAGATTACTAACTCTGAATACTATCGTTCGGATTGTAAACAAAATTAAAACGACCTTAAAAATTAATAAGTGTACCATCTATAAAACTTTCGAAATCGGTATTTTTTGATTAACCCGTAACTCGATTCTTTAATACTAGCAGGCGAGCTGTTTCCTTATACACGGTCCTTGATTATTTTGTTTCTGTTCTTCCGAAGCTTGACTAATATCCGACTTAAGTGTGCACTTATATATATAGTTTATCCGTAACATATGTAGAATTATGGTTATCATGCTTTCTACAGCATAAAATTTTATTTATAGTCAACCTGTAAATATTTGGACACCTTTGATTTTAAATAATCAAAATATAGTTTTGTCTAAACGGCATATTGGTTTAGGCGGTTAACTAATTTCAAGCAAAAGAAAAACAAGTGAAACAGTGCCAAATTCTAGTCAAAAAACAGGCCTATGGTAAAAGTTTAATATCTGTTATATACAAGGCAATCATTTTGAAAAATATGATAAGGTTGTTTCTGATCACCATGGCTTTATTGTTTAGCGATTTTACAAATTATGGTCAATTTAAATCCAGCTTGGAAAACTAGCGTTAGAACGGATGCTTGTGAGGTAATAGCTAGAGAACAAAGATTCATCAAATTTTACATGCGACGATTTCAAGGTGAATCACGTCTATACGGATAACAAGAGAAGGACTTTGTCAAGAGACGCAAACAAAGCCAAATTTCTCAGTTTGACGCTGACTTTTTTCAACCACGACAGTGCATTGTATATGAGAACGCAGTAAGCGATAGATGTCCAGTTTTTTCCAAAAATAGTCCAGTTAGCAATTTTGGACCCTTACTTTGCTGAAAAACTTACCCCTAGATCCTAGTTAAACTGGATGGTCTCTTAGTGACTCGATCAAATAATTGTGCTTATTACAATTACCGGGCAATAGTACAACCACAGTAAATTAGCGGAAAAAGCATACATTTTCAACTGAAATTGGTTAAGCAATCAAAACAACTTTTAATAACTGACCGCCTGTTTTATGAAAGTTAATTAATCCCACTCATGTCTTACTCGATTTATATTAATATTAACTAAAGTTACGCTTCAGCTATGGAAAAGCATTTATTCCCTGTTATATGCAGTACATAAATAAAGCAGCAACTAATTACATAAATTAGGTCAGTTGTATTACATAAGTAAGCATTGAATTACACGACTGTTGTATTACATCAACACCTCAAGAGAAAAACAAACTATGCAAAAGTAGCTGCCGACCACAAACACATCTTTTTGCGACTAGGCTTACATTCACATATTGATACTATAAATTATAAATTAGTTGATACAGGATCAATCATATTCAGTTTTGATAGTAAAAAACATAACAAGAGTGGAATAAAATGGGAATTTTAGACAACTTCAAGGCGTTTATTCATTCAATAACTACAGAAGATCATTATGCTTCTTACGAATCTTCCAAAAACCAAAGCTCCAGATTTGGCGACGATTTGTCTAGTCAATCAACCACGAATTTGACTAGTTCTTCTACGACAAGGCTAAATAATGGTTCAACCGTCTCACTCAATGAACAAAACGGCGGTTTCTACACCCCAGGTATGAAATCTTCTCAGCAAGATTTACCGTTGCAGAGCTTAAGTTCAGATGGCGCACCACCATTACCATCCATAGATTCATTGTGGGATAGGATCGAAAGTTGGATTGAGGAAGAGTATCCAGAATTAGAAGATAATTTAAACGATGGAGTTACGACTGCGGATTTGAACGAATTTGTGCAAGATTTAAAAACAGGAAGTAACGAATTACCGCAAGACTTTAGACAATTCTACAGAAGACACGATGGTCAATTGAGAGGTGGAAAGCCAACAGGATTAATTATGGGATTGGTTTTATTGGATTTAGAAGGTATAATTGAAGAACAAGCTTTATGGAACAAAGTTGCGGAACGATTACAGAATCAGTTTTATATGAATCAAAACCAACAAAGACAAAAGCAAGAAGGCTCGTCGAGTTCAATACCCATGAATAACTCATTCATCGCAAATCAAAGATCAATTCCTCCAAACGCAATACAACCAAATTATTACAATAGAGGATGGGTCGTATTGTTGAAAGATAACATTGGTAACCAAGTTGCAATGGATTTGAATCCTGGCCCACAAGGTGTTTGGGGTCAAATAATACTATTCGGTAGAGACTTCGACACGAAACTAGTTGTTGCGAAAAGCTTGCAAGAATTCATTTTTAATTTTACAAGTGATCTAGAACAAGGAAATTTTATAATTGACTCATCTGAGTATCGTGAAAACCTTGGATTCTTATCTAATGATAGAAATGGCGATTTCATGGTTGGCGATGAAGATGAAGAAGAAGGAGAATTGTCTTATTATAATAAAGATAAAAAATTAAGAATTTCTTACATAGAACAATTGAAAATTACTGCTTTGAAAAATTATGGTTTAGCAGAAAATTTCCAAACAACTTTCCAACCCCAGAGAGTAATTAAAAAGGCTGTAAGTGGAGCAAACACTCCAATCTTAAATCAGTCCAGAAATGCATCTGCTCAAAACATAAAACCAGTGAGTTCCTCCTCGTCAAATAAACCAAATATTTCGAGTCCTTTAATTGGCAAAGAAACAATCATTGATAACAAAAAAACCGACGATAAAAATGAAAAAAATACAAAGAATATTTCAAGCAAAGACGAAATAGATTTGACTAAAGAGGAAAGCGATATTGAGAACATAGACGTAACCGCAGATTCAAGAAAAGGAACTGAAAATCAAGATGCTAAAAAATTGAAAAATGAAATACTTACAGAGCTGGAAACAACAGACAGCGGAGAATCAAGCAAGACAACAGAAAAGGATGCCAATACAGAGAAATCAGAAGTAAATACCGAAACCGGAGAAGATGACGAGGAAGAAGAAGATGAGGAAGAGCAAGCGAAGGAAGAAGAAGACTTGGCTTCGAAACCATTAACTAAAAACCAAAAGAAGAAGGAGAAGAAAAAGGCTAAAAAACAACAAAATTAGATACTAAAGTTTATATTTTTAAATAGTAATAAGTGTCTTTCTCGTTGATGCGTAGGTTTCACTCAAATACTGATTTTTGCCGCGTTTCAAAAATATATGTAATGTATAAATAAAACAGAGATTGTTTTGATGAACTCCTCAGATTATTGGGACCAATCAAGTTACAACTCATACGGGAACAGAACTCAGAATAGAAATTTTAATACGGATTCTAGAAATGCTCATGAGGAAGATGATATGATAATAGCTCAAAGTGCACAAGAACATCCTCATCATCAAGTAGTAACGCAAGAAATGTCACTGGAAGAAATTAGAAATTCTTTAAATTCAAATTCAAATCCGAATTCATCAATAGACCAGCACTTGTATCACAACAGTCACTTAAATTTAATGCAATCTATCAATGAAGAAGATAATAGCAACAGTTATTACCAAAATGAAGATTCTAATTATAACGAGGAAGTCATCAACAGAGAACTCAGCTCACAGATTTATGATCAGGGCGGTGTTTTAGGAGAAGATTTGGGGGTAGAAGATGTTGAGGATTTGGAAATGAGCCATGGAACAAATCGATCGAAATCTCATGAAGATCAGCCGAGTCCCGAACAAACTCAGCGTGTTTATTATCTTAAGGGATTGCAAGAATTGGAGAATTTACAGTTGTTTGATCTATCTACATTGGCGAACTGGAAATTGAGTTCGTTTAAGCAAGGGTTTGGATTACAACAACTACGAGATGATTCGCCTGATTCGTACTGGCAATCGGACGGTAGTAATGGAGGTAATGGGTCCAACAGCGCCAACAACTTATTATTAAACAACAACAATCAGTTGATTAGTCCACATACAATAACAGTACAATTTTCAAAAAGAGTTTCGTTGGAAAGAATTTCCATCTTCACTAACTATACATTAGATGAAAGTTATACTCCGTCTAAAATAAAAATTATGGCTGGAACATCTGAAGGCTGGGATTTGATTGATGTCTGCACAGTCAATTTTAACCAGCCCATTGGTTGGTCTCATATCATATTTAACGGGATACGGAACGATGGAGTCTTGAAGTGTTTTATTTTAAAATTAGTTATTTTAGCAAATCATCAAGAAGGTAAAGATTCTCATATCAGAGCAATAAGATGTTTTGGCAAAAAATCTACAATGCATCAAGCAGTCGACACTCAAATACATCACAATCCCGATATTTTAAAAGATTTGAGTTTGGCCAGTGGATCAGCCAACTTATCCGGGTTTTCAATAAACAATCGTGTTTTATCTGGAATCAGCGATAAGACTGACTACGAACCAAATGATTATAACACCAATAATGCCCAAAATAATGAAGAAACAAAAATGCTTAGTAATGTATCAAATGTAATTGGATTTAATAGTGGTTTTCAAAGTTTGGAATTCAAAAGTATTTCATCTATAAGATAAATGCATACATATATTTACAAACACTATTTGTTTATTTTTAATGAAAAGTCTACTATTCCAGTGCCTTGATGAATTGAAGATGTCGAATATATGTCAATGTCATTTGATAAGTAAGAACTCAAATTGTTTAAAGTCAAACCACCTGAACATTCCAATAAGAATGATTTGTTGGAATTCGAATAATGATTTTTTAAAGATTTTGCAACTTTGATTAATTCATCACCAGTAAAATTGTCCAACATAATAACATCAGCACCCGAGTCAATGGCTTCTTTTGCGTCTTGTTCGGTACTAACTTCAACCTCGATTTTCATGGCAAATCCACAAACTGATCTTGCTTTTTCTACCGCTTTTGTAATACTACCAGTTGATGTAATATGATTGTCTTTTAACATCACCATTGAGCTCAAATCGTATCTGTGAGTGTCTACCCCACCCACAAGCATTGAGTACTTTTCCAATTGTCTCAATCCCGGAGTGGTTTTTCTAGTACCGGCAATCAATCCAGTATAGCCATTCTCGTCGGCTAGTTTTTTTGTCAAGTAAGACTGAGTCGCAACACCAGAACTTCTTGCTAATAGATTGAGCGCAGTTCTTTCAGCTAACAAGATGTTTTTTGCAGTACCGTAAACCAATGCAACGACGATTTTGCCGTTTGAATTGGCCAAGTCTTGCTGTGAAACAAACTGACCTTCTTTTAATTTCCATTCCACCTTTAAACTGCACTGTTGAAAAACTTCATTAGCAAATGGCACTCCACATATCAACCCTGATTGTTTAATGTATAAAGAACCAGTCTCTTCTTTGTTTCCTACTACAAAGCCTCCAAAATCAAACGAAGGGACATCTTCAGTTAAAAAATCGGTAATTTGTTGTTTCCATCTGCCGTTCTCTGCTAACAAATTGGCGTATTCTGAAGACATTCTAAAACGGTGAATGAGAAAATCTGGAGAATGGAAAAAAAAAAAAAAATTATCACCAAGATCACCGCAGTTAGTGCTACTTTAAAATGAAATGAGTAAAGTACAAACATTTTTTATTGTGTCTGCTAGAAAGAAAACAACATGCTCAACCTGTGAAATGACGTACGATCCTATCGTACCACAAGATAGGAAATTGCATAACAAGTATCATCAGGAGTTCACCAATGGACTCTCTTGGTCAGATATTTTGATTGATAAAATAGTGGGGAGTTTTCCTACAACTATCAAAAGCAAGATCAAGAAAGCTGGAAAATTAAAAAGTTCACATTCAGAGGAAATCAAGCATTTCAAAGTCGCAACAATTGATAAATTTAATAAGAAACATGTGTCGAAATGCGAGCTTTTGTTGAAAATGTGCAACCAAGAATTGAATGCAACCGAAGATTCAGGTCAATGGAAAAATCATCAATTTAAGTCTTCAAAAGCCTTTATACTTTTATTAGACAATAAAGCAGTTGGTATTGCTACAACTGATGAAATTAAAGCCGGAAATGGGAGGTGGATGGTGTACAGCACCCAACAGATAGTCCCCAAACAGGTCAATTCGAATGTAAAGATTGGAATTTCCAGAATTTGGGTGGTCCCGAAATGGAGGCGATTAGGGTTGAGCAAGAATATATTACAAGTTGTGATGAAAAATTCTATTTACGGCGTTCTGTTGAACAAAAATCAAATTGCTTTCAGCCAACCAAGTCATAGTGGTGGAAAATTGGCCAGTTCATTCAATGGAGTAATCCATAAAAGTGGCGAAAAGTTAATACCCGTGTATATTGAAGAATAAAATATCTAATCTGTAAACATTTTTTGACCTCCAGCTGTATTCACAATACCCTCAACATATTCATACACTGACGCCGTAATTCCACCACTGACTAAAACTTTGAGGAATCTAGGTAAAGAACCTTTAAACAACGCTAAAGGACCTTGTGTTAAAAATAATTTATAAGCTGTGGTCAATGAGTCTCTATATACAGCTTTACCATTTTTCAGTTGTATATGAGTTTTGATAACATCTAATGGCTGGGTAACAGTTATAACAGCTACTGATGATAAAAGATGTAATCCAACCAGCTGCCACATGGTATGCTTATGATTGAACCATCCGATTTCCTTATTATGTGGGTCAATTAATTGTTTAGTGGCATTGTAGGTAGATAGCCATACCCAACTTATAGCAATTTGTCTTGTAAATGTTATAAAAGTTCCTGCGGTAAACCCTCTAATTCCCTTCAACGCATATATTTCCTTTATTGTGCCCAAAAATGTCAATGATGGATTTTTATTATAAAAAGCTTTCAAACTTTCTATGTGAGACCCTTTGGCTGAAGAAGCGTTGAACCTTACTTTGTTTTTTCTAAATTGGTCTATTATATCAGCCGATAAGTATGCATGAGGAGAAACGTATTGCCTCAAATGTAAAGGTTTTGTTTTCGCATGAAATGCTTGTACGTGGCCATGACTGCTTTTACCTGTGATGTCATAATTTATATCTTTCGAGTCTTTTATTCTGATCAATTCATTTTGAAAAGTTTGATTTTGGATCATCGTGATTTTTATATTCTCAAATGGAATTAAAGTCAATGTCTCAAACACTGCACTCATTATACCAGCAATGACAATTCTTGGAGCCGTAGTTTTATTCGAAGCCCCGTGGGAATCAAGAGCCATAAACTGACTAGACCAATTGTAAGCAATCAACCTGGCGGAATTTTTAAACATAGATCCCAAAACTAAAGCACTTCCACCTTTATATAGTTGCTGGAGTGAATTTAAATAGTTTGGTGGCATCTTGAACTTTTTCATGTAAGATTCATTGTTCAATTGTTGTTGAGTTTTGATTGAATCAAAGGGATATGTCAAAGTTGCCGACACAGCAGCAGCCGTACAGCCAGATATCAAAGCAGTTAGCAAATTATCATTAGCATCTGGCGCAGTCTTGTTAGTAGGCATGGTAAAATCAACTATTTTGCGATTTCTCGTTTGCTACCAGATTTGCTTTGCACAAGGTAGAAAAAACCATAACAAATCGTATATGTTATTGCAAAATCATACATGATAAGAAATTGATCACCATGCAAAGCAAGTCCCAACCAACCACACCATTGCGAAGCACACTGCCGATACACTCTGGTTCTGCATCCTTTTTTTCACAGCCTAGCACAGCGCAAAGAACGCGCTATTCGATTGGCAGACAACATGTACAGTTACCGCCTTTAAAGTTAAAAGAAGCGACTCTTCTACTATCGCAACAACGAAGCGTTAAAAACAAACGTTCATTTGGCACGCAAAGTCGAACAGCTACCCCAGTAAATGCAGCCTCAGTTGGTAAACAATTAACTCCTTTAAAAAGATCAAGAAGGTCATCGATCATTATCACTGAATCTGGAGAAAAATTGTTTGATTCCAATTACCAAGGACCTGTAACCATCGATTATCTAAAGTTCTTTTGTAAGTTTCTGTTGAGATCAGAAGCTTTACAAAAAGAAAGAGAGATTAGTGCAAACACAAATCACGAGGCGGCGGATCGTGATGAATTCAGTGAAATTGATGAAAATAAGGAAAACGTATTATCACCGAATGTTTCACTACTAAATGAATTTAATCAGTCTTTGATAATACCCTCCAATTATCAAGATTTGTTTGAGAGTCCAAAAGAACATATTGACCCTCCACAAAATCTACTAAGTCCCATAATCAATACACCCCAGCAAAGTAATGAGAGCGTGAATAGAGATTCTTACAGTCATCCAAAACCTTTATCATATTTGCAAAAAATATTGCTTTCCAAAAGCAATAAAAGCTTTGGTTCAAATGAGTTAGAAACACAGGGAAGTGACATATTTACATCACAAGCTATTCCGACCCAAACACAAGAAACGTCTGCATCTATACTCGTTGATAAACAATTTGCGTTTTATCAAACAAACCTTGATCCAAGGTTGGTGGATTTGCGTCCAGGAGAAACCGAAAATGTCGAACGATTGGAGAATGAGTTAGCAGAACAGGAAACGCCACCGAATTTCGATGAAAACTTGGATCTAGTGACGCCAGTAGAACAATCATTTTCTCCGAAACCTCGCAGCTCACCGGATGCAGCTTTGATACAGGAAGAATTCACTATTGATGAAAACGCCGCTGATACCAGTATTTTTGAGCACGAACAAGATTTTGAGATGGAGGCTGATAAGCCCAGGTCAAATAATTTTCGTATCTTATCTTTACAAGGAGAGAGAAGAAAAAAGACGGTTGCAGATATTGTGGGACCGAAAGTCGGTTTACAAGATGTTGCTCATATAGTGAAGTCTGTGCAGAGCCATGCAAGTACGAATGGAATGAGAAAACCGAAGAAAGCTAGCAACGACGTTTTGAGATCTATACAGTCAAAGTCTGATCTTTTTTTGAATAATTTGATGGAAGATTTGGCTAGTTACGCACACCATAGAAATTCTCGACAAATTGATATGAAGGATGTTTTGTTATATTTGAAAAGAGTCAACTTTGTTGGAAAAGACAACAATGTCAACGAGATAGATAAAGTGTCTAAATTAGCACAACAATTTTTACCATTGGAATATTTGATTGCGCTAGATAACGATTTACTTACGGTGGGATCAAACAACGACTAACGAAGAAACGAAATTAAATATGCATATGTATGTACAGGTACAACTATTTACAAAGATGAATGTTGTTGTGCAATTCTGGCTTGTTGTCCTCTCACTAATTTGTAAAGCTGAAACACCGCGGTAGGGGTTATACCTTGTATTCTTCTAGCTTGTCCAATAGTTTTTGGCTGGATTAAATTTAATAATGTACAAGCCTCATGACTGATTTTTAAATTACCGTCGTATGTGTAGTTGTAAGGACTAGGGAGTAGCAAGCTTTCATCTGCTGCGTAAGCTTTCAAATGGACACGTTCTTTGTGCATATACGGATCATAATCTGCCTCGATGTTTATCCTGTTGTGTAACCTAGATGATACTTCTTTGAAACAGCCTGGCAAACTAGTGATTTTCTCTAGGTATGGAATCACATTTGATAAGTTTAAACCTTTGTAAGACAACAATTTCCATGCGTCAATTGAATTTTCGGGCCTCACTGTTATTCCCATGTCTTTAAATAAATTAGACCAAGTGGACCCCGGTCTTGCAAAGTCTTTCAAGTAACCTTTGATTTGATTAAATTGGTTCAACTCTTTAGAAAAGTGATCATATCTGGAAGACTTCACCACACCAAGGCGATTACCCAATTCAGTTAATCTCCAGTCTGCATTGTCTGATCTAATGGAGAATCTGAATTCGGATCTCGAAGTAAACATCCTATATGGCTCTTCAACTCCTTTGGTAATCAAGTCATCAATCAAAACTCCAATGTACCCATCTGATCTTTTTAAATTCAATTGTGGCCTACTCAAATATGACAATCCTGCATTTATTCCAGCTACACACCCTTGTGCAGCAGCTTCTTCATAACCTGTCGTTCCATTGATTTGCCCAGCTAAATATAAACCATCGATCAATTTTGTCTCCAAAGTGTGACTAAGCTCTTTTGGATCAATGTAGTCGTATTCTACACCGTACCCAGGTTGCACCATGATCACGTTTTCACAACCAGGCATCAATTTGACAAGTTTCTCTTGAATATCTTCAGGCATCGTGCACGAGATCCCATTGGGATATATCAAATCGGTATCCAACCCTTCGGGCTCCAACCATACATTGTGAGATGTTTTATGAGGAAACTTGATGATTTTGGATTCAATAGATGGACAATATCTGGGACCTTTGACTGTTTCTCGAATATGGATCGATTTATCCAAGTTTTGTTTCAACAATTCGTGGAACTCAGGAGTTGTGTTTGTTTGATGACACTTGACTAATCGATCTTCCAATGGGACTTTGTCATTTAAATACGACATTGGTTGTGGAGGAAAATCGGATGGTTGTTCGATTAGGTTGGAAAAATTGATGGATTTTGCTGATAATCTAGCAGGAGTACCCGTCTTTAGCCTACCTAATCTGAACCCAGACTCTCGAAATGTCTTGGACAACCCAAATGTGGCCGCCTCTCCCATTCTTCCACTTGAAAATGACTTCAATCCAATATGAATCTCAGCGCCCAAAAATGTTCCCGTGGTAACCACAACCTTGTTACACGCGATGGTTCTCCCATCCTCCAAAATAACGCCTCGGACTATACCTGTTCTTCGTCCGTTTGTGTCATTGGACTTTGGCTCTATAATTATATCTTTCACCTGTGCTTCCAAAATGTCAAGGTTCTCATAATTCAAAATTTCTTTCTGCATTTCCTGTAGATATATCTTTCTGTCAATTTGAGCTCGTGGCCCATGGACCGCAGGACCCTTCGAGGCGTTCAACATCCGATAGTGGATACCAGCTTTATCGGTGACTTTCGCAGACACTCCGTCCAACGCATCGACTTCTCTCAACAAAGTTCCTTTTCCAACTCCTCCCATAGAAGGATTACATGAAGCGGTACCTATCTTGTCAATATTTGGCGTTATTAGAGTTGTTGCAGCGCCTGCTCTAGCTGACCCAGTGGCAGCTTCACAACCTGCATGTCCACCTCCTATGACAACTACCGGATGCAAATTTGATACTGCTAGTCGCTCCTGTAGCTCAGAAGTGATAATAATAGACCTAGACTGTTGTGGACGCAAATTTCGTAGGTTATATCGTATTTTGTTACTTAACATTGGTATAAATTTTCAAGTTGTTTTGTGTTACAAGAAAAATTAACTAGAAGATCATCACCTCAGATTATAGAATTTCAGAATGGTTTCACAAGCTGTAGCAGATGACTTGGATGATGGTTTAGAATATGATGCTCAATTTTCCGAGACTGAAGATACTGAAGCATTTGAAATACAGCAAGGAGATGGTGTACTGGACGAAGAAGTGGATAAAGAAGAAGCCAAACCAGTGAAACGTAGAAAGACAACAGATTCAAATTACAAGGAAAAGAAAAAATTGAAGATGGAAATAGACATGGAAGCAAAGAAGAACATGTCATTGGAATCAGATCCAGGTATAATTGCAGAGTTTATAAATAACAAAATTCGAAAAAGAAACACAAAATTATCCGCCTTGGAGTTGACCGATTTGTACTTCAATAAGACCGAAATAAGAGCAACAAACGATTTCAAAGAACCTAGAAGTTTAGACAATTTGACCACTTTTGTAAGCTCAAAGTTCAAAAACATGTTGCCCACAAAAAGCGCAAATAAAAAGAGCAAAAAGGGCAAAAAAGATGAACAAAATGAAGAAAAGATACAGGATGATAGAAAGTTTATTGCAATAGTATCAATGTCGGCGATAAGAGCTTGTGATGCACATAGAGCAACAAAAGATATGCCTGGCTCATCCTTGAAATTAATAAATAAAAACAAAATAGATGTCGATTTGAAATTGGTCAAAACCACTAAATCTAGAGTGTTATGCTGCACTCCAGGAAGGTTAATCAAAATATTAAATAACGAAGATGCAGGTTTGAAAAAATCAGAGATTAAAATTGTCATTGTTGATAATTCATATTTGGATCAGAAGAAGCAGAATATATGGGATATACAAGAATCATTCAATGCCTTAAAAGAATTGACAAAAAACGGTTCAAAGTTGTATTTGTATTGATCTATGTTATACTTAAGGGTAAATAAATATTCTTGCTACATTCGTAGTATGCCTTAACACCATTCAATACAGTCTCTATAGTCGATTTATCTATTTCTTCAAAGTGTTTCTTTAAAATCTCAATCTCATTCTGAAGGTCCTCTATCGTCACGCTAGTTTGGCAAAAATGTAATAAGAATGTCAAATTGGCGATACAATTTAATGCTTGTGGAAGCTCAATTGTTACATTTTCCCTACTGTCTTCTTGTCTTTTTTCGATTACAGAAACAAAATATGGCTTAAATTTTTCATTTATTAGCACAGTTTTAAACCAACTATTTTTTGAATCTGTAAAGAATTTGGAAATTTGCTGATTCATGAAAATATCTTGATTCCCTAATTTCAAATAGCATTTTGTGAGGTCGTAAATACTCAGGATCAATCCGGAATACGGCCTTGTTGGAGTCTGAGTATCATTCACCTCTATGATGTGGTCTATGACTTTTTGAATATTTGGAAAAAATTGTTCATTCGGTATTTCCCGTACCAAACTCTGAAAAAGAGTTTGAACAATTTCATCAATAGTCACAAGGATATTTTCTTTTGATTCGTGAACAGTTAAATTTGTTTTGAAGACTGCAAAAATTTCTATGAAGTAGAAAAACTGGCTTACTTGTTTTGCTTCACTGCACGTTTGCTTAATCAGGTCCAAAAACTCCGAAATATTGGACCAAAAAATTTCACTAAAATTTTTCAGTAGCTCACTACATTCTGATATTAAATACTCATTCGAAAACGATGGAAAGCTTACCTTGAAATTTTTGTTTAACAATTCCAAATATTTGGTCGAAGTTTTGTCATTTCCATCAACAGTTAAAATTTCTTTGTAAGATTTTGTATTCCTGAACCAAGTGTCTATCATTATTGAGACGCCGGTCTCATTGTTTTTCTGATTTATAATACTGATATATTTATCGATGTTTGAATCCATCAAATCGACAGTTTCGGTGGAAAAATACCCGTTTCGAGCGTTTGGCTTTGCAAATTGATCATCTTTAATTGCTTTTATGATACCGGTACTATTATTTAAAAGCTGAGCATGTGCATCAAATGATACTTTTATAATTTCAAGAACTTTATTCAGAAACAATTTCAAAAAATTGGTTTTATCAAATTGTTCTAGTAGTGTCGACTTTAAATTAGACAATTCAAGATAGTTTTCAAGCCTGGCTGAGCTCATCAATATACTGTGGAATGTAAAGATCGGTGAATTCAACTTGTCAACCTCGAGTGTATTTTTAAAATTTAATAAGCCAAATGCAAAATCAAAAAACCATTTGTTAATTTTTTCAAGCAAGATTTCCTTCCCGTCATTGTCAGTTTTAAAATCATCAAAGAGCACAGTCACATCATCGTACCAGTATTTATATCCAATCAAAGCACTTGTTTTCCATGGTCGACTAGCATTCTGCAACCCTTTTTGAAATAATTTCTTTCCGCCAAACAAATCATTCACGTAGATGCATGTGCATTCTAAATACTTTAATAAAATGAAAAAATCAACGGAACGACTCCCAATCTGCTTCACAAGGTCGGTTATATAACTGATTCTCAAATCAATTAATCTGCTTGCTATTTTAGGTATCCCATTGTTTAAAATCACATAACTTATCAAGTAGTTACATATGCTTGATGAATTTTTATTGAATTTGTTTTTGTGATCAAGATTAAAGTCATCTTCTTCTTCATTAAACTCGTAAGCCTCATCAATCTCCTCAACGTAAGGATCAAATGTGCTATTCCAATCGCTTTCATTTTTGAGTAACAACTCGTTCAAACTTAGTCTTTGTTTTGATGTAACCAAATCATTCGTCACATTTAGATCGTCGATGATATGATTATATGATGAAATCTCTGATTCTAAATAAACATTAAATCTCAGCTTTAATTTCTCAAATTGCGCTCTTATACCTGAATTGCTTTCCAACACATCTTGGAATGAAGCAGTTAGAGTGTGATAAATCCTGGAGTAGTAGACAAAATGCGAAGTGTGAACCACTTCACTTTTAGTACCACTTATCTCATTATCCAATTTTGTCAATTTTTCTTGAATTACGTTTCTTACAATCACCGACCGGGAGTTTATTTTCAGTTGATTAACTTTTTCCACTCTAACTATGGAATCAAATTTTGAATAACTGTCTTGATACGGACTTATAAAGTTTGATGAGTTGTAAGACAAGGATTTCAATTTCGAGTCTGCTCGCAAACTGATCATGTGAAGATCATCGATATTTTCTGCTATTTTTATCAAGTCTCGATATTTGTTGCCGACTAAAACATGGAGATTTGCCTTATTTTCCTCAATGGTGCTTTTATATTGTCTTGCTTTCAGTTGGATTTGAGATATGCTGCACTTTTTGAATATATCACCAACATCTTCTGATAAATTGGGTTTTATAGATAGGTGTGAATTTTCATCCGACATAAAAGTGAGTTGAAGAGCGAGTTCTCAAAACAGAAAGGAAAAAAAAAACTGAGTATCCAGTTTTGGGTGCAAATTGTTTCATCAATCATTATCTAATTAACTAAATAAGAATATGTAATATTTCGTTAGCAATCTCATCAACCAATACAGATTTCAGTCTTAATTCCATTGACTTCAAATAGTCTGTCACCGATTTAGCAATTGAACTTAAATTTTCTACTTGACCCTCAACGCAAGATGCAATTATATGCTTCAAGATCTTAAGAAATTGTAATCCAATCACTGAATTTTTTCTGTAGATAGACAACTTGTCCAATAGGTTATTTATGACACCCAAAGTCAGCATATGATTGGATAAATTGGAATTGGCAAACAACAATTTCAAATAAATTTCAAGACACGATTCCAAGTTGGAGACTTTGGGCAAAAGAAAACCACCAACCAAACAATCGATAGCCATTGGATTATTCAAGTTAACATGACGAGGCTCTATCGTGTACCAGTGGTATATGGAGTCCAATGCATTTGATTGCCAGTAAGGGTCAAGCAACAAATTGAGATAAACATTCAATATGTCCCACCTCTTTAATTCATTTCTCACTTGTCCTTCACAATACACGAGCTCGCAAATTATCGGTAAGATAAATTGCCTGAACGGAAGGTTTACAACTGATAAATTTTTTAAATATTGTAAACCACCAAAAGCACAAAACTCGATTTCCTTATTATGATTCAATAAAAGACAATTGTACAAAATTGGACCAACTACATTTATGACTTCTTTGTAATTGGCTGTGTTTGTGGTGTATTGCTGCAAAATCGTGACTGAAAACTCAACAATTTCAGCACGATATAAATCTTTTAACACCTCCGAAATGCAAGACATAGATTTTAAAAACTTCAACATTGTCAATTTATGAATACTTGAATTCAATTTCCCATGCAATTTAATTACCAATTTGAATAAGTCTACAGATGCAATGGCGATTCTCACTTTTGTTTCTGACTGACTAAAGTATTTAATTATATCCATGATTTTGTCAATTGTTACATTAACGTCAGCATAACTTGAGTTTTCCTCGATTTTTAATAATCGATTGAGCAATACCACAAACCAAAATATAACACCATGTTTTGACAAAATTCGACACAAGTCGGATTTGGACCTACTTAAATCTTTTATTAATATATTGTGTATGCAGTCAATTGAAACCACTGGAAACGTTGGATGGGTATCAAAATCCTCTTCGACAAATTTTGAAACTACACGTAAACCTCCACAAGCAACAAACATTGACAATGCTTTGTCAGAATTGTTTAAACACTTGATGAATCGTGCTACCTGTAGTCTTATTTGTGAACCATAAGATCCGTTTCTAAAATGAGCCACTGCAGGAATCCCACCTAGGAAACAAAAATTTTCTAGTTGATTGACGTTGTTTTCAAATACGTAATTTAAAATTGAAAGTGAATAATACCATAATTCTTGCTGCTTGGGTATATCTTGAAAGCTCTCTAATAACTCAAGTAAAGATGGAACTCCATGATCTCGAATAAATGTATCATGCAGTATTGAATACTTTTTGATTAGGTGCAACATTCTACCGGTAAGTTTTACTAAAACTGGTATTGTACTATCATTGCCTTGGCGAGCTTGATCCAATTTGTACGCCAATTTTGTTACTAGATATTCCATTTTACTTTGAACTTCAATCTCATTTGTATCAAAATTTTCTACATGAAGGTCTAAAAATGGATCGGTTTCTTCATGCTCTTGATTTTTGAGCATATTGGATACAGATTTCTCGCTGTTAGATGGTTTCTGGAAAACATTGATGGTTTCTGCTCCAAGAAATTCTTCATTAGCTTGTTCGGAAAATTTTTGTAATAATTCGTGCTTTGAATAGTTCGTTTGTTTGACAGAATTTTCAGAATTCGTAAAATTTGGTGGTAATTTCTCTGAAAGAAGAATCTGACCCCAGTTTTCTTCCTTCTCAATCTTGCTATTGTCGAGATTCAATTTTAAATCAGGTTTTTCAATCAAAGTGCCTACAGCTGTATTACCATACTTGCCTTGATTTAACCATTTGTGTTTTAACAACAATTTGGCATTGATTCTTAAATTAGGTTGTTTTTGAAAGCACTCCAATAGAAAATCTTTTGCCAAAGAAGATATAACTTTTGGAAATGGAGGATGCTCTTCGGTTCCAATGGCATGCAATGCAGCCATCGTGTTCAAATCGTGATATGGTGGATGAGTTGTGAATAACTCTACAATTGTTGCTCCCAATGACCAAATATCTGACGCTGTACAAATTCCTTCACCTCCCAAAACGGTTTCTGGAGCCATCCAATTTGGCGTACCTACCAAAGTAAAATGCTGTGCATTTACCTTTGTAGCAACACCAAAATCAGCCAATTTTACATCGCCGCTTGCAGTCAATAACACATTTGCAGCTTTCACATCACGATGTACTACACCCTGGTCATGCAAATAAGCCAAACCTTGCAAAATTTCTTTAACGTAATGCACAATTTGTGACTCGGGTAGTCCAGCATCAATTTTTTTGTACAATTGTCTTAAAGAACCACCAGCGCAGTATTCTAAAAACACATTTAAAGAACTTGAAGTCTTAACAAATCCGTGATACTTGACAATATTGGGATGCTTTAATATTTTCAATAAATCTATTTCTCCCATTAGCGCAGCAACATCTTGATCTTTTTCTAAACCGATTTCTTTGATTGCAATTACGCTTTTAGTAACTAGATTTTTTGCTAAATAAACACTAGCGAACGCACCTTTCCCAATCAAAGAAATCATTTCAAAGTTACTCAAGGCATTAGACAGATGTGTATTAAATTTTTTTTCAAATTTTTGCGCTGGCGTTAGCGAAACTTTCACAGATGAACTTCGCTGGTGCTTTTTTGGTGTTGATTTCAACTTATCGAATGGTCCTTTTCTTAATTTAGTGGCTTCCACACCGACTTGATTTTTGTTTTGGTCATTATTAAGATCAATACTTCTTTCCTCACTAATTGGAAATACAAAAAGATTTTTCGTAGACAAGCCAGCGTCAGTCGTTTGAGTTGATTTTTTTTTAACTCTTACTGCTATCGGGGAGCCTTGCAAACTTGCTTTAGAGTTCTCAACCGGGCGGATTGTGTTTTGTACGGTAGCTGAGATCGGCGTTATATTTGAGAACTTAGAAAATGAAAAATCTTCTATTAGTTCCAAATCATCTATATTTTCTTCATCTTGATTTTCTTTATATTTGGCTAGTGTACTCTCTTTTTGTGAAGACTGACTTTTGGTTGTTCGATTAAATTCATTCGAATCTCTCGTTTTCCACAATGAGCGCGTTGATAAATCTTCAATGTTTTTAATTTGTGAAGATTGTTGTATTCTTGTCAGCATGTTTATATGTTGAGCTGAACTGTTTTCATGATCTGATATTGGCAAACAATTGTTTGTTTACTTTTAGATCGTTATTAGAGGAAAAAAAAATTGTTAACTTAAACTTGCAACAAGGTAGCACTAATTCTGTATTAAATATAAATTTATGTTGGTTTTATCAATAACTTACCATAAGGTTTATCACCTTCAAACAATAAATTCCATATTTTTGGTAATTCCGAAAATTTTTCTACTTGGGTATTACCTTTTAATTCTTCTACATGATAAGCGCTCTCAGTTTTGATTTTACCGCTGCTAACTGCTTCACCTAAAATTTTCACAGCTTCAGGTATTTTATCAGAATATTGAAGAACTAAGAACCCTTCAATGGTTAAAGTTGATTTTGTAACTTCAAACCAATTACCTACTTTAGCTTTATCTGGGTTGTTGTAACCAGCGATGGCACCACATGCAGCTATTCTACCGAATTCTTTCATCTTGGTCAAGAAGAACGACAAAATATCACCGCCAACATTATCAAAGTAAACGTCAATGTAATCTTCTTGTAAAAATTTTGAGATTTTTTCTTGATAATCTTCGTCTTTGTAATTGACACAGATATCGGCTCCTAATTCTTCCACCCATTTACATTTATCTTTTGAGCCAGCTAATCCGATGACTTTTCTAGCTCCCAACAAATGTTTTGCAATTTGCACAGCAACAGAACCTACAGCACCAGAGGCAGCTGAAACGGCAATTACAGGTCCTTTTCCTGATTCTGTTCCAATGTATTTTTTCAATTGACCAGCTTCCACTAAACCAAACAATGCTGTCAAAGAAGTCATACCTAAAACTGATAAATAATACTCTAATGGTAAATTTTGGGATTTGTCAATAATATTGAACACACTTTTTTCATTGATTATACCATAATCTGCCCATTTGATTCTAGCATTGACGATATCGCCCTTGCTGTAATTTTCCGATTTAGACTCAACAACTTCGGCTAAACCTAATGATTCCATAACCTCACCTTCAAAAACTGGAGCAATGTATGCTCTGCTGTTATTACCAGGTTTTCTTAACCATGTTCTTTGAGTAGGATCGTTTGAAAAAATCAATGGCTTGACTAAAATTTCTCCAGTTTTTAATTCTGGCAATTTCTGTTGCTCAACTTCAAAAGTTGGATCTGGCTTTTTTGTATCGGGTTGTATATTTCCCTTAGCTGGGGGCAATCTTTTGAACACAATTTGTGTAGCTTCTGCTGGAACGTACATTGATTTGAAATAATAAAATAATTAGTGGACTCAAGTTGGAAGTGACATTGTATTTATATTTTTCTTTTCTTCGATGTAGCAACTGAATTTGCAGCACAAAAACTGGCTAGTCTACTGATGGATGCAAAAAAAAAATATCGGACTTTATGCGAGAAGCTTATTAGACTTAGTAATCAAAACAATTTATATTCACTTTGTTGATTTGCTCCCCAATTCACACAATGGTCTTGAATTTAATGCTCCTGGAATGACTGGATTGCAGAATTGTGTAATTCTAAATTAAAATTAGTTCCAGATTAAAGTTTCTAAGTTAAAATTACTTGTGCTTTTGTTTATTCAAAATAAAAACTATGTACTATGCTAATCTTTTGTGACCTTTGTCAACAATTTACCGTTTGGTTTGTTATCAGCAAACAACAAATTCCAAACTTTAGGAATTTTGGATAAATCTCCATTCAATTCTTCAACATGATAAGCACCATCAGCTTTAATCTTATTTTCTTGTATTGCCTTGCTCAAAATGCCAACGGCTTCTGGTACTTGTTCCATGAAATCTCTGACAATAAAACCTTCAACTTTCAAACGTTGAGTAATGATGTATGGCCATGTTGTAACTGCAAATTTAGATGCATCGTTGTAGCCGGAAATTGCACCACATGCTGCTACAGTTCCGTCTCTCTTCATTTGGGTCAAGAAAAACGACAAAATTTCACCACCAACATTGTCAAAGTAAGAATCAATTTCTTCTTCTCCCAAAAATTCAACAATTTGTTTTTTCCATTCAGGATTTTTGTAATTAACAGCAAGATCAGCTCCTAAATCTTCAACCCACTTGACTTTATCATCTGAACCGGTAACACCAATAACTTTTCTGGCACCCAATAAGTTTTTGGCGATTTGAACCACTACAGATCCGACAGCCCCTGAAGCGGCTGAAACTGCAACGATTGGTCCTTTACCAGATTCAGTGCCGAGGTATTTCTTCAATTTACCTACTTCGGTCAATCCAAAATAAGCAGTTAAGCCTGTTAAACCAACCAAAGATAAATGAAATTCCAATGGAACTTTTTGAGTAGTGTCAATTTTATTAAAAATAGCTTGTTCTGGTACAATTGAGTAATCACCCCAATAAATTCTACCATGAACAATTTCACCTTTTTTGTAAGTAGCTGATTTTGACTCCACAATTTCACCTACTCCAAAACTGGCCATTGCAGTACCTTCGTAAACTGGTGGTGCATATGATTTGCTGTTGTCACCTGGTTTTCTCAACCATGATCTTTGAGTAGGATCATTTGACAAATACAAAGTTTTTATTAATAATTGACCGTCTTTCAATTCTGGCAAATCAACAGTTTTCAATTCAAAAGTAGAATCAGATTCATTAAGGTTTGGATTGACTGCATTTTTTGGAGCATCAATTAAATACACTTGTGTAGCTTTAGTTGTTGACATTGTATTTAAAGTTTAGTGAAAAAAAAGTTGCTAAAATAAATGTGGAGATGAAATTATCTTGACTTTATAGTTGTATTAAGTCCGGAGTTATTAATAATCAGAAATTGAGCTACCATCTCGAGAGATGTATCAAGCGGATTTAGCGTAGAATTACAAATTCATTAATAGAGAGGAAACAATCAAGTATTTCAAGCTGTATTACAAATCGTTCATTTTTCCATCCCGTTCATGTTACTACCCGAGCTTGTTCCAACGCCATCGGAAGCTGCTGCTGCCGCTGCCGCACTTTGTTCGTCTCTCTTGGCTTTTTCTTGATTCCAACTCAACAAATTGACATCTCCGGTTTTTCTTGGCTTGACAAAATTTATAACTAACAACGCCAACCCTAGTATGAAACATACGCCACCGCCTGCCATCCAACTTATTCCTAAAAAGTTGTTTTTACCACCAATAACTGATCTCTGACTTATGTAAATATACTTCTTTCCCTTGTAAGGTAATACAGGAAAATGTAATCCAACTTCAATTTGGTAAATGCCCGGTTCTAAGCTTGCGGAGTCGTTTCTCAATACTAATTTATTGAATGTCGACAAAGCACTTGGTCTCATCCAATTCTGAAAGTCGTACCATGTTGAAATGTCAGGCATGTTGGTCTCATTGTATCCATTAGGGTATTTCTTGTACCAATTTGGTGGTGGTATAACTTCAGTATAATTGTATTTTGTTTTTTTGAATCTATTTTTATCGGTCGACCAGGCAATACCTTTTTTCGTTAACTTGACAGTTTTATCCGACGAAGTACCATTTACAGCTTCGAATTCTTCGGTATACGTATCGTTAAACAAACTATTTGCAATTAAACCACAAGGGTAAATTCTTTTACCATTCACGTCACTCAAAGGCTTACAATTCTGACCGACTGTATTTTTGATATCGTCTAAACTAGCAACTTTTCCATTTAATTGATCTTCACTAAAAGATTTGACGTATCTCCTATGATTCGCGTGAAAGTTATGTAATCTATAATAAACGTAAATTGGACCCTTCATTTTTTCCAATACTTGAAATTGAATTTGACAAACATTTTTATCTTCGTCATAAGCTTGTGAGTCATCAGTGGCTAGTTTCCAACTGAAATCAGGCGTGACTGATTCAAACTTTTTTCTATAATGGTATTCAGTGAAATTCTCAGGGATTTTAGACCAATAATCTTTACTAGCCAAGTCGGAACAATGGGAATAATCGATGGCTATGTCCTCAATTCTGTCCGATGCATACCACATAGCTGCGCCCAAAGGAACAAAAACTATTGCAATTGCAATCAATAAGGGTATAACTGTTTTAGCTGTCAAAACAGGATTGTAGGCCTTTAATCTTTGCTGTCTAAAAGCATTATCACTCGGTTTTCTTGATTTTTCCTTCCGACTCAAATCTAAAGGCTCATCTTCTGATATTGAAGAAGAATCCGAATCGTAGTTGTTATTTTGAGATAACTCGTGTGAAGGAGGTGGTAGACTCACATTGTCAGCATTGTTGTTTGGATGATTATTATAATGCTCTCTGGTAATATCGGTGGACATAATTGGAAAAGTGTAAACTTAGAAATCCAGAGTTTGTCCCTTAAATCAGTTAACACCGGTCAATCCTTTTCTGAAGGTGGAAAAATTAGAAAACAACCAAACTCAGTGTATTATGTAACATATTACTTAACAAGTTTTTTGATTTTGTTTGACTTCATTTTTTTAGTGCATCATCACTAAAGTTAAAATTTTTTAAATAGTCGCAAGAGACAGAAGTTTGGTTGTACTAGTGCTATGAGGTGTTGGTGGTAACATTCTACTGCAGTTTTAACCGTTATACAACTTTGATCAGATTACACATCCATCTCTCTGGAAAGCATCAAAAAAATTTTCTATTGTAACAAAAACAACCAACGTAAATTCGCACACATAAAATTTATCTAGAGTGAAAAATAAAATTTCAATTTTAACACTTTAAGAGAACTATTGCTTTTTTCACTATTCTAGCTTATAGATTGACAGAATTTTTGATCGGGTGTTATAGATTTTTAAACCATATTATACACTAGAAAAGAATTTTAGAAGAATAACAGTTTGAAATGTCCGATAACAACGATGCCGAAAAGAATATTGAAATTTGGAAAGTCAAGAAATTGATCAAATCCTTAGAAATGGCAAGGGGTAACGGTACTTCCATGATTTCATTAGTCATACCTCCAAAAGGTCAAATTTCTTTAATCCAGAAGATGTTAACTGAAGAATATGGTACAGCTTCAAATATTAAATCAAGAGTTAATAGATTATCTGTCTTGTCAGCCATCACTTCAACTCAACAAAAATTGAAATTATACAATTCTGTTCCAAGAAATGGGTTGGTTGTCTATTGTGGTGATGTCATAACTGACGAAGGTAAAGAAAAGAAGTTAAATATTGATTTTGAACCTTTCAAACCAATTAACACTTCCTTGTATTTGTGTGATAACAAGTTTCACGTTGAAGCTTTAAATGAATTATTGGAAAATGACGATAGATTTGGTTTTATTATTATGGACGGTAACGGTGCATTGTTTGGTGCTGTCAGTGGTAATACGAGAGATGTTTTACATAAATTCACAGTTGATTTACCTAAAAAGCATGGTAGAGGTGGTCAATCAGCGGTCCGTTTCTCGAGATTGAGAGAAGAAAAAAGACACAACTATGTTAGAAAGGTTGCCGAAGTTGCGGTACAAAATTTTATTACTGCTGATAAAGTTAACGTCAAAGGTTTGATTTTAGCTGGTTCTGCAGATTTCAAAACTGAATTGTCAAAATCGGATTTGTTCGATAATAGGTTACAAGCAAAAGTTATTAAAATTGTTGATATTTCTTACGGTGGTGAAAACGGTTTCAATCAAGCAATCGAGTTATCTGCGGAAACTTTAGCAAATGTCAAATTTGTCCAAGAAAAGAAATTATTGGAATCTTATTTTGAAGAAATTAGTCAAGACACTGGTAAATTTTGTTACGGTATTGAAGATACCTTAAAAGCTTTAGACTTGGGTTCTTGTGAGAAAGTCATTGTTTATGAAAACTTAAACATAATAAGATACACTTTGAAAGATATTGAAGGTGAAGAAGTTGTTGCGCATGTAAATCCAGAATTACCAGATAAGTCATGGCAAGTTGATAAAAAATCTGGTACAGAAATGGAAATTCTAAAAGAAGAATCATTTTTAGAATGGTTAGCAGAGAATTATAAAAATTACGGTGCAGAATTAGAGTTTGTCACTGATAAATCTTCAGAAGGTGCCCAATTTGTTCAAGGATTCGGTGGTATTGGAGCTATATTGAGATATAAAGTTAACTTCGAACAATTGGCAGATGAATCGAGTGAGGATGAGTATTATGACGATGACGATGAAGATTTTATTTAAAAAAACCTAAAATTACTAATAATATTGTTATATAGATAAATTCTATATACACAAATTGCAAATAAGACTCAAGTATTCTTTTTATTTGATTTCTTCAATGGCTTTTTAGAAGGTTTTTTGACTACTTTGCTAGGTTTCTTCTTGTCGGTCTTCTTTGTTTCTACTTTTTTCTTGTCTTTCAAATCATCTAAAGCATTAACTTTTTCGTGACCTAAAACTTCATCGTGGTGAGCCCCAGTGACCATTTGATGAGCCAAGTTAGTAAGTCCACTGGTAATATAACTTCTTCTGGTGTTTTTCCTGATAGGTCTCGACAAAAGTTCTCTTAATTCATATCTCAAAGCTCCCATCTCGTTTTTAGTAAGCAGCTTTCCTTCGTTTCTTTTCCTTTGCTTTTTGATCACATCATCTTCAAACTCATCTAAACCATCTATATCATCGATACCTAAATCTTCAGCAGCTTGTTTAATCCAAGAATCTTCTTTCCTGGTTGCGGTTGAAGAAATTGACCCATCTGCTAGTCTAGATGAAATAGCTACCCTTGGCTTCAATTGGGTTACAATATCCATCTCAATGGGTAACAATTTAACATCATTATGAACATTGAATTTTTTACTACTTTCAGCGGAGTTTGCGACCAATTTACGTAATTTTCTTAGCGGACCTGAAGCTTCTTGTGGCGAACAAAACATGACAGAAACACCTTCTTTGCCAGCTCTTGCAGTTCTACCTGATCGATGTATGTATACATCCGCACTTCTTGGCAAATGATAGTGGGCCACATGATCTATGTTAGGTATGTCTAATCCTCTGGCTGCAACATCGGATGCAATTAACACGGTTGTTTCATTTTTTTCACTAGCTTCTTTAAATTTTTCCAAGCTTCTTAATCTTTGTTTTTGAAGCATTGATGAATGAATTGAAAATGCTGGCACTTTGAGATTATTTAAAAATGGTACTAATCTTTTAACGGAGTCAATCGAGTTTGCAAAAACCAAAGTGGACCCTTTATACATGAGAAGGAAATAATACAAATATAAGTCTCTTTCAGTTGGTCCACACTCAACCAAGGCTTCCGTTATTTGTCCTGAAACAATTTCTTTTGGATTTGCATCAACTAAAACCGGTTTCAGATCTTTAAACTTCAACTTTTCATTCAACAACTCTATGATCTCATTATTTTGAATAAGCGATGAATCGTCGGATTTTTTTTTATGTTTTTTGTCTAGTTTGCTAAACAAGTCTCTTGAAAATGTTGCACTGAAAACCAAAGTTTGCCATTTCCATGTAATGGATTTATTTTTAGGTCTATTTTTTTGTAGAATCTCTAGGATTTTTTCAAATTCCTCGAAATGTCCATCTTGCAACAATCTATCGGCTTCATCTAAAACAACAATCTCGGTCTTACTTAATCTTTTAATGACTTCTTCATCTTGCTGACATACTTCCAAAAGTCTACCTGGAGTTGCGACAATAATTCCCGGGCTGTATTTAAGTAATCTTTGTTGTTTTTGAATAGATAAACCACCAGTTATACTTAAAATTCCTTTCGTAGACAAAGGACTGTACTGCGCCAACTTATTTAAATGATCAACAACTTGGTGAGCTAGTTCTCTGGTAGGTGTAAATATTATACCTGTCGGTGGACTAATTATTTTTGAATCATTGTTAGACTTAATTTGCTCCAAAGATGCAAGATATTTTTCTAATATTGGAATACCGTAAGCTAAAGTTTTACCAGAACCCGTTGTAGCTTTCCCAATCACATCTTTGCCTTGTAGCGCTATTGTGATTGTTTTTTTTTGTATTGGTGTGGGTTTGTTGAAATTCAATTGTTGCAATCCGTGCAAGGTATAAGGGCTTAAGGATGAGCCCAATTCACCTTTTTGCCAATCTGGTATATTTATTTCATTGTCGTCGGGTAATGGCAAATCCAAATTTGCAAAGGAGTTGTGTTTCAAATCTCCATCTTTTGAATCTTCTAAAGAATCAACATTTTCATCAAATTTTTGCTGTAAATCATCCGACTGTGTTGTAGAATCATCGAACTTTCTTTCCTCGTCATCAAAACCTGTAAATTCGTCTTCGTCTTCATGTTCTAGTCCTTCTTCATCTGATCTATCTTCAATTTCTGTCCCTTCTTTTTCATCATTTGTGTTTGCTTCAAGTTTTTCTTCATCAAACTTATCTTTTTTGATATTCTTGGTGTCTTTTACTATAAATTCAGCTTTCCCATTTACTATTTTGACATCAACTCCGTCAATCTCTTCTAAGCCATAGAAACCTTCATAATCTCCCAAATTATCAGGTATTTCTACTGGCTTCCAATTTAATTCGTTGACTTTTACAATTTTAGATTCCTTTTTTAATTTTTGTTTCAAAGTGGGTACATGTTTTGACTTCTTGACCTTTCCATTTGCTTGAACCTTTTTTTTTCGATTTTGTTTAGGCTTCTTTTTAATTTCTGCCATGTTTTGTAGAATTAATAAATTTTGAAATACATCTCATCGTATTATATTTTTTGGCTACACAAAACACAACCGATGAGACGCTAAACTATGCCACCACAAACTAAAAGGAAACCAAGAGGATTATTGAAAAAATCAAAATCCATTACTGGAAAACCCACAATATCGACACCAAAGGCATTAAAGTCTCAGCAAACTAGACAAATCATACGACGTTTTCACATTTTACAAAAGAACAAGCATGCGATAATCAACCAATTACAAAAGAAGCGAATCAAAGTGGACATGAATAATTACAAGCAAGTGTTGGACCATGAGATTTATAATCTTAAATATTTAGATTACAAAGTTCCTCTGAAGTATTCAGACAACGTTATTTATAAAGTGGATGATACATTGTCTGAAATTCAATTAACAGAAATGTTGGCCAAGATTGACTCAGAAATTGATCAAAGAGGAGGAATAAAAATTTACCAATCTGCTTCCTCACAAGGTCAGACGACAAAAAGGGGTGGCGATTCATCGAAAAAATTGATTGAGTGGTTGAGAACTGACGTTTACAAAAATAAATTAAATAACGCAACTGCCTTGGAAATTGGTTGCCTAAGCCCAGACAATGTTATATCAACATGTTCGATATTTCAAGAGGTGACAAAAATAGATTTAAATTCTCAGGATCCATTGATTTTGGAACAAGATTTTATGAAGCGTCCGCTACCTAAAACAGAAAACGATAAATTTAACTTGGTTTCATGTTCATTAGTTGTGAATTTTGTTCCATCACCAAGTGAAAGAGGCGAAATGCTATTAAGGATCACCAAGTTCTTGAAAAAACCAACCAATAATTCAATGAGTTGTTTATTTTTAGTGCTACCTCTACCTTGCGTTAAAAATTCAAGATATTTTGATGAGGATATCTTATTTGAATTGATGCGAAGTTTAGGCTTTGAACGTTCGTTTTCTTATGAAGCCAACAAGGTTGCCTATTGGTTGTTTGATTGGAACGGCAAAGTGAATAAAAAATCATTCAAGAAGAAAGAATTGCATTCAGGATCTAAAAGAAATAACTTTTGTATAACATTTCATTAGACATAAGATTGTACATAAAACAAAAATCAAACTAAAATAAAACGTGTCTATCATTTTCTATCGTTGAAGCAATATTTGTTAAAAAGATCAAATAGTTTCAGTTGTAGAATCCATTGGTTTGGCATAACCGCTTGATGTAGCCATTGCTTCATCAGATGGTGGATTCCATTCGGACGACTTCCACGGTAAAACACCTTCTGCATACATTTCATCCACTTCTTCTAAAGATAATCCTTTTGTTTCCATTATTCCAAAGTAAACAAATACGAATGAGGCTGCGATGCACCCTGTAAACACAAATCCATAATAGAAATGAATTGCATTAATAATAAATGATGAGGTGAATGAGATTAAGAATCCCCAAATCCAATTAAAACCAATTGCAACTGACATCGCTTTGGACCTAACCCTTAACGGATATATCTCTGATAAAATGGCATAAACACCACCCGCCCAAGTTGAAGCAAAAAAGAAAATGTATAAACATGTAACAAAAATCATAGCTCTACCCGTTGGTTTATGTGTGACGCTGCTATCAGCATTATTATTCTCATACAACTTGACAGATCCCAAAACCGAATAAAGAACAAAACAAACAAACATACCTGCAGAACCAATAAGTAAACATAATCTTCTACCGAGTTTCTCAATAGCGTAGATATTAACAAACGTGGAAATAAAATTGACAGCTCCTATAATCATTGAAGTCTGAAATGAATCTTCTAGTCCGACCGCTTTGAAAATTGTTGGCGCGAAATAGAAGAAATAGTTGTTACCGGTCAATTGCTGCAATGAAGCTAACAAAATACCAGTAATTACCCTTCTCAAAATTGCTGGTTTTCCAGTGATCAATTCCACCCATGAAGCATTTCCTGCTAATTGTTCACGGTCAATACCTGCTTGAATCAATTGCAATTCAGCAGAAACAAATTGATCGTCTGGTTTCAACGAATTTGATTTTGCAATTGAACTTCTAGCGTCATCCAACCTCTTCTTCTCTACCAAATATCTTGGTGATTCGGGCATAAATAACATTCCCACAGCCAAAAACAAAGCCCAAAGAAAACAAAGTCCTAAAGGTATTCTCCATTGTGCAGAATTATTCAATTGCTTTGTACCGTAGTTGCAGCAATACCCAATAAAAATACCTAAAGTAATAAACAACTGAAAGCAGCAAACTAACGTACCTCTTAAAGCTTTGGGTGATGATTCTGAGATAAACATTGGTGATATGACAGAAACTGTACCAACCGCTAATCCCGTTATTGTTCTTCCAATCATAATCTGATACCAATGATGTTCGGACGTGATTTGAACAAGGATACCAATAACGTAAATGATCATCGAAAACATGAGTCCAATTCTACGCCCATAAACATCAGCAATTTTTGAAAACATCAAACCTCCAATACAACAGCCTACATTAAATAGGGAAATAATCAATCCAACCCTGACATTCGAAAAATATCTTTCATTATTGCTGTTTAATTCTCCAAATCTATTTACAAAGTCAGTCATATTGACAAACCCACCGACTGTACCTGTGTCGTAGCCAAAAACAAAACCACCAAATGCAACCAACAAACACAAACATGAAATTATAATGTAGTCTTTGAACGATTTTTCTTTCAAAGTTTCGTTGACAATTTGATTTAAATCATCTTGTGAATCTTTTTCCATAATGGATGAATCTTCAGGTGTCAAATTAAAAGAGCCACCTATGTTGGAATCATGGCCATCTATTTTTGAAGAGTTCATGACTATGATTTAAATTGAATGAAATATAAATCATTTAATTTTTAGGAAACCACAAGCATTTTTATAAATTTCAAAAAAAGTATTAGCCAACTGGTTATGTCAGAAACATACTCTCCCATTCTTGGCTCCCACAATTCTCCATCTTTGTCCCCAAACTATAAGTGCTTTTTGCGTCACATTCTAATTTTTTTGGTAACACACCAACAACACGGCTAGTCTTTGTGAAATTACTTTCATTAGGTCACATCACTAAACAAAATTACATTGGCTGTTTAGCAATCTTTGATAGTCAATGATACACCACACCGTGTCATACAATTCGGATTATTCTTGATTTTTTCTTGGTGTCCTACTAGTTTTTCCATAGGTCAAGAAATATAAAAAAACCAGTTGTGAAATTTAATTTGCTGCGCATGAAAAGTTTATCCGGCGCGTAAATAGAATCATCCCTAAATCTCACAAATTCGTTACATGATTTTGTCTAATAACATTTAATTAAGATGAATGGTGGCACGATACATAACGAAATCAGCTTGAATGTAGTAGACCCTTGTAGTTGATTCAAGCCAAACTTTTCTTACTTTTGTTAAGAATTTCTTGGTGCAAAAATTTTTTTTTGGGTACAGATTTGAATGTTCGCTTGTTACATTATTTTGCACAGCTGTTACAAATTGAACTAAAAATTTATTTCGAATTATAATTTGACGACCTTGGTAACAAAAATGTTAAATTGCAATTTGGTTGGAATTGATCGGTTCGACTACTTGTTCTGAAATTTTCTGTGGAGGCTGTATATTTTTGAAAATGCCATGGCATGCACAGAGGGTTTTACATCACTTGACAAAATACTGTTATAAGAAGCCAATAAATTCCACCAAGAAAAATTTACACGCATATTATCAGTATGAGGTACACAGTTTAATAACGATCCTCTTTTATGATCGATCGCACTCGTATATTATGCCCAAACCTGTAATTGCTCAAAATAATCAACTCTCTTTTTCTCATCGTAATCTAAATTTTTTACCACCGAGCTACGACACAGATCAACCATTGATGGATGCCCACATATTACGAAACATGAAGATCCAATAGATTCTTCGATATTCGTTCTAACCACTTTATCGATATTAGGTCTCGCCTCGATAAATTTTATATGAGACAATTCTTCTTTGATATTCTGTATCAAGTTTGTGTCAGACTCAGTTGAATTGTAAGCAGTTTTCGTTTTAGTAAATATCAACGGAGTGATCTCAGTCAAATTTTGTAACCTGTTACTGTAATCCACTTCTTCGACTAGATAATTGGGTCTTGTCACATAAATGAAAGTTTCTATATTTGTGTCTTTCAAATTTAGTAATTCTTCGTAAAACCATAGCAATGACTTGTACTCTCTCACCACCCAATACAACTTAATTGATCTTTGGTTATCCTGTTTAAACACAGCATAAGCTTCAGCAAATATACCTGGTATTCCATTACCACCGGCAAGGAAAACTGCCCGGTCATATTTGGTCGCAGGTGTCGATTCACCATAAGATCCTTCAATTGCAACCCTTATCTTAGTATATCTATCTTTATGTGTCGCCAAATAGTCGCACAATTGTTTTGTCACCCCTTTTTTTACTTTAATAAATAATATTATATGCGATTCGTCATCCGATACAGTGTAAGTAAATGGATGTGATTGCCAAAAACAGTTTGGCTTCAAAAAATGTATGAAAGCGTGTCCACCAGGGATGGCTTCCCAGTGCTCTGGTTTAGGTACAGCTATTTTCAATGTTTCATCACTCAATAAATAAACTTTAGCTTTCGGAAACCCAAAGTCAATAAGTCTACCGATTCTCACAATTCTGTCAAATGCCCAAATTGCAGCCGTCGTGTAGTAAAACCAGACGCAATATAAATCTTCAACATGCAACCAAGCGCCAAAAATGAAAATTGCAGCTAATGCTATATGAAGTAGTAAAAACAACTCGTACCATTTACGTCTCAAAACTAGTAGACCTTGAATCAATATGGCTATACCTGAAACTGTCGCAGCAATTCCAAATATCAAATATGCTTCAATACCTCGCCTCAATCCTCTATGGTATATATATATACCATAGAAAACACTATGAATAACTATCATTAAAACAATTATTCTTGAAACCCATCTATGCAACGTGATGAATGTTGAATAGTCCCATCTTGTTATGTATTGTAAGACGTTGTTTCGACCACCAAAAAGAATCAACAAAGGCATCAAAGCACTGGATAACATACTTGCTCTAACTGCATGGTATCTCAAAAGTGCGTGGATTTTACTGTGGAAAAGTGGATCTCCAGGAACATAGGCAATCCCAACGGTCATATAGTATGCGCACAATCCTGTAAATATGAGTAAGATTACTGTTTCAGCCCTTGTAGGAACCAACATGTCAAAAAACTTTAATATTGGTAATTCATCGGTTTTGTGTTTGGAACCTGTGGCTGGTAATGTTAAAACTTTCCTTACCCGGTTGGCCATTGTGCCAGTGGGTTGCAATCTTGGAAAATAAATTTTGGACCAATTCCCAATTGCAACTAAAGCAAATACAAACACCCAATATAGTATTAAATAGGAACCATAGTCGATCGAAATATCATAATTGCCCAAGAATTGTTCATAAGACTTCTTGAAAACAAGTATTTCGGTCTCATTCAATTTGATGGGATTGCTTACCAACTTGGAAGATGCCAGTCTCGATAGGTCTTGAACATCTCTTGCATTGGTCAAATAATAGTGCTCAGCTTCAATGAAAAAATCTTTAGATATTGTTCTGTTCGTGTGAGTTTTACACATTTTCAATAACGAATCGATCTCACTCCTATGACCTACTTCGTAACAGTGAGCAATAGTGGCAAATGCGTTTAAATTGTTACAGTAGCACCATTCGTAAGATACATCTGAAGGACAAAATCTTGCATTGGTCAAATAGATCTGATAATTACATCCAGAAAAAGCTATTCTTGATGAACCATACTTGTGGAACGGAGCTCCAATTTGAGCGCTTCTAGGGGCTATTCCAATAAGCACGGATATTGTTAAACATAGTATCAATGAAGTTTTGAGTTTGTAAACATTTTTATTCTTGGATTTGACAAAGCTTGAAGGTATCAATATTAATCCCAATATGACCAGTAGATATACTGCAGGTGTATACATAGGCGTAATTATTTGATCAAATAAAACCTTTTGATCAAGTTTTGTAAGATATTATATACCCCTGCCAGACTAATAGGGTCTAATAATAACTTTCTTATCTTTTCGATCTACGATAAAAATTCTTCAGATCAAAGAAAAAAAATTTATGATACTTCCGCATTTTGCGAAACAAAGGATTGGGAGCAAAAAAAAGAAAATCCCGAAAAACCATACGTAATGCGGTGCTAACCAACTCTCAGTTGCCGGTAATTTAAACAGAGCTTCGGCTATTCTTCTCCACGTTCATCACAGATCCCGAAAAACAATTTTTTGAAATTCATGATGCCATGTAACAATATGGTACAAGTCTCTACAGTGCATATTTTTCGCAGCACAATTTATGCTACCAAAGCCACGAAAGTTTCATATGGTGCAACCCAATGCCGAATCGGATTACTCAAACCAAAATTTTTGTCACCACATCATTCGTAATTCTGCTGGTTTTGAATCTCCACATTTCAAATAAAAATCCACATTTTGAAAGTTACCAGATCTGATCCATTAATAGCCACAAATTCAACAGGAATTGACTTTTGTCGCTTTTGGGTTGCGACACTAAAAAGCAAGAAAAAAGGTAAATCAGTCATGTCAAATCTGGAACAGCAACAGATTACTATATCATTCTTAATAATAAAATGTTTTGTCAAAACTATAAAAACATTTGGTTTTAAACTTTGCTAATTTCGAATTACAATACAAAGCCAACATGTCTATGCAATCAACAAACTTGAAAGAAGAATACGTTCCGTTATCTGAAATTAAACGTCCCATACCTCCAGTATTAGATCATCAAAAAATCGACGCTATGGTGTCGACATTAAAAGGTGTGCCTATGGAGTCAGCCACTTGTAAAGTTGAAAATATAACTTCCGGAGAGTTGCCTCCAGTTGATGTATTCAAAATAAGAGACCAAGGTAAAAGTTATTATTTTGCTTTTGGTGGCTGTCATAGGTTTCAAGCTTACGACAGGATAAAGTCTCAAGACGAGAAGGAGGTGATGGTGAAGTGTAAAATATTACCAGCTACAAAACTGACTTTAAAATTGTACTTGGGCTCTTCTATAGATAGCATTTTCGACGACTAAAGAAATGTACGATACTGATAAAGACCTTGGAAATTTTGCAATCCTTTTCATTTTACTCTCAAAAGATACATCAATTCTCGTTTTGTATCGACCTTATTTAAAAAAACAACCCTAGCAGACGGAAATACTCTCGTTTTCACACAAGGCCAAATAGTGGCACTAACTCACTCTTATCTGAGGATCTTCATTTATTAAAATACCCTCGTTGTAGAGACAAGCAAATTACTTAGTTCATATATTCATTTCTTATTAAGATCAAAGATGCGATTGTAAACGAATTTTCATAAATTGAATTTGTAGTTTAATTGTTCGATGATTATGAGTGTAATGAGTTTTATGCCCAAACTTGAAGTTGCTCGTAAAAATCAACTCTTTTTCCTTTAGAGTTTGTCAATATTTGACAGCACTCGTATCTTACTTCATCTGTCATTATTGGGTGACCACAAACAACAAAAGCAATAGAACCGTTAGACTCTTCAACTTGTTTCGAAATATACAAATTCAAATTTGGTCTGCCTTCTTTCAATGTAATATGTGACAAATCCGTCTTAAGGTTTCCTATTATAGAATTATCGTCGGTACTAATAGTATCCTCTTTTGAGTCTTCTTTGAAAGTCACATCCTTTTCAGTTGATTCAGCATCATTTTCTCTGCTCCATTTGGTACTGAATAAATCCAAATCAGTAACAATTTCAGGTTTTGTAACATAAATCGTAGTTTCGATATTTACGTTTTTCAAATCCATCAATTCACTGTAAAACCACAACAAGTTTGAGTATTCTCTAACGACCCATATCAATTTTAAATTCTTTCCACTTTCTGGTGACAAATTTCGTGCTGCATCAAATGCTTCTGAATAAATTCCAGGAATTCCATTACCACCCGCAATAAAGATTGAAGTGTCAGCATATTTAGCTGGAGTAGCTTCACCGTAAGGACCTTCGACACCAACCTTAATAATTGCACTTCTGCCGGGAGATCTAACCAATAACTTGTAGAGACTGTGTGTGGCTCCACCTTTCACTTTCGCGTAAAATACAATTTCATTTCCTCCTAAACTTTCTGTAAATGTAAATGGATGAGATTGCCAGAAATAAGTTGGTTTTAAAAAATGAATAAATGAATGTCCTCCTGGAATGGATTTCCAATAGTTTGGCTTTGGTACTACTACTTTAATTGTGTCGTTGGATTCTAAAGTAACGGTGGCATTGGGAAATCCAAAACTTATTAACCTCCCAATTCTAACAACTCTGTCGAAAACCCAGACAGCGGCAGCTGGATAAATCATCCAAATATACCCCAACTCTTCTACATGTATCCAAGCACCTACTCCACAAAAAGCTGCCATTAAAATGTGTATGAACAAAAATACTTCATACCATCTTCTTCTAAAAAAAAGCATTCCTTGAACCAATATAATGCCTCCCGCTACCGTGGCCAAGGTTCCGTAAATTAAATAAGTCTCTTTCATTGACAGAGCATAACGTCCCATTAATAAGATAGTGAATCCGACTGCGTGGATAACTACTAACGTAAACACAACTCTTGCTGTATGCTTATGGTAAGTAATGAATGTGCTATAATTCCAACCGGTTAGCCACTGTAAAAAATTGTTTCTACCAGCCAATAAATAAACAAAAGGTGTCAACGCTGTTGCAACTATACCAGTTCTATCTGCAACATATCTCCATTGTGCCCTGGACTTCATTGGGTAAATTGGATCTCCTTCGACATACTCTGTATTAATACAATGGACGACGATGACCAAAATGTAAAATATTGCAATCACAATTGTTTCAAATCTTGACGGAATTAGAAAATCAAAAACGCCAAACAAACGCTGTTCTTGACATTTCTTTTTACGAAAGGTAGCAGGCATGGAAACGTATTTTCTCCAATAGTTAATAAGTGGACTAGTAGCTTTTTTATAAACATTGGGAAACAAAAACTTAGACCAGTTGATAGCAGCTCCAAAGATGAAAATCAATAGCCAGAATCCAAGCAAACCCGAGGCGTAATACAATGAGTCGTCGTAGTTACCTAGGAAAACATGGTAACTCCTCATAAACAAATCCATTTGGGTTTCGTTTAACTTGTATGGAACGTTAATTGGCACTGATTTGTTGAAATTTGATATTTCGGTTGGTAATTTACTTTCTTTTAAATAGTAATCGTATGACTTCTCGTACCAGTTATCGTCGATAGTTACATTGTTTTCTTTACACATGTGTACCATATGTTTCAACGTATCAGTTGTATTTCTATTATTATAAGCAAAGCAACCGGCAAACGTTGCTAATGCGGCCTCACTCGAGCATAAACATGTCGTATTAAAGGCCATCAGGCAAAATGAAACTGTTCTAGCAATTTCAAGATTACAACAGTAATAACTGATGGTATTGCCATAGGATGTGTATGGGGCACCTTTCTCGGCATTAATGGTGCAACATAATAAGATCAAATTCAGTATAATATATATAAACTTCATTGACTGCGATGAGTTTTGCAGCTAATGATTTAGGATCTCTACAAACTTATATACACTCATCAAAGTCAAAAGACTATTTAAAAGTACCAATAGAAGCACAGGTAAAACTGTGAGTAGCACGATTCGCAGTTTGAGACCTGCTAATAGATAAATTACTCCATTATTGGTAGTCCAAGGTGTAGTTTGTGCAACAAAAATTTACAATTCATATGAGCAGCCAAGAAAAAGATTACATTTATATTCAAATGCATTCAGATCAGGAAAAAATCTGCTTCATGCGGTTACAGTGTGGATTTAAGAAGATTAATATTGGCATATGACAAGGACCTTACAGGACTAAGAAAAGTATGCTAGAAATCTTGCAACCTGTTTTATTTTTGCACCCAAAAAAACTACATCAACAGGTCACCGAAAATAACAAACTTTTTTATCTGTGTTGCCAAAAAAAAGCTCACTTGATATTGTGCATTGATGTTAGGCGATTTTCACCATCTCTGTTTTCGAAAAAAAAAAATTTTGTATGAAAAATACAATACATGCAAATGTAAGAAAGGTTAAACTCAAATATTTATCTTTTTCATCTACCCAGTGGCGCCAAATCGCTTTCCAGCGCACTCCCACCTTAAAATCATTTCCTAGTTTTTTTACTCTTTTATCTCTGTGCACACTTTCCAAAGCTTTAAAAGTTATAACAGAAATACATGTATAAATCACTTAAAGCTGACTATGAAAACAAATTTTAAATTGAAATGAAGTCCAGCGGTCTAGAAGTTCAAGCTTATAGTTTTTTCGGTGTCCGTAACTTTTTTTTGGCTATTTTTAGATTTCAAATACCTCCAAATTTCTCGTATATTTTTACAATTCCATTTTTAATTTGGCCAATTGCAAGAGTTCCACAACACCAAAATTTTTGGCTGGCCCATATGTTTTTGTTTTAGAACTAATCTTATTGGAGTTTCTTAATTGGCTACAATAGATTTGAGACTGAGCATCCGTTTACAATGGCATGGAAAAAAATATTAAAAATTCTTATATTAAACATTAATTACAGTATAAATATTCTAAGCCCACACTTGAAGCTGTTCATAAAAGTCAATTCTTTTACCGTCAGATTTTGTCAACAATTGAGAACATTCGTATCTTATTTCATCAACCATTATATTGTGGCCACAAACAACAAATGCAACTGAGCCTGAAGATTGAGTGACTTGCTCATCAACAAAAGTTTTAATATTTGGTCTTGACTCTATTATTTCAATGTGAGATAACTCAGATTTTATATTTTGCACAATCTCCACACAATCGAAATCAGTTGTTTCTTCAATAGCTTTTTCTTTGATTGGATCCTTTTCAATAGAATCTGAATCTATTACATCTTCACTCCATCTGGTACTAAATTGATTCAAATCAGTTGTAATTTCTGGACGAGTAATGTAAATTGTTGTTTCAATGTTCAAGTTTCTCAAGGAAACCAATTCTGGATATATCCATAACAAGTTAGAATATTCTCTCACAATCCAGACTAATTTGACTCTCTTCTTACTTTCTTGAGGTAAGTTCAACGCAACGTCAAACGCTTCTGAGTAAATACCAGGAATACCGTTACCACCAGCAATAAATATTGGAGTGTCAGCAAATTTGGCTGGAGTAGCTTCACCGTAAGGACCTTCGACACCGACTCTGATTGTGGTACTTCTGCCTGGACTATTTGCCAACAATTTATAAAGACTATGAGTAGCGCCCCCTTTTATTTTAGCAAAAAGAATGATGTATTGCCCAGTAGGATCTTCAGTGAATGTGAATGGATGTGATTGCCAAAAATAGACAGGTTTCAAAAAATGAATAAATGCATGTCCACCGGGAATGGATTTCCAATAACTTGGTTTTGGTACAACAACTTTTATGGTTCCGTTCGATTCTAAAGTAATTGTTGCATTTGGAAATCCAAATGATATTAATCTACCGATTCTAACGACTCTGTCAAATACCCAAATAGCCGCGGCGGGATAAATGAACCATACATAACCCAATTCATCAACATGGAGCCATGCGCCTGCTAACCAAAACACGGCCAATATTATATGAATGACCAAAAATATTTCATACCACCTTCTTCTGAAAAAAAGCAAGGCCTGTACTAATATGATACCACCAGAGGCAGCTGCAATTGTACCCCATATCAAATATGTTTCTTTCATTTCAGTGGAATAGTCGTCGCTTATCAATTTCGAAAAGCAAGCTGCGTGTATGACGATCAAGAAGAACATGACTCTTGCCGTATGCTTGTGATAAGTTATAAATGTTGCAAAATTCCATCCCGTTAACCATTGTAAGAAATTATTCCTACCAGCTATCAAATAAACGAACGGTGTCAACATTGTTGCAATAATTCCAGTTCTGTCAGCTACATATCTCAATTGTGCTGTGAGTTTGTCTCCCATTACGGGATCATTTTCAACATATTCTGTGTTAACGCAATTAATGACAATGATGTAAATGTAAAAAAATGCAATAACAACAGTTTCAAATCTTGACGGGATCAAAAATTCAACACCTTTAAATAATCTTTGTTCTTGAGCTTTTTTCTTGCCAAAAGCTGCAGGCATTGAAACATATTTTCTCCAATAATTAATGATAGGATTAGTAGCTTTTTTGTGCAAACTTGGTACCAAGAATTTTGACCAATGGAACAAGGCTCCCAAAACAAAAATTAATAACCAATAACCCAATGCTCCAGATGCATAATACAAGGAATAATCGTAATTGTCCAAGAATTTGTTATATGCTCTATAGTACAAGTTCATTTCGTCAGTGTCCAATTTAAACGGCGTGTCAATTGGTATGGTTGCATTAAAGTCCTCAATTTCTGTTGCTGATTTGGCACTGTCGAGATAATAACTGTAAGCTTCTTCGTACCAGTTGTCTGCGAGTGTGACATTGTATTCTTCACAAGTGTTTTCCATGATTTTTAGTGTGTTTGTATCGTTTCTGCCCTTGTAAGCAAGACAACCGGCATATGTAGCAAGAGCTTCTTTGCTTTGGCATAAACAGGAAGTGTTGTAAGCAGTTGCACAGAATGAAACAGCATTCGATATTTCGTAATTACAGCAATAATAATTTCTACTATATTCGTAGGATGTGTATGGGGCACCTTTAGCTGCGCAAGTGGTAATGTAGAATATACCAAGAATAAAAGCTAAGGATATATTCATTTTGATTTGAAATCTGGAACTCTAATACTGATGCTTGCAAGAAACGAACAACATTTTATATAAGGCAGTAAATCATTTACGAGATTTTAGGCGTTAATCTTGGTTTATGCACTGCAAATTAAGATCAAATGAATATCCAAACTGCGATGTAATAAGATCTAATTTACTCGCCCATCTTCAAAAAAAATACAAACCAGAAACTGAGTACATGCAGCAAAATGATTATAATCAAGTTCATTTCTTTTTCGCCAAGAAAGACCAATTAAAATGAAGATCCATGAACACTGCAAAACAGTTTTGTGTTGCAAATGGAAAGGAACAAGCAATATTAGTCAAGGCAAAAAAAAACTTTCTCTAAAAAATATTATTGATCCAATCAGATAATTTTTTTATCAATTCCATCTCCAGTTTTGTGTAACATTGTAATTAACAATTTTTAAATAAAATATTGTGCTTCAACTATTTATGCATTTGTACAAGATGATCCTTGATCAGCAGCGCCTTTCAATTTGTTTCCAATTCAAATCTACCAATGATTTTTAGGTATTATAATTAGAGCTCATTAAAAACACCAATTTAGATTTTGAATCAAAGGTCTGTCTATTCAATAAAAATCTATAAATAAAAAATGGTCAAGCCCAAACTTGAACTTGTTCATAAAAATCAACCCTTTTGCTGCTCTCATTGGTCACCAATTGCGATGATACATGTCTGATTTCATCAACCATCTGTGAGTGACCACAAGTAACAAAAGCAACTGAGCCGTTTGATTCAACCACCTCCTGAGTCATTAATTGCTCAATTATTGGTCGACCTTCTTTGAATTGAATGTGATCGAGTTCGTTTTTTATATTGACAACAATTTCGTGTGTGTTTGGTTTTTCATCAGCGTCTGATGAGTTCACATCAGATTTATACTTTTCTTTGAAAGAATCGGCTACTTTTTGTTCTTCTTCACTTTCATCGCATTCTTCACACTGACCAGTAATAGCGGACAACCTTTCTAAACCGGCAAATCTATTGTTGAACTCATCAATATATACGTGATTATCTGGTTGGGTAACATAAATCGTAGTATCAATCTTTGTCAGCTTCAAGTTCAATAATTCTTCATAGAACCAATATAATGAACGATATTCTCTAACGATCCAAATCAATTTCAACTTGTTGTCACTATTCTTTGCTTTCAAAGCAATGTCAATGATCTCGGAATAAATACCTGGAATTCCATTTCCTCCAGCAATAAAAACAGCTGAATCGGCGTATTTTGCAGGGGTGGATTCTCCATAAGGACCTTCAACGCTGACTCTTACCTTGCATGTTCTACCTGGAGATTTTGCTAACATTTGATATAAACTATGAGTAACACCGCCTTTGACTTTACAATACAATATAATTTCATTTTTATCTTCAAATGAGTCCGTAAATGTGAATGGGTGTGATTGCCAGAAATAAGTTGGTTTCAAAAAGTGTATAAATGCATGGCCGCCTGGAATTGAATGCCAGTAATTAGGTTTTGGAATGATGACTTTCAATGTTTCGTCCGATAGTAATGTTACATTTGCATGAGGAAATCCGAAAACAACTAATCTGCCTATTCTAACCGCCCTGTCGAAACACCAAACAGCGACACTTGGATAAACAAACCAAATATAGCCTAGATCTCGTACATGAACCCAAGCGCCAGCAGTCCATATTGCAGCTAATATAATATGAACAATTAAAAACACCTCATACCATTTTCTTCTTAAATACAATAGACCTTGAATCATGATAATACCTCCAGCAACTGCTGCAAGTATACCACATCTTAAATAAAGATCATGCAATGCTTCGGTATAATAACTACCAAAAACTATGGTAAAACTTGTCGCGTGTATCACAATCAATGCAAACATCACTCTTGCTGTATGTCTGTGGTAAGCTACAAAAGTACTATAATTCCAACCAGTCAACCACTGTAAAAAATTGTTTCTACCTGCAAACAAAAAGATTAAAGGCATTTCCATTGTTGCAATTATACCGGATCTATCTGCAACGTACCTTAGTTCTGCCATGTATTGGCTATTGTATAAAGGATCATTTTTCATTGCTTTCATGTTGATTGACATGACTAATATCGTCACACAATAAAATAAAAAGATAATCAATGCTTCTAACCTCGAAGGTATCAAGAAAGTGAACACTTTAAAAAAAGATTGTTCTTGTGACTTCTTTTTCCTTATCAAAGCTGGAATTGAGACGCATTTCCTCCAGTAATTCACAATAGGAAAAGTGCATTTTTTCATAGCATTTGGAAACATGATCATAGATAAATTACCGAGAACACCAAAGATCATAATTAGTAACCAATATCCTAAGCATCCAGCTCCGTAGTACAATGAATCGTCGTAATTATCATAAAATCTACTATAACCCTCTTTGTAAACTTGCACTAAGGATGTGTTCAAAATAAAGGGTACATTAATAGGAATTGATTTATTAAAATTTGGAATTTCCAGAGCTGTTTTGCCGTTTGCTTTGTAATTTGCCAACGCATCACGGAACCAATCTTTCTTTATTGTTCCTCCGTATCTTTTACAATAATCCACCATTCCATCTTGTGCTGTTTTCGAGGTTTCGCCCATCTGGTATAAGCATCCTGCAACTGAAGCCTGTACATTTTCGTTGAAACATTTACAAGTATAGTTGGTGTACGAGCAAAATGAAACGCTGGCGGTTAATGCATCATTGCAACCCAAAAAATATTTTTTGTCGCCCTCGTGAGTGTATGCCGAGTCCCTTGCTAAACAAGTTGTTACGGAAAATAAAACAGCAACAGCTAATATTAGAAGGTTCATGTTTGTTGGATCAAAATTTATAAAGTAGAGAGGATTTTCATCGTATATAACATATTTTCAATTCTAAACCACAACCACTAACATTCATTGTATCTGACTTCCCCATACAATCGATTTTCCGCAATTAAGCAGAAAAAGTAGGCTTATCACTTGTAAATTGATTGTTCTATGCAAATGATTTATGATAGATCCAATCATGAGACGTCTTATAAAATTTTGCACCTAAACTTATTGTTCGAAAAAAAGAAAGTCAGTTAACGGAGATGCAATTTGACCAACAAGTAAATTATTGCTGGTAACAATAAGAGTCAACTTTTAATACAAAAAATGATTTTCCATTTTATTTTTGAGGCGTCGTATACGGAGAATTTTTAAAGGTTTTTTCCATACCAGTAAGGTCAACAAGCAAATGTGGACACTTCTCAATGTGGCCACTTTGCTAACAAAAAAGTATCGGACCGAGAGATTAACTATGGGAGGTGGCCACATTGAGAAGTGTCCACATTTGCTTGTTGACCTTACTAAAACTTATTGGAAAAATACGGCACAAGATGTAAAACTCGACAGATGAAAAAGATAAGATGCATTTTATTTTATTTTTTTCACACAAAACTTAATTCCTCCAATAATATCAAAATCATTTTCCATGATGTTTTTCAATTTAATTAAAATAAAACTCAATTAAAAAGCATTGCATTGAGGTATTTTGCATTCGGTATGTATAAAATTCATCGAATCTGTTTACAATATAATTCACCTCAAAAATGCGTTTATTCAAACTTCTAGCCGGTCAACGGTTTTTACTCAAGCTTACAAATCAGGGGAACAGGTCATTAATGATTTGATGCGTTTTTCTTGGTTTCTCGTGTAATATGTATTTGATTTCACGGAAACATTAAAGCCCAGCCGTGATTCAATAATTATGCGTCAAGACTTGTTTTTGGTTTTGCGTACTAGGTGCGAGTAACCCTTTTTCTATTTAGAATGTTTCTGTGGTATTCCTAAAAATCACATGAGACAGATTCAAATGAGATTAGCATTGTGTTCAGTTTTCAGATTAGTTTGTGTTACAATTTATGGGATGCCTGAAAATACCCACCCAGCGAAAACAATTTATGCTATTGCTCAGACCAGTGTAGAAATTTTAAGAATTTAAATTAACACTAACATATATTTTATGAAACACTCTCATTTAAAGGGGTATGGGAGTCCACCGAGTCAACACTATTTCTAACTAACTCAAATAAATGCTCTTGTTCCGACGTCCCACCTACCGACTCAGACAAATTTTTCCGTTTTGCAATTCTTCGCAATTGCCATTTGATAGGCACAATTGGCAAGTATCCATATTTATCCTCAAAGGTTAGACTTGTGAATATTACAAACACAACAATCCAGTAAATATTGTAGCTGATTATACTACCATATGTGGCGGAGTTAGTCCATCCAAAAATAGCTGTGAAAACCATCCAAAACGCCCCGTCCTCTTGCATCTCACCATTGCAACAATTGACATGCCAAACACTGTTAGCAATATCGTAGGACCCTGGTCCATGCCCGGTTTCACTAACGTCCAATCCGCCACATAAATCAATGAAATTTTGCAATTCAAAGTTCCAAATTCCTTTGGAAAATAAGCCTGCGGCAACCAAATACAAAAAGCACGTCGATGTTATCAAAAAAACTCTCAAGGATAAGGTGTTACCTGAACGGTATAGTAAAAATCCAATCAAGGAACCCAACAATAAAGCTAAAACTGTGGAATTTATGAGTGACCAAAAAGACGTATTTTCATTGATACCAATACCACCAATAAATACAATTGCCTCCAACCCTTCTCTCAAGGTGGTCACAAAAGGCAAGATAAACATGTTGTACTTCTCACTCCACAATTCAATTTTTTGACTCCATGATTCGGCTGCTATTTTGAATTCACCTTGATTACTTACTTTCCTCTTGCTTAAAATGCTACCCAATTTGGCTCTCCACTTTTCTTGCATTTTATTAACTCTTAATATTTTTATTCCCATCACTGATATAATGATACTAGCCAAAATTGAAAACGTTCCTTCCCAATAATGTTCTGTGACTGCCCACAAATCGGAACCAACGTAGTAAAATATCGTTAGAATTATCGATCCGACTATCATGCAAACAAATAGTCCCAACAACCCACCTACCCATATTTGCAACTTCAAGTACTTGTATAATAGTTTGTCTTCTTCTTTCAACTCTGCCACTTCTGCTTCTAAGCTTGAATACTGTCCATTTGTATCGTTCAAGTCTCGTTTTCGCAGTTTTGGTGCATTAAACGTTTGATGAACGAACGACAAAAGGACCGAAATGATGATAGCAGACTCTAGTGTCTCTCTTAGAATGATTAGAAACGCTTGTATTGAAAAATAATTCTCGAAGCTACTCATGTTTGTTAGAAATTCTCCTGTAATTTTTATCAGATCAAAATCACAATTGTTTTATCTAAAAAATCAGTGAACGTTAACGGCATTTAAAGTTCGCGCCTTTTGTGGCAATAAAAAAGTTTAATGCCATCCATACTTGTGGTCATTATTCCGACATTCGCACAAACAGAAATTCACACATACAAAAAAAATTATGTATTGAAAACCTAAAGTCACTTTGTCTTTCGATCATTAAATAGCTTCTTTTCTCTTAGTAGCTTTCTCGACTCAGGAGTTCTTCGAAATTCTTCTTCACGTAAAAAATGCTTAAATGACTCGGCATCTTGTTCCTTGAAATCGTTACTATCTTCAACGTCCGTCAAATCATTTGAAATCGGTCTTTGTTTTTTCTTCTTACTTGCATCATCATTATCACTCTCAGCAATCTTGCGTTTCCCTCGTATTAGGCCTTTACTGGTTTCGGTTTCAGGTTTCACTTTCCTATTAATTTCTGTTTCAACCTCTAATTTAGACGGGCCTGGTTTTGAGTCATGGCCAGCTTTCAATTGCAGAAAATCAGGTTTGGTTTTCGAGTTCCCCGGTAACTCGGAAGCGGTAGATATACTGCTAGCACTAGGTGGGATTTCAGTCAATGTGCTTTGATTCGATTTTTGAGTTTCCTTGGTCGTTGATGCTGAAGGGATCGTTGAAACAAATTTGTCTTTAGACTGAATTCCAGTAGATGTGGATGATTCAGTGGGAGCAGCTTTGTTTACCACCTGAGGTCTAGTTTTGGAATCATTCAGTTTGTAGCTATCGTTTTTTAATTTCGTGACCTCCTTATCATTATGTTCGACGCTAATTGGTTTATAATTTTCGTATCGGGACCTAATAGAATCTTCCTGACCACGACTTCTGATCTTCGATATAGTGCTTACTTTATTATCCAATGCTGTTGATTCTTGGCTGCCAACTGGTGCTGGTGGAAGCTTAGGTAGATATTTGGGGGCTTGCACCAGCAACTTTTTTTGCTCCTCTTCTTCCTTTTGTTCTTGCTCTTGTTGCTTTTGTGGTTGGGGTTGTCGGTGTTGTTTAGGAACATATGAGTCACGTTGGCTGTAATAATCATTCCGCCTTGTGTCTTGAGGTTGCTCAAGTTGATACCTGGGGTTGTAAGTTGTCTTGTTCTGATGACGTGATTGGTAATGATTTCGATTGTATGAATCATCCTTATAATCATCGAAATGTCTTCGTGAAGACTCTCTTTGACGTTCATTGTAATACTCATCAAAATTGTCTTGCCCTTTCTTAGCTCTGTTAATACTGTCTTGGCGGGAATGACCTCTACTTTCGGCTTGATGTTTTATTTTCAGTTCAAACTCTTGATGATTGGTTCTAGAATCATCATATTGGTGATACTGTTTATGCTTCTTAGGCACATGATGATCTTGATGACGAACGTATTGCTGTCTGATTTTGGACTCAAACTCTTGGTGCCTTGGTTTTGCTGACATATTTTCATCATCATACTGAAATTCTTCGCCATATTTTGAATTAATGCTATTAGATCTATTTTCAGACCTGTTTTCATTTCTTGGTTCCGTCGGAGGTTTTATGTCGGAATATAATTTTTCTCGATATTGAAGATCTTTGAGCTTTTTAAATTTTTCTTTATCAATTTCATGGCACTCTTCGAATCTAGGTAGTTCGTGTGGTTTCAAAGGCAATGGATCAGTTTTAAAGAATTCATGGTCTAAAGCATCTAATGCATTCAATCTTTTGTAAGGATCTAAAATCAATAACCCGCTCAACAATTTTACAGCTGATTTGGGCATGAATTTATCAAACTTAGCTTCCAATGTACGTTTACAACTTAAACCAATATTGTAATCTGTTTTGTTTGGCAATTTAGCTGCCTCGCCCCATTCTATAGGTGGACCGATTAACTCAAATACTAGTTGAGCTTGATGTGCATCGGATTTGCCTACCAAAATTGGCTTTCCTGTGAAAAGTTCCGCAAATACACAACCGATACCCCATAAATCAACAGCAGTAGTATATTTTCTTTCACCTAAAAGAATCTCAGGAGGTCTATACCATCTTGTAACCACTAAACCTGTATATTGTCTTTCACCGCCTCCTGGTCCAAGCCCTCTTTTTGGAATGTTTCCATGATACAATCTTGCCAAACCAAAATCTGCAATTTTCAAAATTCCATCGTTATTAATTAAAATGTTTGCTGCTTTAATGTCTCGATGTAAATAATTTTGCTCATGTATGTATTGTATCCCTCTTAGCAATTGCTGACTTAAACATTTAATCTCGTTTAATTGTAGTGATATATTTGGATTCTCCAATAGACCAACTAAATCACTTGCCATATATGGCGACACTGTGAAGAATGAACCTCTTACATAACCTTCGTTTGAATTCTTCCCCTCCTCAAAAACCATTTCCAATATTGTAAGTATATTAGTATGCCTCAACTCTTTTAATATTGTAATTTCTCTCATCGCTGTCAATGGAAAACCTTCTTTGGCTGAGTGATTAATAAGTTGTTTGATTGCAACCATCTCTCCATTCTGCTTTCTCTTGGCTTTCTGAACAACCCCAAAAGTACCTTGACCTAATTTTTCAATGACTTCGTAATCTTGTAGTTTATTCATTTCTCTGATTTTTCTCAATCTTGGTTGTGGGTACTCGAAAATTTCAGACTTTCCATTATCTGATCCATTGCCTGTCCACTCTTTACGGTCCATGATTCGGCCTTTATTGTGAGAAACATTTGTGAGCGATGATGATGGTTGGTCATTTGTGTCAATCTTATTTGTGATATTGTTGCTATTACTCATTAATATTGTTTTAATATCTTATATATCATCCGCTTCCACATAAAAAAAAGCTGATTGTGAATATTAATGAAAATTTGAAGGATTATCAATGCTATTTACAAGTAAGTTTTCAACAATACCAAACTGGATTACTGTTTTAATTTAGTTTTTTTTTTTTTTCTGATTTTCATGCTCGCAGAATAAATTCTTTTTTATAGTTTCATATTCTGATCTATGGAAAGTTATGCATTGTATAATTACTATACGTCTAAACTATAAAATCTTTATTTAAATCATCAAATTCGTTAAAATTATGCTGTGGTTGGCTTTGTGGTAAATTTTGATCTTTTTTTACGATCTCTAGATAATTGATTGGCTTGTTTAACGTTGAATCCATTGGCTAAGAAATCCGTAGTTTCCTCCAATTCCAAGCCTGCAGTGTCTGGTAGTAACATGAAAACAAACACAAACGCTAAAACACATAACCCTGCAAAAAATGAAAACGTACCCGTTGGTGTGATCTTTTCTAGCATAGTTAAAAATGTAGAAGCAATCACCAAAGAACCTGCCCAGTTTGTAGAAGCTGCATACATAGCACCAATTGATCTTACATTCACATCGGAAAATAATTCAACTCCAACCCAAGCTGCATTGCCAATTCCAATTGCATAGGACGCGACATACAATATCATACCAATTATAACGACAATGCCCCATCCACTTATTCCTCTTGAATCAATTAAAACACCCGACGAAAAATCAACATTCAAGAAATGAAAAGCTATTGCACAGACTATCAATGCAATGCACATACATGGCATACCAATCAAAAGGATCTTCCTTCTGCCAACTTTGTCAATAATACATAAAGCAATACCAGTGAACACAAAATTTGTTGCTGCGACTATTATAGACACTGCTGTTGCGTTATGAAAACCTATAGTTTCAAATATAGTTGCACTAAAATACATCAATGAGTTAAATCCGGTGAATTGTTGAATACCTTGCAAACCACAAGCCAATATTAAAGCTCTGAAATTTCCTGGGGTTGTATGAATAATTTTGATAGATTCCCAAGCTTTCTGTAATGGATTGGAACCAGGAACAACTGAGTTAGATGTAATCATTTCTTCAACGGTCGCATCAACAAATGCTTCAGAAGGCTCAGTATAAATTTTTCTTAAAACTTGTTTTGCCTTGTCAAATTCACCATTCATAACATAAAATCTTGGGGTATCAGGTAAAAACCAAAACAATACAAATTGAATAACTGGAGGTACCATGCATAGACCCACAGAAACTCTCCATCCACCTTTGACTCTTGTTAAACCCCAATTTATAAAATAAGCAACTAGTTGACCACCAGTAATAAACATAACATTCGTGACAATCAATCTCCCTCTGTACTTGGCGGGTGCCAATTCGGATAACATTAATGGAGCAATCAAGGACGCTATACCAACACCCCAACCCAAAATAAATCTACCCACAATCATTGTCCAAACAGTTTTCGAGCATAATTGTATTATGGTGCCGACGACGAAGACAACATTTGAGCCCAACAAGACTTTTTTCCTCCCTACTAAATTGGCCAAAATACCACCTAATATTGCTCCTAGCAAAGCACCCAAGGAGGTGGCAGAGGTTATGAATTCCTTTTCACCAGAAGTGAGAATTTTATTTGATAAATCAGTACCAATTTGGACCAACGCTGATGAAATATAACCAGTATCGTAACCGAACATAAAACCAGAAATTGAAGATGTCAAAGTTAGTATTATAACAGTTTTAGAAGGTCTCGATTCTGATTCTGAGACTTGAACACTTGATAAATCATTATTATAACTGGTAGTATTTGGCTTTAAGAGAGCTTTGGATGAAGACGATGTACTTGAAATGACGGAAGAAGTGGATGAATTTAGTATTTCTGAAGATTCGATATGATTTGATTTATCTGCTTTGTTGTTGCTCGAAACCATGATTACTCAACATATAATATGATTCGAAAATTTGATGATTATAATGAATAACGATATATTAGTTCTTCAAGTCAGGAATTATACCGATGTGATGAGTATATGTGTCTAATTAAGTGTGAAAAAAATAAGCAAAAAAATAAGTATAATTATGTAAATATTTTTATTTGCTGAGCAAAGATGTATTCAAAAAATAATCGTAGTATGCGTTGGGTTTTTTCACCGACAAATCGCCAAGCTTATTAGTTTCTACACGCATCAATTTTAAGGCAGATAAAATTTTCGCCGGAATTTTTTTTTTTTTTTTTTTTTTTGAACTAAATAAACCTTGCTTTGGCTATCACGCCCTCGTAAATTACAGATGAAACTAATGATATTTATTTTATATAACTGAATGTGAACAGCTTTCTATGAACAGCTTTCCATGCACAAAACAAGATCACCACGCCAATATCAAGCTTCTAGTGCTGCAAAAGTAAGCTCTTTCAATTTGTAATACTATATTAAAAACTCGATCATGAATACGCTGTAGTTCAAAAAACTTTTAAGTCATACCACCGTGTATGTCTTTTTCAGTGGTTACGTTGTTTTTTTGTGAAATGATGTGTTGCGAAAACTTTTGAATAATAAGCTACGCCATGGAACACGAACCATTGCAAATATATTAGCAGTGGAATCAGAGAATTATTTAGCAATAATCTTATATTATGATGAATATTTATGATAGCAATAAAATTACTACAATGACAAACTAATTGTATATTATATTTAGTTTTAAGTTGTGGTGTTCAATTTATTTATTTTTTTGGTGGATCAAATCTGAATTTTCTGTTTTTGATTGGTGTCCATTTGAATCTCTTGACCCACAAGGATAAACCGTATAATGTTGATAAAATGATGATAGCTTTTAAACCCCATCTCTTTCTATCGTCATGCTCTGGTTCAGATGCCCAATTTAAAAATGTTGAAACATCTTTAGCCATTTGAGAAGTCGTTGCTGGGGTACCATCTTCGTATTCAACTAAATCATCAAACAAAACTCTACCCATCGCAATAGAACCACCTGGGAAATATGGGTTATAGTTGGAGCCTGGTGGTAAAACAACACCGGCTGGAGGTTCTTCTGGATAACCGGTCAACAATGAAAAGATATAATCAGCACCACCATGTCTTGCTTTCACAATTAATGACAAATCTGGTGGTAAAGCTCCTTGATTGGCTGCTCTGGCTGCCTGTTCATTCTCGTAAGGACCTGGAATATAATCTGCTAATTTACCTGGTCTTTTTCTTGGTTTACCTTCATCATCGGGTTCATCGTCGTATTCCAATTCTTCGGCCATTGCTTTTGCTTCAGAAGTTGTATGTGAAACTCCAACTAAGTTTCTCCATGCAATTCTATCCAATGAATGGCATGCAGCACATACTTCTCTATAGACAACGAATCCTCTTCTGATAGAAGCATGGTCAAATGTTTCAAACATACCATTATGGGGCCAGTTGAAAGCTGGTGGGTGTAATCCGTGTTCTGCTGCTGTCATGGCATCAGCGGTCATTGAATCTTGGTACAATAAATATGATGCAGTTAAACCAGTAACACCAACTCCACCTGCAATAAATTTTTGAACCATAGGCTGGTTGAATGATTTGAATGCCGTTTTAAACATATTGAACTACTGTGGATATTAATGAATGAAAATCAAACAAAAAATTGATAATTGAAATATATATCTGAGAATTACCTGCTTATGAAATGATTATTTTCGAAATGACTAAAACAACAAATAGGAAATGATATATGCTGTTTAATTTTTGGATATAGTCCTTCTTGAATTGATATATATTAGAGGCTTTTCAATTGGTCTTTTGTTCTATTTGATTAAGCACAATTTTTCTTTTTTTTTTCAATGAAAAGATATATGAGACTGTATATAATCTCTGTCTAAGTTGTTATTATTATTAACCTTTGTTATCATTGGTTGAAAGTAATTGTCTCATTTAAAAAAGTAAGACAATTATTTTATGACACTTGGCGCACTTCTTGTCTAGGTTTTGTTGTTACTATCGAACCATCTATTGGTCACTATCAACCAGAATGATTTTTAATCGACAATTTTCAATGGTGCCGCTCGCTAGAAACAATTCTACAGATACACATCGTCGTATCAACATGCACTAATACTACTAACCATAAATGAAGTAAGTTCGCTGCCCTATTCACATTGCAACTAACCGCTGATAATCGGCATGACTTTTTTTTCGACGATGGCCTTGAAAGCAGGTCAACTAGTCGAATTGGGTCTTAGAAGAGTATGTTCATTGCATTGTTTGTAAGCTTGGCCCTTCTGTAGTGCTATCTGCTCAATATCAAGACTTGTTACTTATCTAGTGGTGCGCGTACAAGTAGAAGTAGGAGGTACAATTGATCTTGATGCACTTCTGTTGGATTGCCGAAAAAGTTGAGCCTAATCCGATTTCTGATTATGTGACTAAAAAATTACAAACCTACACTTTTTGAGCTAAATAGCTTACCATTTTTCCTCAGGGTTGTCTTTGAAAGCCAAATAATCGTTCCAATTAAATAAACTTAATTCGGTCTCATTTTCGACACCCAAATCGTACAAAGATTTGTCTTCACCTTTGATTGAAGGATTAATTACAACCCAGTGATCGTCATTTTCAAAATTTATAACCAAGTTCATTGACTTTGAGCCATGAGCTTTCGTGTATATTTTGATTGAATTGTACTCGACATTCCTGTAGGGTCTAAAGCTTCCTGTTGAATTTATCGTCTCTACAGTGAGTTGTAGTAATTGCTTTGGCGTTGTGGTTTTCAAGTTTATGTCTCTAAATATATGGTTTTTAACATTCCTGTATGGAAAAGATTTAATTATACGCAAGGTTAATAAAGCATCTGTAGCAGGGCGTACATTCGACGTTAAAGGTTCATCAGAAGACATGTTTCAAGATGAGAATCGGAATATTTTTATTTCCGATAATTTCCAAATTGAGAATTTTAAACAATCAAATTAAAGTCTCTCACTTGTTCCCGTTTAGGAATAAAACTACCAGCTTTGAGAAATACCGTGTTTCTTAACATACTTCTGATACAATGTCACTTATTTAAACAATTCATGCATAGCGTGCCTGACTTTATCATAATATCTGGATCTACAATTTCAAGTATATGAGAGAATAAATTAGTATTATAACTAGTCGCTTATTTCTCGAAATATTTTAGATTTTTAAATACCTAATTTTGACGTTTATTTAACATACATTCACCTTTGTGTATCGATAAGTCTTACCGACGTACAACTTGTTTATCACGATGACATCGATTCTGCAAGAAGAGTGTTTTCTAGTGAACTGGGTCAATGTAAAATTAATTGAGGACTCTTTAAGTCCACAAACACCGACTTCGTCGCCAAAAACAATAATGATCAATAATTTAACCACTGATTTACAAGATGGTTTGATTTTGATAAAGTTAATCAATCGACTAATTCTTGAATTTACTTGGATAAACCATTCAGAGAAACTTTACTATTTAACACCGATAGTTAAAAAACCAATTGCCAAACTACAAAAGATGGAAAATCTAACAGATTTGCTAAAATTTCTGAAGTTTGTTTTGAAGTTGAATTTGAACGGTATAACCTCCGAAGACATTTTTGAAGGCGATTTGAAACATATTTTAAATTTTATTTGGAGCTTGTTCATACTTAATTGTTCCGTTATCATACCAAATAATCCAAATTATACACAGATAAAATGTGTTTTACTAAAATGGATAAATGAACAAACTGAATTGAATATTAATAATTTCAATAGAGATTGGGAATCGCCGGAGTTAGTATTACACAAATTGATCAATTCTTATTACAAAGTTCCCAAGAAGTCCTTGTTTGATCTACTAAGATTCATTGAAAATACATTCGCGTTACCTCGGTTGATTCAACCGGAAGATTTTGGAAACGAAAAATGCATTGTAATATACTTGATGGAATTATACAAGGTTTTTAAAGATGAAAAAGTTTACAAAGAGTTTGTCCTCCAAAACAATTTCAAGGAAATTGCTTTATCAATTGTACACTTATGTGAATTGAAAATGAAGTACAACGAGGAGGCATCAAACCTATCATTGAAACTAAGTGATGCTATTGAGAAGCTAAGCAATAAGGATCGTACATCCTATGAGATGTTTAAAATCAATATTAAACCTGAAATAATATACAAGAATTACCCAGAACTAATTCACCTTTATGGTAGGATCAGTGCTATTCTGGAAAATTTGGGAGTGTCTAAATTTGTAGCTGGCTTACAATTGGATGACATATCTATACAATTAAATCATATGATGACTATAGATGCTGCTTTGAGTGATTTGTTTCAAATAGAAGAGCCTGATCTTATCTTCGAAATCAACGATTTCATCCAAAATTTTTTGGTATCTCCTGAACAATATTTTGAATTCAAAAATAAATTGTTAGCTGAAAAAGAGAGTTTTCTTCTTGAGATACTAGATTTGCATCAATTGGACTCATTTCATAAGCTAATACCCATCTTATCAAATTCTCCAACAGTTTCTAGTTTTGCTTCAATTTCAACCACATCCACGATAGAAGAATGTATATTTGATGATCCATCTGCGATTGTCAAAGTCTACGATTATGACGAATTTTTCAAAAAGTTTGAGATCGGAACGTGAAAGTTATATTAAATTCTTCATTATTTAATTTTTGGTATTGCTTAGCCCAATTTATAGCTTGAAAAAAGGATGTTCCATTGCCTCTTTTGCTGTTGGACGCAATTGATGATCGTAAGTTAACAATCCGTCTATTAAATTTAATACCTCTTCGCTTATCAAATATCGATTTTCATTAGTAATAAATGACTTCCAAGATTTTCTTGAATAAGTACCCAATATATCGTCATAGTCTGAACTCAATTTCAAACCATACTTACTTGTATATTTTAACAAATCTTCTGTCCCTAAAACTTTTGCAATTTGTACCAATTGATCGTTATTAGAGTCTCCTCTGAATAGAGGCTCCTTTTTAAAAATTATAGCTCCTAGCATGCAACCGACCGACCACAAATCTAATGAGTAATCGTACTGTTGTAAATTTATCAAAAGCTCGGGTCCTTTATGGTATCTTGACGCCACCCTGACATTGTAGTCCATACCTGCGTGGTAAAATTCAGCTAATCCCCAGTCTATAAGTCTTAATTTTTTACTTGCAGGATCAATCATAATATTTTGAGGTTTGACATCTCTATGTATAATTCCCATTGAATGGGAGTAGTCCAAAGCAATCAATAGTTGTGTAAAGTAGTATTGAATATCTTTGATCGTAAATTTAGGGTACAAAACTCTAAAGTCAACATTATTTATTCTTTCAAAAATCAACGCCGGTATTTTGCTTTGTTCATCTCGTACAACATCCAACAAACCAACAATATTCGGTCCTCCCGTCAAATTTTGTAGAATTTTCACTTCCCTATAGATTTTCTTTAACTTTACGGGCTTCAAGACTTTAATAACACAAGGCTCATCATTCAACACATTGATTCCCTGAAATACTTCAGAATATTTACCACGACCTATTTTTGTGACAATCTCGTAATTTTTAATGTCTCCCCAACCTATCTTGTGATTTTCGTAGTCCCAATATTCTGTTGGCTTAATCTGGTTTACATCTGCATATACCCTTGAAACCGAGTACAATCTCGTTTTGACTGACATTATTAAAAAAGTGTAATTTTAAACGGTCCACAAGTTGGATGAGCCGATTGATTTTTTTTTTTTTTTTCTTCTCCTCAAGTTCCTTATCGAATATCTGAAAAATCATTGCACAAATGATTCACTTACAAACCATAAGTGTACACAACAAAGAGGCACAATTTGACGACGTTCAATTATGGTCAAACATGGAATCTACAAAAATACCCAAGTTTTCAATTTGTAAAACATGTTCCCATATAAGGTATAGAAATATTCCAGCTTATTTAATACAAAATCTGTCAATTGGTGTGTTTTCCAATGAAGAAAGAACTGTGGAATTTTTCAAAGCCCACTTACAATTAAACTTAGGAGTTTTATGCAAGATTAGCGACGAATTATTTGTATTGTTTTATTTCCAGGAAGCTGTTAGAGCTATGATCTTAAATTTTGAAACAATCAATAAAATCAGCAAGATTGACTTGGATTTATGTACTGTGAACACTATCATTAATCAGAAACCGAAGAAACGACTGTCTAGTGTAGTTACTAACTTATTTACCGAGAAAACACATGACAAACTAACGCATCAAAATAATCCTTTTTTGACGCCGCAACAAGAGACTGTAAAATCGAACTCGATGTTATCAAACCAAGAACAAATTAACTCAGCTATTAACAAAATTATATCCTCTGGATTGCGAATACGAGGTTTGGTTCCGTCTCTTATGACATCTGTTAATGATAAGTTGACGATCAAAGAGATACATCAGATGACCTACAAATCGGCCTTGTTCACATTAAGAAAACAGAACTACAATTTCAATAAAAGAAGTCAAACAAAAAAGCAATTGACTCTTAATGAATTGCAAGAAATCGTGGAAAATATACTTCATTTGTATGTAGACACTGAATAGATTTATTTTATATTTACAAGTCATTAATATTCATTTGTTTGGATGTAGCTTCCACCTTTAACGAAGAAGCGTTTTGTAATTGTCTCTCTAACGAATTGAAATTCGATTTAGCTTGAGATTTTGGTTTAATCAGCTCAAGTTTGGCTTGTTCTAAGTGATCCAACAATATTGATTTGTTTTTAATCAAATATCCACCTTTTTCTGGATTGGAGTAATAGGTGATGTCCCTCTTGTTCTTTGGCCTTGCTTGTAATGGCACATATCCATACTTAGATAAAAATTTATCTGGATTCAAATGTGCTCTCAATCCCAATCTAGTAAAGTATCTAGCTGTAAAATCGTAGCCAGTATTTTTGATTGAGTCTATTGCAACCTGGGTTGCTTTTGATGCCTCGATATTTAAAGGCACGTTGTATTTTGAACATCCATCACCTAAAATTTTTACTCCATCAATCAAAGTGCCTGTTATCATTCCACAATCCCTCATAGTCTTGATATCTAATGTTTCGCCTTGTTTCAAAGGGATTCTGTTTTTATTCCAAAAATCTGTTATTCTTGTCAAATTGAGTTCAGCGTATTCTTTCCTCCCTAAATTCCTAAATCCAGTCATTTTAAATTGTTTGAAGAATGGTGTTTGACCACCTTCAACAAACTTAGGTACCTTCCCTCTAGCTTTTTGACCTTTTTGACCTCGACCGGAAGTTTTACCTTTACCTGATGAAGGACCTCTACCCAATCGTTTGTAACTATGAGTAGAACCTACCGCAGGTTGTAAGCTACTCAAATCAGTAAGATTACGAACCTGGGCTGTCACTGGTCTGGAAGCCCATTTTATGAAACTAGGTAGACTAAACATTGTTCTAGTTTGGTCGTATGAATATCTTGAAAATTTAAAAATTTTTGAGTCGAAAACTTAATCTGCGTGCACCGTTCTAACAATAATTTTGCTACCAATTGTTACAATTTAACTAGCCTTGATACAAGCGTTTTTAACCCTTGTGCAAGGGAGTAAATCAACATTGAAATACCTTGAAGTTTGGTCAAACTAATAATAAGATCACATCGTAAATGTAGTTTTTTGGATTTGGATTCAGTGCTAACGCAAAAAAATTTGCAAAACCGTTTACCATCCCAATCGTTTTTGACTTTCCGTGGTCATCAACTAGGCAGGTATACTATGTCGATTATAAGCAAATTTTTAGATACCTACTGTATAAACATTGCTCAATTTCGAACCAAAATTATGCAATGGTATGATCATCCATCGGCTCTCTCGTCACCTTCTGAATTCAGAATTGCTAAACATTTCTTATTTAATAGAACTATCTAAATTACTTTTATTATTCTGATTCGTATTGAAATGGCTTGATTTTTCAATTCGAAGAATTCTCCGTTTATTTTTTAAATCAAGATAATCGAACTTCATGTGTCATAAAAACATATAATGTTTGGCCTTGTTCTACTACAGCTAGTGAAAAGTAAAAATATTTATATTTTTAGCGTTGCTTGAAGTCGTACTGCTCTAATTCTAAATTGTAATGTGTAGGAATTTTGATTAACCTATAAACAATTTGTTTTAAGAAACAAATTGTAATGTATACTAATTATAAAGATACTTAAATAAACATTTATTCATTATTATGGTTGCCTATCGTTCCCAATGTCGAACAGAATTTTATCCGTACTTCAACATAGATCAGCCAAAATACCGCTTAAGGAGAAGAAAAAATCAACTACAAATATACCAAACAACTTTTGATTGATGACCAAAATATTGGAGCAGTCTATTCAAAATGACTTCTAATACATACCATAACAATGTAGATGTTTGTCGGATTACTTTAGGGAGACCTTTCAATTGTTCTTTCTTGAGAACAGTACCGCCGGTGCTATCTAAACAGAAAGAATTTTAATGCATCACTTGTATTTACAATCATACTTATATAAAAAAGCATTAAATCATAAAGTACACAAAACAAAACATCCAACTTGCTCTTACCGTTGGATTTCAACAATAATCTATAGCTTTTCAAAGTTATAACGCTGGAAGCGATAATATTTGACTAGTGCGAAGTTATTTTCTTCCCAAGATCTCGTTATCGGTGCCTGTGTTTACTCGAAGCCCTAACCTTTCCAAAACTTAATTTATTACTATAGTAATAGCTAGATTAATGGAGATGTGGATGCTTTCAGTTGTCTTAATTGCCAGCTTTTTGATTTCGCAATTGCATTGTTCAAGAATTTAGAAGTTCAGATCAGCTCAACGCTAACTACTGTTGAAATTGTTCTTGATCCCTTGCAACGAGTTTATTATGCAAACATCAGCCATGTTTTAATGTAGTTTTTCAGTAAACAGTGAATGAACTCTATGAAAATACTATTTTGTTTTTGTTTTTCAAATTGTCGTTATCTTTATTTTATATACATGGGTAGGTTAAATCTTAATGAAACTTAAACATTTTGAACTTGACTTTTGATAATGGAAATTAGTTAGTCAAAACTTGCTTATCTTTACTCGTCAATGTACTAAATTATGCACCAGTTATACGAATCTGACTAGGTGTGAGATGCATACAGAACTTTTCCGATTACATTCTGCTAAAGTCTATCGTGATTTTGTATTACGGTTCATAATACTACTTCATTACAACTTTGTACGACAATTTTCACAATGATGATCGAGTACAATCTTTAATCCATTACCACTGATTAACATATTCAGTGACGAATGTATAGAATCAAAGACTTCTGGAATTGAGGAAAAAGCTTTGTTTGTATAGAATATTGGAATATAAATCTATCAAAGTTGTAACGCTCAAATTATGAAAGTTTGGCTTGTCGAAAGATAAGTCTTCTGACCAAAAGTAGTCCAAAATCATTTACCAATAGAGGGCACCAATACTAATTAACCATCAGCAAAAAAGAGGTACAAGCCATTGCCTTGACTTTTTCTACAAATCACATTCAAAGATGGCTCCAGTTCTTTGGATCAACACAATACTAAAAAAAAACAAAAAAAATAAACAGAGACAATCTAGTTTTCCTTAACAGATAATAAGTTTCAAGTGGTTGAAATTAATTTAGATGTAACATAGTTATGTATATAGAATTTAATCAACGGTAAATTGAAAAAAAATAGACTGGTTTTTAAAATTAATGCACTATTACCCCCTAAAAATTTGCTGCAAAAAAAAATACAAAAACTTTAAAAAATTAGTCAAAAAATTTTGTTCAAGAACAACTTCAATTTTTAATAGCCTTAGTTCAAGTACCTGGATTTTGTTTAACAAAACTGGTTACTTTCTGAAATCGATATATGCATTGAGCTCAGTAAAATGATTTTTTAAACAATTAACCAAAATTTTCAATTTTTGTTTGCGCTACCATAAAATGTTAAACAAAAAACACACAACAAAATTTTTTTTAAAAAAAGCTCTTATGGCCAAGTTGGTAAGGCACCTCACTAGTAATGAGGAGATCCCAGGTTCGAGTCCTGGTGAGAGCAATTTTTTTTTTGGAGCTTTTTTTGGTAAACTTTAAATTGAGCTTGAATTTTTTTTACTGTCGTGAACTGGCAGCCAAAGCATCAAAGCAAAATTATGGGCCAGGATGATGCTGAATTGAATGAAATATGGAAATCTTTTCAAGACGTAATAGCCGACCAAGATCCAAGTACTACTTCTGTGATCAAACCTGATCAAGCTAGTAATGAGGAATTACCTAAGAAGCTTAGTATAATAACTGCAATGGATGAGCTAATTGAATGTTATGCATTTGGCGGACAAATTAGGAATTATTACAGATATGGTTCATATGATGATTGTAGAAGGCAAAGAGAAAAGTTTTGGTTTTCATTGAAATATGGAACTTTACAAGAGAAAGAGAACCCTTTGAATACATCGAAAATACAAGAATTTTACAAAAAAAGATTAGATGAAGATTTGGCGAGAGGTAGTTCTGAGGATGTATGGGACCAGCGGAAAGAGTTACTAGATGATCCTTTCAATAGAATTTAATATTATTATCTACATCACTACACACCCTTTCTTTTCTGGTTCATTATCACTTGCGCCTTTTGGTCTAGCATTCAAAGCGCATCTAGCAGCTTCTGAAAATGCTTCATTAACACCTTTATTTTTTTTAGCAGAACATTCCAAATACCTCAAAGCACCGACTCTTTTCGCTATTGCTAATCCTTCATCGTAAGATATTAATCTTTTGCTTGATCCGTAAGGGTTACCATTACTGTTATGATTGTTATACTGCTGGTGGTCCGATTCGTCTTCGTTATTTCTCAAGTCACATTTTAAGGCCACCAAAACCAATTTTACGCCTTCACAATGATCAGCAATCTCTCCAACCCACTTGCTTTGAACGTTTTCTAAAGAATCTGGAGAATCAACCGAAAAACATAACATTATACAATGCGTGTCTGAGTATGATAAGGATCTTAGTCTGTCGAATTCCTCTTGCCCTGCTGTATCCCACAAACTTAATTGAACTGATTGGCCGTCGATGAAAATATCATGAACATAATTTTCGAACACTGTAGGCTCATACACCTGTGGGAAATATCCTCTTGTAAACACATTCAAAAGCGAAGTTTTACCACAAGCACCATCTCCTAATATCACTATTTTACGTTGAACTAAGATTGTTAGTAACAAGTGCATCAATTGTGTCTGAAAAAATCATACTTGTCTTTTGTCCACCACCACAAAGAGGCATAATGAGTGTATAATGTGGGTAGATTTTGGTTTTGTTATGTTTTTTTTGTTAAAGTGTGGAAAAAAATAACACAGCGTTCATCTTCTAGAGCTCGTCAATTTAAAGAAAAACAAGAATATTTATTTTGTGTTCATACTTACTCTTTATCGATCAAATCTTCTAAATACATTGAAGGTAATTGTCTTCTGCTTTTCGTCGTGTTTAATTGCTGGTGTAAGTTACTATTAGTGTTTTGTTGCATTTGTGGTGTTCCTGTTTGCGACAACGAATAGTCACTGTTATTGGCTTCGTTGTTGATATACAAGTTGGGCACTACTTGTGAATGTCTGTTTGTAGCTGGAGACGGATTGACCAAATTTGATGTAGATCCTCCAAACGACAAGTTACTTAATGAAGGATTATACGACTTGACCCTTTTATGTTGCATGACTTCGGCGGTTGGAGAAATGAACATTTTTGTCAAATCATGCTTCGATGTAGCCATATTGTTTCCAAATTCAGATTGATATATAGTTGAAGTATCTCCTTGTTGTGAACCCCCAAAATTTCCTACAAACGATTTGGTATTGTTTAATAGAGGTAACTTCGACACTGATGCATGATGATTAGTATAGTCGTTGAAATTGTTTAACGTTGAGGTTGGAGTGATACCATATGCGTTATTGTTGTTGTTTTGGTATTTTTCATACAAATTCCTGTCATGATTTCTAGTCTTCTTAGCTAGCCTTGATGCGCTAAGTGAGATTATTAAATGATACAATATAAACCCTAACAAGATTGCACCTACTATTACTCCAACGGCAATAAACACTGTTCCCGATGGATTGTGTTCCCTAACAATGTATGGGTTGTTGCTGTTGGGAGGAACTGATATGGAAGGGGTTGTATAAGCGTTTGCATCGCTCAAAGTCGGCATCGAGCTTTCAGTCAGATCCGTTGTTTCATCCGCTCTTCTCTCTATATTTTTTGCTATAGCATCCAAAGTTATGGTTATAATACTGTTTTTGTTCATAGTTTGTAAGCTTGAATTCTACTTGGAACTGGTTCGAATCTAAAATTTTTTCCGTATTATGTTTCAATCTACTTTCTAAATTTGGATCAAGCAAAAGAAAAAAAAAAAATGTAAACATGGCTATGTACAGGCAAGATTTATGCTACCATGATCTAATTATTACACAACCCATAACCCTTTCCTTTCTTTGTAAAATTGATTTCGAAACCATTTCCAAATTTTCACGCTGTCACAATCCCTTGTGAGCTTTGGTTTAAATTCACTTGGATACATCTCCTCATAGACCTTTATATCATCATTGATGCAATAAATTTTCTTGGTGTTGTAGGGATCATAATTATTTTGATCTTCCCATGGTTTCGGTATTGGACTATCTGAAAAATGTATCAACTTTATTTTTTTGAAAATCGATTTTGCATCCCAACCTTTATTCAGCTCTTTGGTGATAAAAGGTAAGTATTGAGGCTCCACAACAAACCTTTCATGCCAGTCTTCACCAAACTCTCCTGTCAAAACTCCATAAACTCTATGTGGCAATACGCCGACAGTTATCCTTTTTTTGCTTAGCTCGTTATTCAAATATTTGTTTAAGATTTCCATATCATAGTCACTAGGTTTTCTTAAATTTTCACGATTAGTAAGAGACCAATAGAATGGATTGTTCACATAATTCATCAAGTCATTGAAAACGGTTTTGGACGGTGTGATAACCATTATGTGATTTGCAAAAAAATTTGTAGGATTCTCATATTTATGCTTCTCATACACCAACAGGGGTAGATTCGTCCAGCTTGATTTCAAATCATTTACCATTTTTTTCATACGTAGACTGTATCTTTTTGAGTTTGGTATATCGACCTTAATTCTTGGTGGCGGAGATTGTTTTTCTACAACATTATTTAGCCAATACGCTTGTGGTAAAGCAAAAGTGATTTCTTTAGGTAATTTAAACAATTCATCAATGTTAGTGAATTCCTGAGACAATTCAAATTTTTCTCCCACATTAGTGACATTCACGAGCATTGAATCTGAGTCAAAAAAGACAATTCTATCAAATTCGTCTTGGTTAAAGATATGGAATTTTGTAAACGATGCGGCCCAGTTTGAGTCGTCCTTATAATTTGCTTTAATAAGTGGTGCCAGGGTCAAGGTTATGTTGTGATGGTTTGCAATTTGGTATAATTGAGTCCATCTATTACTTGCGTAGTATTGCAAAATTTGATCGTAGATTATTATCAAGTTGGGTATTTTGGTACCGGATTTTTTCAAATGTATGAAATTTAGTATAGCCAAGTTCAAATAATCATAATTTGTTGCATATTGCATGTAAGCCAATTTTCCTGTATCATCTAGATTTGTCGTCTGGTCATAAAAATTGATAGCTTCTTCCGGCAATATTTTCAAATGATCTTTCAATCCGATTTCTTTGGAATGATGAGTGTTTTCCAAAACAATATGAGAAAATAAGAAATAGCAAACTAAAAAGATAGCCAATTTGTACTCCCAGTTTTTCTTTAATGACTTGAACTGAAAATCATACATCTATGTAGCTATGACGATAAAAAATTTTGGGCCCGATGTACTTTCGACGCGTAAAAATTTGTTAGTTTAGCCAAAAACTAAAAAAAATTGCGCCAGCCGCGAATCGAACGCGGGGCCCAACGATGGCAACGTTGGATTTTACCACTAAACCACTGGCGCTTTTTCTTCAAAAATTTTTTTTGAGACATACATGTCAACATAATCGTGGTAGCGCTATATAGCGCCAAGTGTAGTTGATTCACCTTATTTTGATAACTTTACGTTCAAATAAACAAGTTTTGTATATCATCCTGTGCTTGAACGCTGTCGTAAAATAATTCATTCAAATCAACAAAATATTAGACAGAATTTAAGCTAGTAAAAAACGAGAATTTGTTAGTAATAGGTATTAAAGTCTATCATGATTTTGTATCACAATTCATGACTTACTTTATTGCGACTTTGTATATTGTAATATTCTCATAAATATTCTAGAACAATTATTAGCCTATTAAAACTAATTACCACGGTAATCTCATATCCGATGGTGTATATATAGAACCTAAGATTCCTAGAATTTAGAATCAGTCTTGTTTGTATAGAGTATTGAAATATGAAGCTAACAAAGTTTCAGCGCTTGAATTATTAGAGTTTTGACTTGTCCAAAAGGAAGACTTTAATCCTAACAAGATTTACTTTGCAATTTTAGAAATCTTTGGTCCTATACATACGTCACTGGAAATGTTAATTAGTGGTAACAGGTTAAGAATTTTACTAGAAAATTAATGTGAAAATCGTTGTACAAAGTCACAATGAAGTATATCATGATTTTGTATCACAATTTGTTAGCTTTGTATTCCAATACTCTATACAAACAAGACTGATTCCTAAATTCTAGGAATCTTAGATTCTATATATACACCATCGGATATGTGATTACCGCGATAATTAGTGTTCATAGGTTAATAATTGTTCTAGACCATTATGTGAATATTGTTGTACAAAGTCGCAATAAAGTAAATCATAATTTGTGGTACAAAATCATAATAGACCTTAATACAATTCATGATATAGTTTAACAGAATTGTCAAAATTTACGTCAAAATCGTTAAATCAAAGTATTTATGTCACATGATCTCTTTCTTTGAACATTCATCCCAAGCAATTATTAAAAGCGTATCATTGCTCATATTTCTTATCGTTTATTTGTCTTCTGAAAAATGAAGTGGTCGTTTTAAAAACTCGTCTTTAAAAATAGTTTTGAATTTTCATTCGGAAAGTCAAAACTTATACAATATCGTGAGCAGGGTTTCAAAATACTTGAACTAATTAGCGAAACAAAGAAAAATTGAAACAATTTAATTCAAGTTGAATTGTAACTTTGAATATTGGTTAGCAGAACAGTAGGGCTGTCATAAGAGTTATTACGCGTGCAGAATCGGCGTTTATAAGACTTTGACACTACGAAACTGCTAGAATAGTTACATTTACCTATTTAGTAAACCGTTCTATTCTGGAATTTTTGTGAGTGGTTGTTAGTCGAAGAAAGTACTATTTTGTAGACCTGAACCGTACGTTTATTGACAACCGATTTTTATTGTTCACTTTAATTGATTATTAATCACGGATGTTATAGATTATATACAGTTTGTTTTCAAACAATTCATGACCTTCGTGAAGTACCAAATAATTATACGAGTATAGACGCCTTGAAATAGTAAAAAAATTTTTAGGATTTATCATAAGAAGGCGCCTTGGATTATTCATAAAACCTGTAGGGTTTGTTTGTATCAATAACAGATTTATTGACTATTCTAGTTGCTGTCAAGGACGGAGAAAAGAGCAGACAATCAAAGAGTTTATTTGAAGTCAACCGCAAAGAAATGATACGGCGAAAAAAAAACACCCCTACTTTTGTATCTCTATAATAATTAGAATTATTGGAACAAGTTAGTCTATAATCTTTTAAAGTATTGATTCTCGTTGTGGTTAGTTTGCGATTGCGTTTGACTTCAACAAAAATCATCACAAAATTTAGTTGGCATATAAAGTTTTAAAAACGTAGCAGAAAACCAAAAAAACATCTGAAAATCATATATTGGTATCAGAAACGAGGAGGCAAAAACAGCAGTGAATTTTTTATACAATTTTCATTTGACATTATCAAATTTAACTGATGCATCTTCGTGGTAGCGTCTTTGAAAGTGGCGATGGAGCTGCGAAACCTGGCCAGAATTTGAGTTCATGGGACCTAACTCTGTTCCAACAACAGGGGTTTTGACTATCTATTTTCACTTTAAAAACGACAAGTTTCAAGTGGTGATTCATTTAGATTTAACTTAGTTTATAAAATTTAATCAAGAACAGTTTGAAAAAAAAAGTGCAATAATGATCTTATTTTTGCCAAAGTTGACGTAAATTTGGTTGTTTGTACTCGAATATAAAACTTTATATAAAGAACACTGGTCATTTAATAAAGTGAGTGCGAAACCTCGATGGTAACAGTACGAACAACTTCTAACAAAATACTCTATGACGTTTTTTTAAAAAAAACTCTCCCAGACAGGGAATTGAACCCTGGTCTACCATGCGACAAACGGTAATTCTAGCCACTAAACTATCTGGGACTTTTTACAAGAAAGTTTTGGGTTAGGATAATCATAACTCCCAAAAAAACTGCCACAAAAATATTAATAAATGGGTTTGTTTGTGATTGTTTGGGCTAACATCATCAAATAAAGTCATCAGAAGTTAATCCTAATCCTTTATATTTGAAAAATTAATGTGTAGTCGGTTTTTGACTTAGTTATTGTCATAATGATTCGGAACAAATTCACAAAAGCTTGGCCATATCCTAGCTAATTTTTTATAAACCAAGGTCATTAGCAATATGACAGTCTGTTTTCTAATTTCTTTAGACTAATTATATATGAATTGTATGAAACCAGTAATGCTGAGACTTGAGTTGGTGTTTTCTTATATTTTTGGAACGAAAAAAAAGTTGAAGAAAAACCATACAATTCAAAATTTGTTCACCAAAACATGTCCGAATTTGAGTTCATAAACGACTCACTATTGGAAGATTTCAATAATGGGCTGATATCATTAATAGAACTTATTGAAAGTTACGAGGAATCCAGTTTAGAATCTGAACAAGTTGTAGCTCAAGTGTTCACTGAACTTTTAATATCTTTTGATCACAATCTTATTGAGCAATCAGATATCATTGAATTTCTATTGTCGGCAATTAAGAATGATAGCGTAGCTAGAATATTTTGCCAAATTTTGAATACGTTTCCAGTCATTGAAAAATTTATATCATTGTTACATAGTCTTTCCTCGAAGACAAAAATTCTAAAACCTGAGACTTTGGGTAATTTCATGGGAATGGAATTTTTGAAACAGTCTAAGCTAGTGGATTCACAAGCTTTCACAAAGAAAATAAACAATACCATTAGAAGTGAATTCTTAACTCAAAAAAAGTATAATATGATCTATGAAGAGATCGAAGGTTATTCTAAATTTGTGGTAGAAATATACTATTTATACAAGTACGAAAATGCCGGTGATCAGGTAGATTATATGTTAGAAGTTATAGAAAAATTGATTGGTCATTATAATCTAGACCCAAACAGATGCTTAGAGTTACTATTTGAAATTTTTTCAGACGTGGTTGTGCAAAATTACGAATCTATTATCAAGTTGCTTAAGCAAAGTAGATGGTGGCCACTAAAATCTAGCGACATTTCTTCAATTACCGTTTTGTGTGATGGAGGAAGTGATACAGCAGCAAAAATCATAGGCCTCCGATTGATGAAATACCCTGAGGACAAAGATTTACCGGAGACCTATAAAATTTTGATAGCCATATTGATAAAAGAAGGGTTTGTTAGTTTTGGGTCAATTTATAAATTCTTTCGTCCTAGCAATGAAGGAATGAAAGAATTGGAAATGGAGTACAATAAAATATTGAATGATGAAGTTAACAAAGCTGGAGCAAACGCTTTAGCACTTGCTGCACCATTGGCAGATGAGGAAGAAGATGCCGATTTGCAAAAAGCAAAAAGATCAGAAAAAAAAGAGATAGTGAAATCAAAAACTATACAAGAATTGTTGCATTCTAACCAAACGTATCAATTTTTGCGAGTCTTTATAGCAAATGGTCTTTACTACCCAGCAATTGCAATCTTATCAAATTTTCCATTTTTAGCAAAAGTTGAACCTGAAATATCAACATTGATTAATCGATTAATTGAAAAATGTATCGAACCATTTTACGCGAGAACAAGAGATCTTGACGACAAAGAATTTAATGATTTGCAAACGATGAAAAAGGTTGCACGCTCTACAGCTTTTAATTTAGTGAATTACGAAGATGTTGAAATGTTACATATCGTAAGCTTTAAGCCGACAATAAAGGATTTTGCATTTAAAAAATACTACTATTTTTACGATAAATGGTCGGATAAAATACCCTTTGTTACGGATTTTGATGGTTTGAAGAAATTGTCAATTGAAATTTTAAATTTCACTGGAAGTAATCTATCGCAGAATTTAATGTTGTTCCAGAAGATTTGTGACTGTATATTGTTTCACTTGAAAAATCATCCAGATGAAAAGGAGCAAGTATTCCACTATTTTAGAAATTTTATATTTCCAGTTATACCATTGATTGAAGAGAATACAGTGGTTATAGACAAAGCTTATTCTATTCTAGCTTCATATCCATTGGAACAAAGATTTAGCCTTTATGGAGATTTGCACAATAATTTGCGTAAAAATAATCCACAAATTAAAATGGCTTACAGCAGAGCTGAGAAATCTACAAAGGATGTTTTGAAAAGGTTGTCGAAAGAAAACGTCCGTCCAATGATGAGACGACTAGCAAAAATTAGTTACTCAAATCCATTGCCATGTTTATTGACCATGTTGCAACAAATTGAGAGTTACGATAATTTAATAACCCTAGTCATAGAGACGGCAAGATATTTTAATGATTATGGTTGGGATAATTTAACAGTTGCCATATTGATTAGGCTTTCTTCTAGCAGAAGCAGTACTCAACATCATGGTATGGTAGAACGTCAGTGGATTCAATCATTAGCTACTTTTATAGGAAAAATTTGCCAGAGATATCCTAAAGCTATTGATATCAAGACAATATTGACATATTTACTAAAAGGTTTTGAAACCGGAGATAACATTGGGGTCTTGGTACTTAGAGAAATTTTAGTATTCATGGGTGGAATACAATCGATAACTAATTTGACCATTCATCAAATAGACATGATTAACTCAGGGCTTTCACTACAAAATATTGTTTACCAAAATATTGATGATTTAAGATATGAACGGACTATATCAGGAGCTCATCTTTTGAACGTGTTGATAGATTTGAACGCAGTGGAGAAAATATTGATAGCTCTCTGTGGGATTGCAGATGACACCATTTACAACAGTGGCGAAAATCATTTGAAGATATTGGCAAGTAAAAGTGACGATTTGACAAGTGTGATAAGATTATTTGTAACATTGGTTAGTTTTTTTAATGACCCAGAAAAGCAATATAAATTAGAATCAATAACAGAACTACAAAATAAAGGAGTTTCAATCAATTGGGGATTCGAGATATGGAGAAATTTCTTAAATGGCATCGAAAGTGTTAAATCCTTAAAGCCAGAGGAAATAGACTCTGCAGAATTATTCGCGTATTTCTGGAAGTTGAAATTGTATGACATAAATTACTCAAATTCACTTTATCAAGACGAAGTGGAAAAATTGGAGTCAAGTGTAAGGAGTTTAAAAGAGACGATTAATATAAACTTGAGAAAGAATTCCGATATGACAAATGAAAAACTCGAACAACTAAAAGATAGATTGAAGCAACATGAGACACTTTTGAAGAAGATACCGACAGATAAAGAAGTTCATGAACAAGACAATAACAAAATCAATCAAGAATTGAAAGATGTTTCTTTGAGCTGGTTTGAATCTACGAAAATGGATAAATTTGTGCAACATTGTGTTTTACCCAGGGCAGTTCATTCATCTTTTGACGCTGTATTTGTCGCAAGGTTTTTGTTCAAATTGCATAATTTGAATATTGACAATTATTCAATTATTTCAGTCTTGAATCATTTAATAAAGTCAAAAATTTTGTTTGGCTATTTATTTTCCTCAACTTCGAACGAAGCAGAAAATCTAGGATTGTTGGTTGCTGATATATTGAGATCATTACATAAATGGACCGACAAAGAATATTTTGAAGAACATGCTAATTTGCCAGATTTCGATTCATTCAGAAGTTTGTTAAATGACTATCATTCCATAATATTGGAAGAAATTGAAATGTCTTTGGATTCTACTGAGTACATGTCCCGTGCAATGGCCATTATATTTACAAAAAACCTATTAGGTATATATCCAATTGTAGATGATCACTGTTCAAAATTGGCTGAATTAATAAAGCATATTTCTGAAACTGAAACAAGAGAAGATTTGAAGTTGGCTTCATCAGCCTTATTAGGACAAGTGAAGTTAAGAGCTAAAGAGGCAAAACCAATCTGGGAAGTTGTTTCGATAAGCGATGAAGACAAAGAACAAATAGTTGCTAAAAAAGAAGAAGCTGAAAGACTTAGAGAAGCTGCTGAAAAGGAAAAACTAAAGAAATTGGAAGAAGAAAAGAAATTGAGACAGGAACAAATAGCTAGAGAAAAAAGGGAAAAGGAAGAAGAAGATATGAAGAAACGTGCAGCTTCAACTTTGAAATACACTTCTTTATCAACTTCTGGATCTAGACCGGATTCAAGGATTGCATCGAGCACAACCAAAAATGGAAAATATGATAATTACGCTTCGCTGTCTTTGAAACTGGATAAAATACCAATCGAATCTTCACCTAAAGAGCAGTCCAAGTTGAAACAAGCATTGTCGGTTTTAAAAGAGGACCATTTTAAGAGAGAGGCTCTAGAGAAAGGAGGTAAAAATCAAAAATCTTTAGAAAATAGAACTGACAAACATTCGGAAATAACTCCTAGTTCGACAGCTAAGGCAAAGGAAGATTTTGCAAGAAAAGAAAATGACAAAATAAATGAACATAATTTGGAAAAACTGAAAACGGCTAATGACAAAGGCTTTTCCGTTGAAGAAAATCAATCCACAAAAGAAGATCCGTTGCCACAAGAAAAGAAAATTGCCGACGAAGATGCTGTTCAACTGGAACGAAATGCAAAGGATCATTTGACACAAAGCTCAAACCCTGCAGATGCTACAAAACCGGAAAATCCAAAAGAAGAAAATACAAAGGAAGGACCAAAAAAACCCGATTTGGTATCAAAAAAATTCAGCGATAATGGAGTTAAAGACTTCAAGGGTGGTTTCAACACAAATTATGACTCGACAACAAATGATAGCAAAATTAACGAAACAAATGTGAAGAAAGAAATTGCATCACAGCCCAAAAAAAGAATTCCTTTGAAGCCTCAAGAAGATGAGATGAAAGTGAAAGTTTTTGGAGAAATTTCGAGGAACTCACCAACAGCTGCTACCAAACCGGTGCAACCACTGATAAATAAGCGCGCTCCTTTACCACCGCAGAACAAGGTAATGAATAAAGAATTAGATGTTCCTAGATTCCCAGCAAAATCTTTTTATCCAGAGAATCGAGGTGGCAATCACGAGAGTGGGAAATTGAATCCCAGACTGTATGAAAATGTGAAGCCGTCGTTCTCCAAAACCAAGGAAGCAACGAATTCTCGGGTTGTACCACCACCACCACCGCCACCACCGCCACCGCAAGTAGTAGCACCGGCACTGAGACCAAATAATTACGGCTCTGGGTTCCGAAATAATTCATTTGGAAAACCACACAACAATTACAACTATCAAAAAGAAGCAGATCACAGAAACAGAAATCTAGGGCCAGCTTATGATAATAGAGCAGCATATCCAGATGCAAACAAACAAAGTCCAGGCATGAAAAGAAAAAATGATTTTGTGAATAGAAAATTCGATAAGCGCTCCAAGTATTAAATACAAAATTAATTTAATGAATCAGCTTCTACTAGTATCTTTTGTTTTTTTGAAGAAGGCTCTGTATCAATAGTATCTTCCATTGTATTCTCCAATTCTTTTAAAAAAACCTCAACTTTTTGCAAATTCTCTTCGTGCCATTTGAGATGACGCTGGAGATCGTAATCTCTACTGAAATACCTACCACAGCTCGGCTTCGGGCACGGGATTTTAATCGAGTTATTTTTCAGGATCGCCTTGACGATGTCAAACTTATCATCTGACAAGGCCATGTTCAATGATCTTAAAGACTTTTGTGCTATATGCGAATCAGACTTGACATCGTCCACTTTAAACCTTTTCAAATTCTCGTCCAGAACATCTTGAAGTTCATTCATACTAGAAAGCTCGGAGCCTCCATCCAACAAACTTTGCAACTTTTCAACTTGATTTGGTCGCAACAATTCATTTGGGATGTTCCCATCGTGGTATGAATTATAGTGATCTATCAATTCATTTTTCTTGAAAAACTTCCCCACATCACAATAGTTGCATTGCCACAATTTGACATTGTTATTTTCGTCTTCCAAATGGATCAACATGTGTGACTCTAGCCCTTTCTTTCCCACGCAACCTTTCCCACAAATGCTACACTTCATTTTCGGGTGAATTTGCTTTATGTGTAATTGCAAAGCAGACCACGTCTTAAAATTTTTAAAACAACCGGCGTAGTCACATTGATAGGTTGGTGAATTTTCGTGATATTTTAAATTATGATTAGCTAGTTTGATGGGCCTCGAAAAATCTTTATTACAAATCTTACACGTCAAAGATTTTTCGTGAATGGATAGTATGTGGTGTCTTAATGATTGATGCTTGTAAAATGACTCTTCACATCCTTCATGAGTGCAACGGAACGATTTGGTATGTGTTATTTCATGACGCTTCAAATGTTGAGACGTGTTGACTCCTTTACCACATATTGAGCAATGGAAAGGTTTCACCTCGGAGTGCGATAGTAGATGGGCGTCAAGATGTGATTTCCTAAGGAATGATTTAGCGCAATTTGTGCATTTGAATGGTCGATCGTCAGAATGGGATCGTAAATGTTGTTCTAATAAAGAAGGTCGATTATATGCTTTCTCGCATCCAATTACATTACAGACGTATTTTTTGGGTCGTATCGACCCTTTGGAAGATGTGGATTGTGCGTCTTCTTCAGTCATGTAAAATGTTTCACGATGTTTCAAAATTTGATGCGCGACTAAAACAAGTTAAATAAACATTTTAAGCGATTGTTGCAAACAGAGGCTTCTAATCAATTAAAATTGTATAGTATTTACTGAATTAACAAAACTAAATTACAAAGGACTATAAAAACGGGTATATCAAATTTAGAACATAATACCAATGGCGGCAGCTGCAATAGCAATGGCAGAACCAGCACCAACAGAGCTAGCACCAGCTTCGAATGATGAAACAGCAACGGTTGAGCTGACAGCACTTGAAGATGTAGTGGTGTTTGAAGATGATGAGTCACCAAATTTAGCGTAAAGTTTTAATGGAATAGCACCGTCACCGTCTTGTGAAACAACAGCGTATGATTTTTCTGAGTATCTGTATGGGTCGTTAATATTTTTCTTAGCGTATAATGAGTCTGAACCATCAAATGAAAGTTCACCATCATCACCGACAGTGACCTCTGGGGAGTTACTGATAGCAACACTAAGTTGCAAAATGTTTGCGCTGATACCAAAAGCTAATGGGATTGAACTTGAACCACCGTTTGCTGGAGTACTTAAATAAATTTGTTTGGTTTCGTCATCGTAAGATAAAGTTTGAGCATTTTCACCTAAGAAAACATAGTTGATAGCAGCTCCTTCGTGGAGGGAAGACAAACCTTTGTCGTTGACTTCGGAGTTGTCTGATTTAGCGTACAATTGAATGTCTTTGACGGCAGCGAAAGCTGATGACGATAAAGCTAATAATGATGCGACTGAAGTGAATTTCATTTTAATTAAGAAAGTGAGTGTTGAAGTATATTCTGGTTTTCAAGAATAACTGGAGGGAAGTTTTCTTTACTTTATATATTGGAAATTATGTATGTTCATCAAACATTGTTTGTGTTTACTAAAAAGTGTGGACTAGCTACAAACCTAAAATTTGTAAACAAATGAAACAAAACAAGTTATTTTTAGAAATTTTTGAAATCCATCGGTTGGGCAGATTAAAATTTTGGCTCACTTTGTGTAACTAATTTTTTGTCGACAAACGATTTCATGCCAAACGGAAGTTAATTGAGAATTTCATAACCACAAGAGAGGGTTATTCAAATACTTTAGAACAATAAGCACAAGTTACGTAATGAAGCTTTTGTTTATGTTACTTTTTTTTCTATTTTTTACGCCGTGCACAATTCTATAAGGGTGTGCCAATGTTACAAGAAGGTGGCTGGAATAAAAACTGGTTTAGTGTATTCTTGTGGTGTTTGGAGTGCATATCAACAAATGTTGCCATTACCGGTACTTCCATAGTGGAATTTCCACCCACAATGAAGTAGAAGAGTTGGTTCGTTGTCTTCAAGTGGCAAAGATCAAGGCAAGAGTGAGTTGCATTTATTTATCTAAGCTTTCTTCCCGGTCAAAATCTTCGATTCTCAACCGAAAGTGGAGAATGCTCACACCAGATTGTTTAAAAGCAACCCCACTTATTTTTTGATATTCTCGTTCGTCATACTACTCTTATTTAACTAACAAAGTAAAGATCTTTACAGATAAAGGTTGCTGGTTTCCTAAATAGTTCGTCTTAGCCGAAGCGCGGAATCATGGTGAATCCACTTTTGAAATGTTAACAAAAATACGAGCAAAAACGTGGCTTTATTGACAAACTGTGGGCAAGGACATAAGTGACACAATTTTATTTTTGATTTCTGTAATTACATCTCCGAGAAAAAAATTGTGGGCGCTGACTGGCTTCTATGGATCTCGCTCGCTCGCATCAGGGGTCCTGACTCGATGTGTAACAAATGCATGTGATTGATAGCAACAGAGAATTCGACGCGCTTGGAGCATACGGTTAAGATTTTGGCAATGGTTAGGACCTCAAGTGTAACAATATTACAACTTGCAATGTGGCTCTCCGAACTCGAGTTCAGATTTAATTGCAAGTTTAAAATAATAATTGTTTTGATTTTCTTAAAATAGCACACCTTTAGTGTGTTTGCTACTAAACTATTGAATATTTTTTTGCACGCTTCAAACCATTAAGACAACTTCTACTAAATAGAATAATCAAATGTAAGACTCTTACGATTTATGAAAGACTACAATTTGAAGATCAAAGTCAGTTCGGAACAGAAGGTTAAGTTTACGATTCATTTACACATTTGAACATATATGCATTCTTATTCTACTCTCACGCCCTTGTATTGGACGTGTCTACATAAGTTTTACGCATAACTAGTTATTTGTATTGAACCTGATTTATTCGTTTTTCAAAAAAATTTACAGTTGTGAAATTCGTTTTTTTTACCCCAAGAATTTTTCAGCTACATTTAGTTCTTGTTGCAGTTGGCTTTTGTAACTTTTCTGGCAATAACAAACCCGTCTAATTCCGTCTTGCACACCTGGTAAGAACGACCTAACCGCCAGTCGTTTTCACTGGATGTGTACAGTTTTTTAAGCTTATGCTACTAAATATCGTCTGTTTGACGGATCAATATCCTATTTCAATACATGACGGACGATTTCTTTTGAATTTCAAATCAAACAAATTCTAACTAATAATCTGTGTCCATTCAACGAAAAAATAGATTACGAGACGAAGGTCTAAATTTTCCGCTCGCAGTTTTACTCATACAAGAAATCTGTAGTATCGTCGAATCAGTTTACAAAACTTCGCTTTCAAAATTCTACTTGAAACATGGATTGTGTATTTTGTCAATAAAACTAATTTAAAAAACGGGTTGGTGTTATGATCAAGCATTGTATTAAAACATCATACCAATAGCGGCGGCGGCTACTGCCAAAAGTGAACCTACTTGTTGGGAATTACCCAGACCTTCGTAAGAAGTGACTGATGCTGTAATTGCAGTGGTTGGTTCAGCTGAAGTGGTAGTTGTTTCGTTCTTAGCAGCTCCAACTTCCTTAGCTGTAAGCTTTATAGCAACAGCACCTTCACCTCCTTCAGAAATTACGGCATTAGCATGTTCAGAGTATCTGTAAGGATCATTGATATTTTTCTTAGCATACAATTGAACGCCGTCGAAAGATACATCACCGCTTTCATCAATAGTTACTTTGGGACTTGATGTAAAAACAACTGAAGCTTGTAAAATAGTAGCATCGATACCAACTGGTAATTGAATATTTTGAGCAGTATCATCTAAAAATAAAGTGAATTTGGTATCATCGTATAATAAAGTCTGAGAACCCTCACCCTCATTCAAGAAGAAATAATTAATGCCTGCACCTTCGTGACGAGCATATAATCCCTGGTTTTGTATTTCATTGTTTTCAGAACTTGCAAACAATTGCACTTCTCTAACAGCGGCAAAAGCAGTTGATGAAAAAGTTAAAAAGGAAGTGATTGACAAAAATTTCATTTTATAGCGATTGTTGATAGATTGAAGTGACTGATTGTCCAAAAGAAGATAAAGCAAGAAAGTTTCATAATGGAGAAACTTCAAGACCTTTTTATAGCTTCCAAAATCTCAAACTTGAACCAACCCAAACTCCAAAAAGTCATTTTATGCCAATAATAATTGCAAGGAAATTAAAGTTTCTTTTAGAAACTCAATTTCATGTTTTTAAAAATACAATATTAGTTCCTATTTTTTTGACTGCCGCACTTGGACGTGAAATATAATATTAATATTATACCAACTGTGGTATCTATGTTCAGCTGATTTGCTCCAGATTGGGAAATACAACTGCCAAAAAAGATAAATAAGCTGTAAAATAACACTCGCAAAAAAGTTTCTGGGGAAATATTCATGTACCATAAAGTGTTGCTTATTATTTTTATTCAGGTTCAACTGCAGGTGTGTTTTAATCCTGTCGCCATTAGTTATTGAAACGTCACGTCCATGCGATGTTAGAAGTGAAAAATTTGAGCTTTTAACTAAACTCTGGATTTCATTTTTAACTGCGACCTGATGCTATAATAAATTGATTGTTCTTTGTACTAACTTAACTATTGTTTTGCAAGCATGCTAAGAAATTTTATGATCTTTTGTACAAGATAAAAAATAATACTTGGACCTCAGATGTTTCATCATTCATACTTATTTAAAATTAGTGCACGTATTTATTAGTAATGATGAATTATACCTCAAAATGACGCGACTACTTTGTACGTAATTGATCCTGAACTAGGAAAACATGTAAACATGTAACACACGTGCATTTAATGACATGATCCGTAGATGCTTTTGTACAAAATCATGACATTTATTCATTAAACACATAATCGGGGTTGAGAACACTCTTTTGTTTTGTTCTATGCAAAAAGTGATGACATGCTAGCTGAATATTCTTTGAACTATGATAAGTTGCAAATAGATTTTCTTGATAAAATTTCTTGTTATAACAAATTTAACAAACGTAAATAAAATAGGCGAAAACTCCACAGGTACAACTCACAATTTAGTTTTAATCCAAATACAATCCTTTGCCCATGGACTTGAATTCTTTTCAAACCAAATGGAAATTTGTTAAATCACAATTCCGAGGAAACCGATACAAATAAGATGCACGAGCAAACAACAACCAACTATCAACTGAAGTTGGACAAGGAAAAATGGGTTTTTAGGTCAAAATTTTACTATTTAATGACAGTAAATTCCTTAATAATCAAATCGGTTTAAAATTTCAAAGGAGGAAAAAAAAAAGCTGTTTGCTGTAGATAATTAATCACTCATTTTCTTACTCTTTTTTTCCAATCTGCAAACATCCACTTCACTCCGAACACAAGCAATCGATTGTACTTTTAATTATTTAATAATACACAATTAGTTCTTAGATCTTTGAATATTAAAATATTACAATGGGTATCAACAATCCAATTCCGAGAAGTTTACGTAGCGAATCTAAAAAAGCGGCTAAAGTCTTGTCGTCTTTCATTAAGCCAAACCAAGTTGCAGGACCCGACCAAATTATTCCTCCGAGAATATTGAAGAACGCAAAAGGTTTGGCAATCATAACTGTTTTGAAAGCAGGATTTCTTTTTTCAGGAAGAGCTGGTTCAGGAGTCATAGTCGCAAGGTTGCCCGACGGTTCTTGGTCAGGCCCATCTGCTATAGTGACTGCAGGAGCAGGAGCAGGAGGTCAAATTGGAGCAGAATTGACTGATTTTGTCTTTGTGTTGAATTCTAAATCAGCTGTGGATTCATTTGCCCAGATGGGATCAGTCACATTGGGTACAAATATTTCTGTTGCTGCAGGTCCTTTAGGTAGAAGTGCTGAAGCTGCAGGCACTGCATCTTTAAGTTCTGTGTCTGCAGTTTTTTCTTATTCAAAGACTAAGGGTTTGTATGCGGGGGTTTCGTTGGAAGGATCAGCTATACTCGAGAGAAGGGAGGCAAATAGAAAATTTTACGGAAGTAATTGTAAAGCCAGAAACATTTTAGCGGGCCAAGTCGAAGTTCCACCAGCGTGTGATTCTTTAATGAGAGTATTGAACTCTAGAGTATTCAGTAACAGATTACCTTACGATGATGAAGATTTTTACAACGATGAATATTATGACGATATTCCAGATGAATTTTCAGATACAACTTCAGATTATTCCAGAAGTCGTCGTAATACAGCTACCGGTGGCGTTTATAAAAATAGAAATAGAAGATATTCAGATGAGTATTCAGATGACGACGACGATGATCACTCAGACGATTATAACGATTATGGTTCACGAAGAAGAGCAAACTCAACAAGAAACAGTAGTTTCACGAATGATCGAAAATCAAATACATGGGAAGACGATGTATATGATTCGAATTACAATTCCAAGCCGTACGGTAGATCAAGAGGAAATAGTGACGTAGACAGGTTAAGTTCAAGATTGGGAAATTCGAGGCTTTCACCAAGCAAAACGTCATCTGCTCCTTCCAGACCACCCACGTCATCTAAACCAAACTTTGGAGGAGTTCAAAAGACTAACGCAAACCAAGCAATCGCCTTGTACACATTTAAAGGTGAACAAAGTGGAGATTTGGCTTTCAAAAAAGGTGACGTAATTGATATAGTCAAGAAGACAAACACGGTAGATGATTGGTGGACAGGAAGAAACAATGGGTTAACAGGAATATTTCCAGCGAATTACGTCGAATTAATCTAAATATATATATATAACTTGTAATATAAATTGTAAACATTTTGATGTTGAACTGAATGTTTTTAAATGTTTTGCTGCACAGAAAAAGTATAGAGCCAATTTCACTGTTTGTAGCATGTTGTATTTTAGTACCAGGATATTGTGTGACCATATTTCAAGTAATAACACCTAGCTAAATTAAATTAAAAATAATCACCGCAATAGATGCCATCTAATGGTGCTGAATACAAATGGTGTCTATGCCAATTTGAAGACTTCATTAATAAAATGGCCAACTACGACTTTCCCTTCGTCAAAATTAGGATCTTTGTGTCTGACAATAGCTGCTGCGTGAGTAGCGACAGTATTTCTCAAGATAACCGGGTATTTCTTCCAATTCAACGTGTTCAACTTCTCAACAATATATTCTTGATCACTGTCTAATTTAATTGGAACTGCTGTTTTTGAATGTAACCCCTTGTAGTTCATAGCTGAATACATGTCTTCAACGATTGTGTCTTGCTCATCTTGTACCTTTTCCGTAAAATCTATGAGATAAGAAGACTCATCTTCATGAACGGAATGTAGTTGCTCATCGTGTGGTTGATATAAATGCAACAAATTGTTTGATTTTTCTTTAAAGAATTCAGTGACTCTTTTGTTCATTTTAATTCTTTGATAAATGGAAGAAACCACAAAGGAGAGTGCCCACACAGGAGTATACAACACAATGGTGCTTATCACTTTAATCCAATTCAAAGTTTTCCACAAAAATCGTATCTTTGATTTATCGTCGTAAGTTTTTATGGTGGTGTCATTAGTTTTGAAATAAAACGGCTTGTTAATGTCAATTACGGTGGGCTCATACCCCTTGATATAACCATCAATATTAATGTTTTTTGACAGCTTGTTATACATGGAATTAATAGGATCTTGACTGGAAATCGAAGCTGTGTACCACGAGCATCTTTTGTCATTTACAACATTTGCATATAATGATTTATATTTGAACTTGTTCAAACTTTGGTAAAATTTCGATTTGGGATTGGCCATCCAAACCAACAAGGGTTTATCAAATTTGCCGACTTTGTCTTGTAAAAAGAATTGATAACCCGTGATGGCTAAAAAATGGGGAGCTATCTTGTTATACAACCGGACTGAAAGATTGTGAGTCTGCGGGTTGGAAACTCCGACATGCGGTGTACAAAAGGTTGTAAAATTGACAGGCTCAACATTTTCGAAATAACCCTCGGAGTTCAATATTCCAATGGCGTATCTGGAAATCAAACCGCCCAATGAATATCCCACTATTGAAAATTTCACAACTTTGTTGCCGGTGGTGGATTCGATTAATGCGGTTTGCTCTAAAACTTCATCGCTTATCCTCTTACCGTTGACATCAATACCATCGTAAGTTAAATACCCTGAATGTGACCCGGTCTTGTGTACAAACAACTTGGTGCCTTCCGGTGGGATTATTTGTTCATTCATTTGTTTCTCAACATACGAGAGGTGAGACGAATTGCCCCAGACCCTGTCAAACGTTAGTAATTTAGTTTCATGGAATCCAATACATTGGAAACATACCCATGAACCAATACGACTAAGTGATAGTCAACCATGCCTTAAACTTGAAGTGAAACAAGATTAATAATAATTTGTGCTCCGCTGCCTAAATAGTAGACAGGGGATTTTTTTTGGGCCCCCATTATTTTTGTTGCATTGAATTGAAAGGCATATGATTTGTAAAGTGCTTTTACAACTCTGACTAAACAAAAGTTAACACTTCATATAATGCCAACTCATACTATTTAACGGTTATGTTACTTGGGAATTGTTGAGAGTGTGAAATTTTGCTTTCTTTTCATGTGTTCATACTGTGATCACGTAACTGCTACTAAAGAGTATCGGGTTAAATTTTACTGATTTACTAGAATAACAATTTTGCATACGCATATATTATTCTCGTTTAGATTATCGGATGTGTCATTGCAAACGCTACCAATAAATCATATCCGAGATTTTCTTGACCGAAAAATTCAAATTTAACGATAATTACATAGTTTGAAAATCAGTTTTTTGTTCAAAACAACGGTATTTACCACATCGCATTATTGACAACCTTATTGTAGTGCCTCACTGAGGCGTGTGGTGTGTTTGTACACACATATTTTTCCATTATAACCAATCGGTTTGAGGGCAAGAAGTTTACTATTAATCGTATGAGATAGTTTCTTCAATCAAAGTCGAACATTAGTAGTAGTTTATAGGTTTAGAGGTAGAACTTTTTTTGACCGGAGTTGGTTCCATTATAACACGGCGTGTACATCTTCGAATCAGCGGCAAAGATTCGCATCGATATTGCTGTTTCCGAGAAAAACAGTGTACAATATTTTTGTACTATCCGAATTTGAAAGCCGTGAAAGAAAACATTACTAATTTTTGTCAATGGCCGTTGCTAACAAACTTGTATAAATTCTCTTTAATGTCCAAAAACAAATTCTTATTCACCTAATATAAAATTAAAAATCATGTCAACTGAGAATATTGCAAGAAATCAAGATTCTATGCAAAATTTTCCTATCCAGCCTCTGGGTCATAGCCATTCAGATGGCACTCTACAAGATATAGAGGAAACTCCATTGAAAGAAAAAGAAGTTGAACATGACCCGGATATCGATGGTGGATACGCTTGGGTAATCTGTTTTGCGGTAATACTATATAATTTCAACACAGTATGTATATTTAGAAAATATTTCTGGGTAATACTAACATTTATTAGTGGGGTGGAAATAGTGGATTTTCAATTTACCTAGCCACATATTTGGAAAATAATGAATACGAGGGTGCTTCCAAAATGGACTACGCTTATATTGGTGGTATAGCATTTGGAGTAGGTGTATTTTTCTCACCACTAATAACTGTGTTAATTGGATTGATAGGGTTTAGGCCAGTTTTGATGATTGGCAATTGTCTACAATTTACAGCATTAATGTTGGCAAGCTTCACGACGAAACTTTGGCAATTATACTTGACTCAAGGTTTAATGAACAGTTTTGGTTTGGCTTTGATTTCAGTACCTGCAATGACTCTTCTTCCCCAATATTTCAAAGAGAAAAGAGTGCTAGCTATGGGTTTGGGAGCAGCTGGCTCAGGATTGGGTGGTATTGTTTACAATTTAGCTATGCAAAAGATTGTCGATACCAAAAGTGTTAGTTGGGCTCTCCGAGCACAAAGTATAATGGAGTTTGGAATGGTTTGGATAGCCATTGCCTTAACTAGAAGTAAAGCAAAGAATTATGGAATCCAATTCAAATTGTTTGAACCAGTGGTTCTTAAATCTATAGCATTTTGGCTATTGGCATTATTCATCATAACTTGTATTTTTGGATACGTAATATTACTTTATACCTTGGCAAATTATACTACAAGTTTGGGATACACTGAATACCAAGGCTCCATTGTGTCGGCAATGGTGCAAGTTGGCTCCTGTCTTGGTCGACCAACAGTAGGGTATTTGTCAGACAAATTTGGATCTTCTACTGTTGGAGGTGTAGCGTATATAATAGTAGGTATTTTTGCATTGGCAATGTGGATTCCTGCTCGAAACTATGCAACCGTCATTATATTTGCTTTGATTGAAGGTTCAATGATGGGTTCGATCTATGCAATAATTGCTCCATTGATTGCCAGACTATTTGGTATTAAAAAGATGAATGTCGTTTTTGGAACATTGTGGGCAATAATGGGAGTAGCAGGATTGTTTTCGCCAGTTATCGGTATTAAGTTGACAAAAGGTTCTGGTGCCGGTTTCGACCCATCGAGGTACGTCGATTGTGCCATATTCACTGGTGTAGTTTCCTTGGCTGCTGGTGCAAGTTTGATCTTAATTAGAGGTTACTTGGTAGCGAGGGATCACATTATACATGAAGGTGAAGAATTTGATACAGACGTTGATGTCAATACTGTTCCCGTGCCGATTTACAAAATATTTACACATGTGTTTAAAAAGAGCATAGAGCCAGCTTGATATTAGATTAGATTTATAGATATACTACAGGGGTTTCAGTTTCGTGGCATTCCCCACAATAAACTGATTTATAATAAATAATTATTATCTTTACCGCCTAAATAGTCGAAAATTTGCGGTTTCGCTCCAACAGGGCAAATCTTGAGTTTGTACTATTCTAAATATAACAAGACATTTGTTTAGCAAAAAACTTTACGCTTTATAGACTGAATTGGTCGACACCCAGCTCTTTTGAGCAATATGAAAAATACCTTTTATCAGTGGTTTATTTCGAATGTTTGTTCAATTAACACTAGAGGATAGAAAACTTTACTGACGTAGGAGACTCACAATAATAGATATTGGTCTTTACATTTCATTTCTACAATTTAATTTCGTCAAATATAATTTGTAAATAATTTATTGTAACCAAATTTGATTTTGATTTGTAAAAGGTACCTACTACTGCATGACTGAACACTTCGAAACCTTATTTTTTAGGCTTCTAGTGAGATTTTGGTTTTATTCTTGCAACTATTGATAATTACCAGTATGACATTATTTCAATCCACATTGAAATCAAATGAGACTACTGAGACAGAGTATAATGGAAACCAAAAACAATCAAATTTTGATCCTCACGAACTGAAAACAACTCCACTAGAAGTTGAAATATTGGAAAGTGATCCAGAAATTGATCAGGGATATGCTTGGGTTATTTGTTTTGCGGTTGTGCTATATAATTTCAATACAGTAGGTACGTTTTTTTTTCAATTTTCACTGTTTCATTACTAACAATATCTAGTGGGGTGGGAATAGTGGGTATTCAATATATTTGGCAACATATTTGCAAAACAACCAGTTTGAAGGAGCCAGTAAAATGGACTACGCCTATATTGGGGGAATTGCATTTGGGATCGGTATAATTTTTTCACCCTTGATAATCGTGTTAATGGGTGTTATTGGTTACAAGTCAGTTTTAATAATCGGCAATTGTTTACAATTTACCGCTTTAATATTAGCAAGTTACTCAACTAAACTTTGGCACTTGTATTTGACCCAAGGATTGTTAAATAGTTTTGGTTTAGCGGTTATCACAATCCCGGCACTTACTTTAATCCCACAGTATTTCAAGACTAAACGGGTGCTAGCCATGGGCATAGCCACAGCAGGGTCAGGCTTGGGAGGAATTGTGTACAACTTGGGAATGCAAAAAATAGTGGAGCATAAAAATGTGTCTTGGGCGCTAAGAGCTCAAAGCATTATACAATTTGGATTGGTTTGGATAGCAATCGTATTGACCAAAAGCAAAGCGAGTACTTACGAAATTCAATTCAAACTATTTGATTCATTGATTTTGAAAACACCTCTCTTTTGGATATTGGCATTTTTCATCATTACATGTATATTTGGATATGTCATCTTATTGTACACCTTGTCAAATTTTACTACAAGCTTGGGATACTCAGAAAGTCAAGGATCTATAGCATCAGCAATGGTGCAAGTGGGGTCTTGTGTAGGCAGGCCATTTGTTGGACATTTGTCCGATAAATACGGTTCATGCACCGTTGGCGGTATCAGTTATATTATCCTGGGTATATTGGCATTGGCAATGTGGATCCCTGCTAGAAATTACGCCACTGTCGTTGTTTTTGCCATAATTGAAGGTGCATTAATGGGTACTGTTTATGTCATTATCGCACCACTAATTGCTAGAGCTTTTGGAATTAGAAAGATGAATATTGTCTTTGCTCAAATCTGGACAATAATGGGAATTTCCGGTTTATTTTCACCAGTAATTGGACTTAAACTAATCAAGGGTTCTGGGTCCGGATTTGACCCATCTAGATATATATATTGCTCAATTTTTACAGGGATTGTGTACTTGATGGCTGGAGTAATTTTATTCATAATTAGAGGTTATTTGATTGCAAGAGACCATATAATTCATAGTAATGAGGATTTTGACACCGACGAAGATATAGCGACGGTCTTGGTATCTATAAAAAGTATGTTTATAAGCATGTTTAAACGAAGCATAGAGCCAGCCTAATCAGTTATACAAAATATACGTCTAACTAGAAATACTAATTTAATTTTATACGTTCCAATCTATATACAAGATATTTGTGAAGTTTAAGCAACGCAATTTTGAAGAATGATACCTGTAGCAACACCAACATTTAATGAATCAAGAATTTCATCATTTTCCCGATACTTTGGAATGCTTATCAAGTAGTCGGATTTTAATTTCAAACTATTGCTGACCCCCTTAGATTCACTACCCAAGACAAGCATAACAGGACTTAATTTCATGACCGTTCTTAAATTATTAACCTCAATATATCGCAGTTGTAAATGTTTGTCAATCCTTTGACTTTTTGTTAGCTCTTCGCTTTCATCGAGATCTACCTTACCGACTGCCGATATAACGTGCCAACCTTTTGATCTGATTTTGTCGATAAATTCAGTTGAATTTTCTGTTTTATAGATGTCCATCTGGTCTAATGAACCAACCGATGCCTTGTTAGCAGCTGGACCTAACCTCGCACTAGTGCTATCCGGGGTAACTATAAAATCGGCGCCAAAAAAGTAGGCAGATCTCAAAATAGATCCCATATTTTGTGGGTCTGTGACACCGTCCAAAAAGATTGCGAGTGGGTATAATTCTTCATGATTAGAATTAGATCTAATCACTGATTTTGAAATTTCCTTCTCTACATTTTCAGCGACACTTTCATACTTTACCTTATATTGGCCATTTTGACATTCATCAATTTCTTTGATAAATAAAGTTGATAGTGGCTTCGTTTTCAATACTACTCCGTTATGAACTCCATTATTACATAAAATGTTTAAAGCATTTTTGTTTTCAACAGTCCGTATTTTAATGTTACAATCTTCAGCCAACTTTGCGATACTGGGATCTTCTAAATTATGGACATACAATGCAAACAAGGATCTCTTCTTTGCTTTTAAAACCGATTTGACTGAATGAGTTCCATAAATATATTCAAAAAATGGCTCATCAGCATTTGAATTATTCCGTTCTTTGTAATCATTTATTCCTAAATTCCTTAGCTTCGTTCGCTCCGAATTTTCTCTCAACTGTTGCCTTTCCAAACGGCTTTTTTCTCTCATCGATGTTTCGTGCTCAATTCTCATTTGTCTGTACCTTCTTTGTCTCTCTACTTTCTCATTCAACTTTTGTCGTTCTTCTGGTGTAATATTTCCATACTTTCGTTTAAAAAATGTGTCTTTTTCAATGCCTTGTATCTCCCATATTTTTTTAGGTTTGGATTGATTTGGTAAATTTTTTTCAACAGACTTGAATTTATTATCTCTTGAACTCAGATATTCAGGTTTAAAATCATTCTTTCTGTTGCTGTATTTAAGTAATCTCGATACCAAAGAAAACTGTCTCCTTTGAACGTAGGACATGTCTGTATATTTTAAGATTCGTATATAAATAAATAATTTTTCAGTGCGATGTCTCTAGCTCAAAACACCTTTTGTGCTTGGAACATCATCCTTACCCGTTTTGGAAATTGCTTCTTTGATCGCAATAGCCAAAGCTTTGAAAGCTGACTCGGCTCTGTGGTGGTCATTGAAACCTCTCAAACAGTCTACATGTAATGTAATAGCCGCCAGTTGAGCAAAACTTTCCAATACGTGCGGTATCATTTCACAACTCAAATCGCCGATTTTTTCTCTTTTCAAACCTAATTCAATTACCAGAAATGGTCTATTGGATAAATCAACTACCGCCCTACTTAATGCTTCGTCCAACGGAGCAAACCCGTGACCAAATCTCTTGACACCTTTTATCGGTCCCAACGCTTTGTTAAAAGCTAAACCCAAAGCAATACCTACGTCCTCGCTAGTATGATGATCATCTATGTGCAAGTCTCCTATACATTCAACAATCAAAGACCAACCAGAGTGTTTGGCTAAGGCGTGCAACATGTGATCTAAAAAGCCTATTCCCGTCTGGACACTTATGTACTGAGCTCCAGTGGTTTGTTTTGCATGATCATCATTGTTGGACAAAATAGACTGCTGTAACAGAACTTCCCCGCCGTCTAAGTTTAATGCAATTTGTATCTTTGTTTCGTTGGTGTCTCTTTTGATTGTAGCTTCTCTTGACATGGTGACTAAGAAAGATCTGGAAAAATAAGTTTTCTGATTACGTAAAACAAACAAACAAACAAACGACCCGTCTGTAAGGGGAGATATGTACACATACATGGAATACTTGCAGAAATGTTTCTACAAAACAACTGGATGGAACGAGGATAATATATACTCAAACATAACTGCTACTTCACAGGCTCTCTTGGAATTTTCCATACCAAATGGTATCAAATTGGATTCGTCTTCAAAAACAACTGATTATCTGGCTAGCTCATTCACATTATCCAACCATCATCAAATAAATGGCTCGTTGGCTTATTTGTATACCTCTGTACCATTGGTGAATACCATGGGCACAAAGGAAATTTCTTTACAAGATGCATTGGCAGGATTTAAAATCATAGAGCCAATGATTGTAAATAAACAATTACAACTGTATAATAAAGATGAGAAAAACTGCTTACTATATGGAAGAATGTATTTCCCAGGGTCAGCTTTAGAGGCAATGATTATCAAAAGAATTACAGACCATACTCAAATGTTGATCAAATCCATCAGTAATCCACATCTAGAGAAAAACGGTACCATGATTGTATATCTTCAAAATAACACTTTGAAATACCTGAGAGAATTGATATATTCGACAAATGAGCAACTACTAGGAATAAGATGTTTATACAATTTAGGCTCGTCTTTAAATTCAAAATTGAATCCAAAATTGATACCTAAATTTGACAACTCTGTCGTCTCCGTGGGTACAGAATTATGGTATGCTGCTAGAACAATGAGTCCAGGGTTATCGACATCATTAAGGTATTCCACAAGATCAACAGCTACAGGCAAACCGCTCACCATGACCCTAGCGGTGAATCCAATATTAGGTCATATATCATCCACATATACAGTCAAGACATCAGTTGCATCCACGTTTTGCTCCAAATATGATTTCAATTTTTTTTCATACGCTAGCAATTTATCATTAGGGTTTGAATTATACAATTATGCAAGAAAGAACAACAATCATGTAAATAATGACCAAGAGATAGATAGGAAGAGTAATTCACAAAGCCGCAAATATAGTTCTGAGGTAATTAATCCGATACTGAGTATTGAAAATGTCTATCAAATAAATCCTGAATTAATTTACAAAAATGTCAATCCAAGGGTTACAACGGCTTTTCAGGATTTAGTCAATGAAAGTGATTTCTCATCCGTGCTTAAATTTTCCACCAGCTTGAATGATAAAATGATCAAATTGCTTTGGGAAGGAAGATGCAAAGATATTTTAGTGAGTACTGGAGTCAAGGTGGCGCTCAATCCTATAACAAACACCCCAGAATTCAATAAACTAGGAATATCATTCTCCTACGCTTTCTAAACTATATATACAAATAGATATCTGCAACGATTGGCATGTCGCACGTCCAAAAAATTTTTTTTTATTGTATTGAAAATACTATTGAATCATCTACCTGATTATGTCGAGCAGAGAATTGTTTGATTTGATAAGGAACTCTAGATTGGCTCAAGTGGCCAAGCCTAAACCCAACTCGAAAATACGTACCATAAACTCAACTGTTCCATCGCACCAGATAATATTCACACCCGCAGAAAACGCAAAGAGATCCAATTATGGGTTGAAAACAACATTGCCCAATAAGATTGGTGTTTCGCACATATCATACAACGATTTGGATAACAAGTTTAGTATGCCTGATGTGGAAAAGAATTCTGGACACTATTACAATCAGCTAATTTTTCAAGAGTTGGGATTGATATTGAAAAACCATAATACGTCATCGAGTCCCTTGTTCCAGAGCGAATCTAACAAGAGTTTGAAGACAACAAGAGATGGGAATTTGGTGACTCATTTGAATTTACCCAACAAATCCAAAGTGTCTGATGTTTTGAGAATTCTAAACAAAAATCCAAGTTTGTATAAACAGTTCAAGATCTATTTGAGCAAAAACCATCCCAAACACGTTATATCATCCTCCGAAAATGCAGAAAGTGAATTGTTGCAAATATTGAAGGAATTTTTGAGTACAAATGAAGAAATGATCAAGAATCCAATCACTTTAGAGAATTTCTCCACCATCCATTCAAAGTACAACTCTAGCGCCAATTCTGTACAAGGTAACGCAGGGTTCTCGTACAACCAGAAAGGCAGGTTGAATAACACACCCAACGGGATCAAACATACCATTGTTGCCCCGGGTAGAATTGTTGGAGCCAAAGAAGCAGCAATTGGAGGCTACATATCCAACGTCACTGATAGGTCGGTATCGTTGCAATTAAATTATAGTAGAAACGCACCTGGGAAACATTCTAGACAGTTTAAAGTACCGTTCAAAATCAACGAAGCTGAAATCGCCGAGGACGGGTCTATCAGAATGTTTTCAGAAGGTATCAAATTGGGTAAATGGATGGAAACAGACAACAGGTTCACACCCACAGCCAATGATTTTGGATCATCCATGGAGAGAAACCAAGACGAGAGTGAAACTTTAGAGCAGTTATTGAACTTGATACTTCTTCCAAGGAAGAAATAATGATCCGGCCTTGTAAATATAAATACACACATATACTCATTAAACAGTGTCTTTTTTTGACTGTTTCTCCTTCTTTACATATTTTTTCGTCTCATTGGGTGCTTGTATTGTGGGAATACCAGTCATTCGTTTTTCTTCCGCAATCAATTCAGACCGAATGTTTTCAGCTATACTTTCATCTAATTTCCCATCCACTTGATACCACAAGTAGAACGACGGGGCCCGGGTGCCCACTTGTAGAATATGTTTCATTTTCTCCTGTACTTGGTCTACCGGGTTGACACTATTGATGAATATAGGGATCAATTTGGATGGAACGCCATGGAGAGTGAAGGAGACACTAGTGTACTTGTATTCAGGTTCAATGGGAGGCACAAGTTCCTTGGGTGTTGATTTTCTAGGTGGTGGACCTTTTCTTTTTTTCTTGCCTCTACGACCAGGACCACCACTTTTTCTTTTGGCTGGTATGGATACCACTTCATCCTCTTCGTTTTCGTCTTTGGCTTCCATCTCATCTACTTTTTCGTCATCTTTTCCGCCTTGATTTTCAGTTTCGCTTTCATTATGGGTGACCAATTGACTCTCCTCGTCATCCTCAAGTTTATCAGAGTTGAGAGAATTTTCTGTTTGTTTTATAGCTTGCACATTACTTGAGTCGGTCGAAATTTCTTGATTATCATGCTCGTCTTGAGTATGCCCCACTTGATTCTCTTTTATTGCAATTGAGCTATTTTCAGCATCCATTTCCATATTGGATTCTGTCTTGTCATTTTCCATCCGATGCTTCTCGTCTTCTTCTTTGGTTTCAGATCCTTCTTCATTCTGGCCCTCTTCCTTGACTTTTAACTCTTCTTCTTCTTTCTTTTTTTCCTCTTCTTCCTTCTTTTTCTTTTCTTCCTCTTCCTGTTGTTTTTTATGATTATACTCGGCTAAGGTTTTTTCATATTCGTTGATTTCCTCTTGATTGTGTACCCAAAGAAAACTGATAATTATATCCTTATTATCAGAAACGTCACCGTTCTCCGAATTCGTCATTGTTGAAGGATCGACAACTTCACATATTGCATCTTTTGGAATCATGAATCTCGTGTTTGAATTCTCAAGAAATTCAAATAGTAAAGTTGCATTATGTAAATATAATTCTTGGAACGCAGTAAGCTTTTGTTCTCTTGGGATGATTTCTTTTGGCACTTTCTGTTTCTTCTCCTTTTGCTTTCTTTCAGTTTTCACTTCCACTTGTTTGTTTTTCATTTCCGATTTTGAAAATTTCATCGAATTAAGATATTGTATAATCACTTCGTCATCATGAGGCGGCGGGCCTAGCTCCTTTGCGTATTTGATATATTGCTGGAACTCAGATATTTGTTGACCGTTTGCTTGCCCGCTCGCTACTGTTTTCATTAAAGAATTCAAACTTGTTTTTAAAGACGCTATGTAGTTCAAATTATTGATCATGATCTGATTTTCATCAGATTGCATGTCATTAGGATCCTTCTTCAGACTTTCCTCAGTCAATTTCTTCTTGGGTTTCTTCTTTGCATCTTTTGAAACTTCTGCAACTTGTTTGGTTTGCTCTAGCTCTACTTTTTTTGCCATCTTTTTATCAACCTTCTTCTCCTCTTCTTTCCTTTGAGCTTCAAGTAATTTCAATTTTTCCTTCTCTTCTTTTTCCTTTTCTTTTTCCAATTTCCTTTTCTTCTTCTCCTCTTCAAATATGACCCGCTCTTTCTCTCGTAGTTTCTTTTTTTCTTCTTTCTCCTTCTTCTTGATCAATTTCTCTTCTTTCGTGTCCGATCTGGAATCTTTTGCAATAAATATTCTGACATCAAACGAATGCGGGCCTATGCTCAACCCACAATCTATCAATTTAACCATTATGTCTCTGGCATTTATATCATTGCCCAAGATAGTCTTTCGATCACTGACCAAATCATCTTTTTTTAAATTTTTTGGTACTGGTTTACCTTCATCCAACAATTTTTTAATATACGACGACTGCTTGACCCAGTACAATTGGAACATCGGACAGGTTTGAATGTAGGTCAATCTCGATTTTAATAAGGACCGATACAATACTCCGGAATCTTTAATAGTTAATGGTTGGTTCAACACGGACACATTTGGCTGAGAATAAGTGACAGGTAGATCATGAAATACTTCAAAAGGCCGCACCACTTCCCTGAACAACAATTCTTGCTCTTTCTCAATTTCTTCTCTTTTGGAAGAAGTTATTCTTCTTCGTATTCTAGGTGGCATGAATAAAGATGTAGAAAAATAAAGTTAAAGACTCACTTTGGTTACGCATTTATTTTTTTTTTTTCCCCTATAAACTTTCCTCTAACACTTCCAAACCTTGAATAAATGTTTTTATCATGAAATCTAATTCACCGATCAATTTGCTTTTGCTCGTAGACCCGTCTAAAAACAAATCACTGTTTAGAGCCGGTATTATGGGGAATTCTTTTTGAGGCACTGGCGGTAATTGAGTTCTTTGATAAAAGTTATTATTTAATTGTGACAAACTAGCGCTTGATGAGTTTGCTATCGAGTATTTTTTTTGACCCAGTAAACTATTCTGATGCGGTCTTGATCCAGTAGGTGTATCTTTGATTTTTTCTTCAATATCTTCTTTGGTAGTGGGGAATGTTATTGGCTCTTTTTCCGTCACGGGAGTCATAGATACCGGCATATGAGCAGCCTGTGCTGGATTTATACCAAATTGATTTACATTTTCTTGTTGAGCTGGCAAGTCAGTTAACAACGATAGATTGTTCACGTTAGAAGGTGTTGGCATTTGAATGTATCCAGGCTTGTTACGTTTGGACTTCGTAGCTGCCGAAGAAGAAGTTGTTGTTGGAATGTTGGGCATGGATTGCTGAGTTAACAATTGCGGCGCTACTTGAGTTGATGACGTGTTTGTAGAACCAGATGGCGGCAAAGGTAATGGTTTGGATTCAGATTTTATATTTATTGGTTGTAATAATGGATTGGAGTTTGATTGTAGAGCCTTCATTTTAGATGGAGAATTGGATTTAGTACCCAATGTTGCGTTAAGTAAATTTGTGTTTGATGGCGGTTTAGGTGAAGGTGTTCGCACATTGTTTGGTCCAGTATAAGGAGGAGTATTAGGAGGATTGATAGAAGAGCTCAAATTCATACTAGAATTAGAACCAATGGTGTTTGATATTGTTTTTTTCCTTGTCCTAGACTCAATTGGCGATGTATTCAATGATATAAACCTGTTTTCCAAGTTTCCAGAAGCTGAATGTGAGTGTAACAAAGCAGGAGGTTTATTTAAATGAGAAATATTTTCTCTAGATCGTACCGATGGCAATTGGTTTAGCGTATCCATATCAGGAATTTCAATGGTAGGTGACTCCATTCTTCTTGACGAAGAGAATTTTGGTGGAGGTGGCTGGTGAATCTCATGGATCTCATGAATACTATTTCCGTCTTCGGAAGAGTCTTCAAACAACATTTGTAATGACTTTGGAGCACCCGATTTGGTATTTCCTAAAGTATTTGTTGAGCTCAATAAAGTCGAATTGAACATTCCTGCTTTCAACGTAGGTATAGTTGAAAAATTATTAGTATCATTTTCGTATTCGTAATCTTCGTATTCGTAATTTTCATTCACCTGATTCATATCAATTTCATTTTCAATGATGTAATTTCTACTTTCTAAAGAATCAAAATCCCACCTCACTTGAATTTGATTATTGCTTGCATTGTCATGATTAGGATTAAAATTTTGAATCTTCTCAACTGCTTGATCTACCAGATCCTCGGGCTCATCTTCCAAATTAATAAAAACAGAGTCTCTTGAACTATTTCGATCTCTCCATAATAAATACCTAGAAATTACTTCTTTCAAAACTGAAGTTGATAATGTCCTATATAGCTTGATCATTTTGCACTTTAGTAGTTCATCAGCATTTGGTCTTTCATTTGGATTTTCATCCAAACATAATGCAATAAATTCTTTTAATGGCTGTGGATATTCTCTACCTTCTAATCTCGGAGGTGTCTTGCTCGATATCATTTGCATTGCCCATGTAGGATCTTTATCACAGTAAGGCGGATTTCCTGTTGCTATTTCGTATATGGTTATTCCTAATGACCAAATGTCGGCTTTACTATCATAAGTTTCACCAGTTTTAATCACCTCAGGTGCCATCCAATAAGGAGTACCCACCATTGTGTTTCTTTTGGAACTGGAGCTAGTGACTTTTGCTGCTACACCAAAATCACATATTTGTACTTGGCCCTCTTTAGTTATTAAAATATTTGCTGCTTTCAAATCCCGATGAATAACCCCATGTTTATGAACCGAAGATAAAGTTGTGAGAACTTCTCTGGCCACGATACTAATATATTTTTCCTCCATTACACCTGCTTTTAGTAAAGTTCGTAATGAACCACCAGCACAATAATCCATGATAATCCATAATTTGGTATCGTTTAAAATTGAACCATAATAATGGGTTATGTTCGGTATATTTTTCAATTCAGAAAGAAATTGGATCTCCTTTTGAACATCTAGAATCTCTTCATCTTGGTTATCCAAATTCAAAACTTTGATTGCAACAATATCTTTTGTTTGTTTGTTTTGAGCTTTGTATACGACTCCAAACTTACCTCTCCCTATGACTTCAATTCTTTTGAATGACGAAGTGGAAAGCATTACAAGGTCATCAAAGTTTTGTTGGTTTCCGTTGAAAAGTAAAACTCGAGTTTTGTTAATGTGGTGATTTGAAACAAAGATTTATTATAACTATATCTCAATGAAAAAAAAAAATAAAATAAAATACTTGAATCTAAATAGTTTCTCTCGTCGTCCATCGCAACCCAAAAGGCGCGGTCCCAAAAGCAGGCTGGACATAAATATGGCTCTACGCTCGCACGTAGATCCATACATTAGACACTATTAGATTTTTTTCCATAAGAGCTTTGTATACTAACTATATTTCTAACTTAAAATAATAACGCCAAATAGTACCCCAGATAAACCGAACAATATCCAAATCAATTGTATAATCGACATTTTATCGTTGGCCAATAAAGAATTGAATATCAAATCATTGATTAAATTGATAAGATTGTAAATCAAAAAGCATAGCGGATATAAAATAGCTGTTGTGATTTCTTTTAAACCCAAATTAAACGCAGTCAATTGTAATCCAACTATGCTCAACATGATAAACACTAACATATAAGGCAATGGATTTTTCACAAAATTGGTCAATGAATGATTTTTGATAATACTCTCTGCAATAATATCAATTATGGATTTTGCAAATAAAAATGTATGAGCCGTTAAAGTTCCACTTATGATTCCGTAGTTTATACCTTTGAAGAATTGAAACCTATTAAAACTAAACCATTCACAGGACGTTGTTGTCGGTGTATTGTTTTGCTTGATTTTCTCATTCAAATAGAAACGGTTAATCATCAATAAACTCCCCATGATGATAAAAGTACTTACAAACCAAATCAAAAACGATTTATTTAATAATTTTTCCATCAAGTCTAGTAATCTTTGATCAATATTGGGCACCAGCGGAGGTGAATTGTCGGTCGCATTTCCATTGTAGGCAATGATGAAAGCCCCCACACTGATGATTATGGTACCATACCATAATTTTTTAGTAAAAACATCACCCGGGATCAACAAGCAGCTCAAAATGCTATTGAAGATCAAGCCAATACTTTGTAAAGGTGATAAAATGATTAAAGGTAGTGTTGTAATTTGTATGATGGACCCCAAAATGTTTGCAAATATGAATAATGAGAATCCAATTATCCATAAGTTTCTTTTGTACTTCTGCTGCAGGTGATTCAAATGTAGTAAAGTTGGTTCATTTGTAGTTGTGGTTGTGGTTGAATATATATTTTTTAGTAAATGTGATTTTCTTTGTAATGTTATACCTAGTGATTGAATGGCCGATGATACAACTGCCACAGAACATCCCAATATTATAGAAGAAGGTGAAGAGCTAGACATGACATTAAATATAGCAAAGAAGGTGTATGTATAGGTTGAAACCCAGTGTTTCCTAAATCAGAAACTAATGTGTTGTTGTAGAAGGTGCACGACAACAATAAGGTTACAGCCTTGTTGCGTACTTTGGTGTTACATTTGTCGCGTATCAATTCTAATTATGCACTCAACGCCTGACCGCCGGCACGGAGAAACAACAGTGGATTCGTTGTCGTGTCTTGTTGCATTATCGCATTATTTCAACTTTTGGCTGTTGCATATATGGAATCTCAAATTACCAGCATTATAGAGTTATTAGATTCTGATGATATCAGCGAAATTGACAATGGATTGAATCGTCTCAAATTATTTTTCCAATCAGAGTTACTCCCAGATATAGAACACTACAAAAATACAAGAAACTATACGCCTAAATTAATCCTTTTCAATAGGATACAATCGAATTTTCACTACAATTTGTTATCTCACATATTACCTATTTTTACCATAACGAACGCCAAAACCAGTTCAATTCTACTATGTCATGAGTTAATTCAAGGTTTGTTATTGGTACACGGTCAATCGAAGCTTTTGTTTCATCGATGTAGAAACATGAAACTTCTTTTACAGAATCTACAAAATTCCAGCGATTTGATGATCAAAATCAATAGTATAACTACCTTGATACATGTCTTGTTGAAAGATTTTCCAAATTATAGAAATTTCGAAACGTGCGGTGGATGTTCAATCTTAATCTCCAATTTTAAATTGAATTCGTTGGAGAGCATGAATGGAATCAAATCCAAAAACTTGAAAAGTACAAACTCTTTACAACAAAAATTGAATTTCAAAATCATCGAGTTTTTGTTATTTTACTTATCGGATGAAATTGGCAATGCTAATGCGAAAAATGTAGACGAAAAGGCTAAACTTTTCCAAGACGATTTTCCAGAAATTGACAGTTTGATTGAAAATTTAAATCAATTAAAATAAATATATTACAATAAATATCAAACTATTGAGATAAAAATTATCGATATGTTCAATGTTGGCATTCCAATCTGCTTTAACCAGGTAAACATATAGAAACTTTTTGCAGATAGATTTCAATAGAGAAAATATGACAAAATATATGACACTTTTCAACAATTTTTGAGTCTCTAAAGTCCAATTAATGTTTTGACCTTTCATTTGAACAAGCTCATTGGGGAGCGTAGAATCTTCGATATCATCATTGTTCCCATCGTCGTCAAGTTTAGTATGTGAATTGTTTTGAAAATCATTTATCCTCATTAACGGTACATTATTTCCAGTCCGATATTTTCCCAATCTGATGTTTGGGGGCAAGCAATCTTTTATTCCGTAGTAATTGTTTTCCTCTAGATTCATGTTTGTCTTCGGAGGTTGGTAATAGATCGGAGTATCTAGTTTCTTTAATGATTCAATTTCCTTTTGTCTTTCTTGTTTCATTAAATTCATTGACAATTTCGTCTGTAGTATCTTAAAAGACGCGTCTGAAAGTATTGTCGACGACGATGAAGAGGAAGTTTGCGACGCTGCACCTTCGACTTGCTGATTTCGCAAGTCATTCTGTTGTTGAAATTGAATTCTTGGTAACGATGCAGAAGGTAGTTTAATAAGGTTAAACACCTGGTCCTGGTTAAGCGGACCGTCTATACTTGTATAGCTTTTATTATACGGGTATTGGTAACTGACTGCATCTTCGCATATGGTGTCTTCGAAATTGGCTTGAGGCATGAAGTAGTTTGTGTGTGTCTGACAACAATTTTTACTATAAATATAGGCATCAAAACAGTATGAAAAAAAAAAAATATTTTGCAAGACACTTTTTTCAACCAGTATGTTTTCAACTTTATATTAAATGATGAATAAAATGTTTACACAGACCTGTACTGAGTGTTTAGACTACGGTTTCTACATTTTGAAGGATAACGACATGCCTCTTCTGACATTATTTACGTAACAACAAAATTACTAACTCAATCGAAAGACTTTGTTTTAGGACGATCAATTATTTAGAATTCGCTGAATAAACATACAATTAATTAACAAATGGTTTGAAACGTAAGGAACTTTCTTCTAAATGAATTCTCTAATGAACACTGGAAATACTTTAAGAACATTAATAATGTACATTCAACTTTAAACATCAATTACTCAAGCTGCGAAATTTATCAAATAAATCAACATCGCAGAAATATAGGAGCTGTTATATAATGTACATGTATTATTTTCACTATTACCTATTTTATTGTTATATATTGATGTATGCTATTTATGTTTATTTTTTAGCAGTCAATCTTCTGAGGTAGAAAGCAAGTTCATCACCTTCCAAGACGTAACCATCACATCTTCCACTTTGACCTGGTCTTGATGAGATGACGGCATATAATCTACCAGCACCGAATTGAGAGTCGACAGCAGATTCAACGGCAGCAGCACCAGATCTACCTGCTAATTTTCTTTCTAATTTTCTTGATTTTTTGACATCGGATTCTTCTTGTGGTTGGTTTTTCTTTTTACCTAAAGTAGCACCGTAATGGTTTTCGTACCATTGTCTGAATGGAGTAGCATCAATTTGAACAACAGCTGATTTGGTTAAAGTGTTAGTTCTGACTAACTCATTATTAGATGGATGGTATACAACACCAGCAATTCTAGTTTTTCTGCTGACACCTTCTGAACCCCATGAGAAGTTACCGGTTTCAATTCTTAAAGCTCTGAATTTTTGGTTACCACCTCTGGTTCTGACTGTATGAATTCTTTTGGTACCAATTTTGGTGTTGGCTGATTGTCTACCTAATTCAAACTTTCTCTTCTTTCTGAATTGAGCTCTTTTAGCACCAGTGGCTGCTCTTTTGTGACGTGAATCTCTAGAAATACCCATATTAACCTATAAAAGTTAGTATTTAAAGTCCAATTCAAAGGTTGAAAAAACAAATTCTTGATTAAAACAAAATTCATTTAATAATCATGATGATCATAGTCTTGCTTGTTTATGTATTAAACTCATCTTGTTTTCGAATATTCCAATAGTATTTAATTGTAAAACATACTGTTCAGTATCACTGTTTGAATTAAAAAGGAAAAATCTTATAAAAGTTCAAACTGAAAATTTTTTTGTATAGGTGAGAAAGCTAGCAGACGAAAAAAATAATTAGTGCGTAGTGAGTACGATAGTGCGAGGCAACACAAAAATTAGAACTACCAAGTGTATCTGCTCTATGATCACAACGAAAAAAACACCCACATACAAAAATTCAAAATCTATCCGTAGTGCGCTTCGGCAAAAATATTAGTTACACACGTGCTCGTAGTTAGGGCTTAGGGTATGTTTTATTAGAACATATTTTTCAAATGACCTCATCTTAGAAAGTAGCGTTATCACTCATCAATTAATTGGGGTCTTATGGAATCAATATATGACGAGATAGAAATTGAAGATTTTACTTTTGATCCAATACAGCAAATCTTTCAATATCCATGTCCTTGTGGTGATAGATTCGCAATAGCGTTGGACGATTTGAAAGATGGTGAGGACATAGCTGTTTGTCCTTCATGTTCTTTGATGGTCAGAGTTATATTCGACGTTGAAGATTTAGAAGAGTTTACTTGATTTGCATTTTGAACGGCAGCAATCAATATTTTGAATAAATGCATTACCGGAACGTTCGTGATTGAATTACAACAGAGACATGTTGAGAATCGTATCTCGATGCAAATACATCAGTATCTCGTTTAGCATTTCCTGACGATAACTTGAAATGGAGACCAAATTGCGTTATTAGGAAAACTAAGCATTGAGATCGTTTACTCTAGAGACATGAATGTAGGTGGTGCATGATGATGTATTCATAACGGAAACTGCATTATTGGGACTCGTGTAGTTTGTTTACCATCGTTTAAATGCACAAATGTCAATATCTTTGCAACGAAGATGTAAATCATGCAATTCAAGCTTAATCTTGATGTAACTGTGCTCTGAATATAAATTATTGTCAGGACGTTCATACTGTTAAATTTAAGACTCAAAGAAAAAAATTAAATAAGAAATGTAGCAGACATTTAAGAAATTTCACGTATAAAACAATAGAATTGGCACCAATCGAAAGTCAAAATCAAACGAAAAAGTGTTCGAAATAACGGTGTAAAGATAAAAAGCGGAAAGAGTACCTTTTTTGTTAAAGGAATCAATTTGAAGATTTTCCACAAAAATCACATGATTACTGTCTCGTCTTGCTACTACACGGTGCAGTATTACCTGATTAGTTACTCGACTAGACTTTTTTTAAAATTTGAAATTAATTATTCTTCTTAATAGTTGTCATCAATTCACAGTACAATAAGTGGGATTGAGATATTGTTTTATACGTTATTCATCAGTCCTTTCGATTTACTAATCAAAACGGTAGCACAAATACGAGGATCACTAGAAAATAAATTGATAAATTAGACAAATAAACCTTTTTTGATGAAACTGAAAGATGCCTAACACAAAAAAACTTGTGCAAAATTCAAAAGACCCACTAATCTTGTGTATTTTGTGAAGCTTGGACTATCTCAATTTTAAGATTCCAGAGAAAAACGTCAAATTAAAAATATTTCATTAAAACGTTTAAGTTATATTTTTTTTTTTATTCTTTAGGGTTTACTACCGCACATACTCTTAAACACACGTCCGAATATTCGATAGAGGTGATAAAAGGACCAAACAATCATCACATCAGTTTAACATCCATCAATCACAGACACCAACGAGAGTAGTAAAATAATTATAAGGTACCTATTCCAAACAATAACAATTTTACTAAATAATTTTTTATTTGATGAGTGGCGGCAATTTATTTTAATTCTCTTGACAATAGTCCTAATTTTATTTTATCAATTTTTTATTAATTTTTTTGAATTAAAACTAAATCCGATTTAATTATTTTACAAAACCGATAACTTAATTTGATTTTGATAGATTGAGTTTGTTAAACGCCCCAAAAAGAACTATGGTTCTGTTAATGTAAAACCACATACTATGATTATTCAAAACAATAAAATATTAACCTAGGTCATATTTGACTACTTGGCAAACTGCAAAATTGTTTTCTCGAGATTCAAAATTAGACATGTATAGTCGAGGTAAGCGGGGTTTTTAATTTAGGATTTCGATAGCGAAAAATAAAAACGACGGCAAAATGCCGTTAAGTTTATTCAACCCCACAATATTTCCAGTAGATATGATACTTTGTAACAATAAAAGTATATCATGTATCTAATAGCATTTGGTAGACCAATATAATAGAACAAAAGCTTAAAAACGACAAGAGGTTAACAAATCACGAAAAAATAAATGTGACAAAAATGTAATTTAATCAATATTGCGGCAACTTACTTAAGCCACTTTAAGCACAAAAAACAATTCAGTTCACACAAGTCAAACTTGGCATTTCTAGCTTTGGCTTTTATATAACTTAACATGAATTTGAAAAGTTAAATATTATAACTTCATCAATCAAAAATTAAATATGCTACAAAATGTTATATTGCAGGCATTCCTGAATTATGTAATAAGACGTAAATCATATAAACCACGCATCCTATCATCATACTATAAGAATTTGTTTTAATTGATCTTAAGAAATCAAGCATATCAAAAATTGCCAAGTGCTGGTATTGTAACATTGGTTTGACAGCAGAAAGGGATTCAAATTAGGATACAAAAGCGCATAAAACTTAAAAAGTGATGTTTGCTTGTTGTCAAGAATATTGAAAACTTTAGGTTTCAGTTACGCTTTAATTAATTAGACAAACAAGGACTTATCAAAGGTACGACAGATGACGAATGATAATATAGAAACTGAAAATATATAAAGTTGAAATAAAAACATATAAAGTTTACAACAAATGAGATTCTTTACTGCCAAACGTTACTCAATCGCAGATCCGTCCATGTTTACCCGTCCGATGGTTCAATGCTCAATGCTAAATACATCATAATCTGTGTGTATGAAGCTTCTATGTTTGTAAAGTCATAAATCTCAAGAGCGACAACCAATTTTACAAATGAAATGCAATATGTAATATTTTCATGTTGCCGTATAGACGTTGCCAAAACAATAGAAATTTGCATATTTTTTAGTTGATCAATTTTTTACAATACAAATTATTTATTTATGTACGATGTATGTAAGAATAAGCTTGATAGGTGTTTTATAATGTATCATTGATTAAAAATGTACTAATTTTTTTCTTAAGCTGAATGTCGGAACTTGACTTTGTTCGACACATGTATTTATTTTAAAGAATTTATATGAGTAAGGTGTTTTTTTTTTTTTTTATTTTTTTTTTTTACATGTTGTGGAATTTTATGTTATAAAATTTTGTTATATATAGTTTGACCTTTGTATGCTATTACAAATTTAACCCAAATGTCATATTATTTCGGGACTTTATTAGTGACTTGCTGTTAAAGTTGTATTATTACGCTCATTTTGTACTACTATAACCTTTTAACTGAAACAACAGCCTTTCAATCCATTTACAAATTGCATTTACATATTGCATTACTAATTTCATCATTTGTTTTATTATAGTCATCAAATTACTTTATCACTACACAGAGTAACCCATTGATTAATAAGTTTTCATTGTATCTCTCCGTTTTTCAACCAACACAATCTTGGAGTTTTTTTCATCAATTAATAAATCTCACTTGATATCATTTTTTAACAATAAGATCTTTTTTTTTTGTCCCTAAAACTATCGAACAAAAAAAATACCTTTTTCATCAGTGTCAAAAAGACTATTAATCACAAAATTCTTACAAGTTGGTAACAACGTTTTTGCTTTTGATTGTTTGTTATTGCATTACCGCATAGGTTCAAACATTTTAAAAATAGAGTGTTGCATTAGAGAGCTGGTATCTCAGTCTACATTTTTTTTATCATGTTTAACAATTCTTCTGATCATTACTATAATCCTCAACCCTCACCAAATCATAATAATCATCACCAACTTCAGCATTCACAACAGCATACCGTAGTAACACTTCAAAAACTTCCACAGCCACAGGAACAACAACCACAGCGACCGCATTTGTTGGGTCCAATTGCTATGGAAACTTTTCATCCGATGAGACCCCCTCCGCAACAAATATATCATTACTCCCAACCATCAGTCAACATGACCATGACAATACCTAATTTACAAGGTTCTTCTTCAGTAGAAAAAGTTCATGCATCCGAAAATTCCACCGAAATGCACCAAAACCCCGATATCAATCAAACCAATAGTGCTAAAGATTTAAATTCGAATTCAAATAGAAGAGGTCCGTGGTCACCACTAGAAGATAAGAAATTGTTAGATTTGATATCAATCTATGGCCCCACAAATTGGGTCCGTATATCGAACTCTTTGGAAACAAGGACTCCGAAACAATGCAGAGAGCGTTATCATCAAAATTTGAAACCTTCGTTAAATCGATCTCCAATCACACCCGAAGAAGGCGAATTGATTGAGAAATTGGTGTTGAAGTATGGCAAAAAGTGGGCTGAAATTTCTCGTCATTTAAACGGCAGATCAGACAATGCCATTAAAAATTGGTGGAATGGAGGTGCAAATAGAAGAAGAAGAGCAAGCTTAGCTAGTAACAGTAGTAGTAACAATGTTGCTAATGCTGGCGCCGATATACCCCTCACAAATTTAGAGAGAAGGTCCACTGCATGTACTGATAACAACAACGAAGCAAATAACACTAAGGGTACGTTGCCGCCACTTCAAACAAGATGCGATTTGAATAAAGCACACCATTTTCCTCAAATATCGTTCAACACTTCTATGTTTGGAGAGATTGAAGACAAAAGAGTTGTATCAAATCTAAAAGCTGATCATCATGACCAAAAACTAATGAACCGCTCCGCAAGCTTTGATGGTAATACAGAAAGAACATTATCTGCATCTTCATCCACGTCATCAACAACCTTACCACCCATTGTTCAACCAAATAAGCGAAGATTAGTGGATGATTCTTTTGGCCGTCGACACTCTAGCGCAAATGCCATGTTAATGCATGCCCATTCTAATAACAATTCTCATTCAAGTTTACACAAGACTTTTTCAAACACAAATGGTAATACATCAGGTAATGTATCACCCCATTTTGGGTCTCCTTTATTAGCAGGGTCATCTGCTTCCAGAAACAATTCTATAACGTTGTTTGAACTTAATAATAGCAGTCACTATCACAATCATCATGTTAATTTTTCAGAGAACATATCAAGAAGATCAAGTTCTATTGCACCTGATTTTTTTCCGAATCCTTTGAATCACCAGAAACGAAATATTTCACAAAACTCATCTTTTAATTCTCCTTCATTAACTCCACTGACCCGGTTTTCAATATCGTCGACAAATTCTGCTTTTATCCAAAATTCAAGTTCTGTAGTTACGTCTCCGGCTCATTCGTATAAACATGAATTTTCAAGTAGTAGTACGTCTTTGAATATCAAAAAAGATGAGGAACCAAAAGAGAAAAAAGATTGTAACGACAAAGTTGAACCAAAAGTAAAAATGTCTGTATCTTCACTTCTTGATTGATGATAGTGTATGTAGCTGTATATATAAAATACTTAATAATTATCTACAAATACGATGTTTAATTTTACTCTTGGTGTTTGGATGTTGTGCGTATCTCCAACATTTTTTCCCTTGTTATAGTAGTAGAAATTCTGAACAAGCGGTGTACAATATCGAATCAGACCAAATAATGCAATTAAGTAACCATGAACAACAATTGATATTGAAAAGTTGTATCAGCAACATAAACCATCAGTCTAATCTAATGAAACAAAATCTCAATGATAACAAACTATTGCAAGCATTGAAACATTGTTCAAATTCTCTAAATGAATTGAGAACTAATAATTTGACACCGAAACAATATTACGAAATATACATGATGGTGTTTGATTCTTTGGAGTTTTTGTCTTCTTATTTGTTATCTAGTAACAACAATACCAACAAGGGATCTTTTCTTGCGGATTTGTATGAGATTGTTCAATATTCGGGTAATATCGTACCTCGATTGTACATGATGATTACTGTTGGAAGCACATATATGGGTATCGAAGGAGCACCGACAAAAGATTTAATGAAAGATATGATAGAAATGTGTCATGGCGTTCAGCATCCTATTAGAGGGTTGTTTTTAAGATATTATTTGTCCCAACGAACAAAGAACTTTTTGCCATTTGATAATAAAAATGATTTTGGACAAACTATTGAATTCTTGGTATCCAATTTCATAGAAATGAATAAGTTATGGGTGAGGTTACAACACCAAGGACATTCCAGTGAGCGGGAATTGAGGTATACAGAGAGAAAAGAATTGAAAATCTTAGTTGGATCCAATTTAGTAAGACTATCACAGATTATAGATGATTATAGTGACAAAGACCCAAAGTTTTCAGGTGTAGAATTTTACCAAAAAAAAGTGTTTCCCATTATAACTGAACAAATAATTCAGTGCAAAGATCATTTGGCGCAAAGTTATTTGATTGATGTCATAATTCAAATTTTTCCTAATTCATTCCATTTTGCTACGTTGAAAGAATTGCTTGAGGTGTTTTTAAGCTTGCATCCAATGCTAAAGAGAAGTAAGTTTGTGGAATCACTAATTGAGAAATTCCTAACCACCGATGAAGATCGACCAAGTTACTTATTTGATACTTTTTGGTCCTTCTACATCAATCTAAACGAGATCGATCCGACAATTTCAATAGACGAACACTCAAATTTACTACAATCTTTCATCAATTTATCATTTAATATAAAAAACGATAAAGATGGCGAATATAATGGATTGAATATGATTTATAAATATGCAAATGAAAACTTGACAACAACTAGCAATGAAGATGAAGAATTGTGGTTTCAATTGCTATACACTCCTATTGACCATTTTACATCAATTACTGATATTTTCAAATTAAACGATTACTACAATTTTTATCAAAAATTGGAAAATAAACAATTACAAAAGAAAATAACACAAATTTTAGTTGATAAAATAATATCTACAAGATATGAATTAAAAGAGCAAGCGGAAATAGATTTGATTTTTAGATATTTGATAGTGTTGATTAAAGAAGAGTCGGATAAATTAGATACAGCCAAAAATTTGGGTGTAGTCAAAACAATTAAAATCAGCAATGATACTCATGAAATATTGATTTCAGTTGACTTTCTCAACATCCAAGAGAAAATATGTAAAATTGTACAATTAATCGAAAACGCCGATGATCCATTGAAAAATATCAACAATTTGCTACATGTCAAAAGAAAGTTTTTAAATAAAAAGGTTCAAAACACAATATTTACGTATCCAACTTTAATATCAAAGATCTTATTCAAATTGAAAATATTGAGCAAATACAAAAAGAATGATACTCAAATCTTAGTACTGAATTTCAAAAATTTATCACTCATAATCGATGAATTGTATACAAATCATCAAGAAAATTCATCACTTGCTATACTCAAGCTCTATTTAAATGCGGCAAATGTTGCAGATCAGCTGAAACAAGGTCAAATCAGTTGTGAACTCTACAATCAAGCATTTATAGTTTATGAAGAAAATTTATCACACAAATCGAAGAGTAAAAATCCCCATGATAGTTTGAGTGGTGGTAGTATCTCGTATGAATCAATGGTATTAATAACAAATAGTTTAATTAAAACCAGGTATTTATCAAAAGAAAATTATGAAAATTTTATTACTAAATTGACAATCCAAGGGTCAAAACTATTGAAAAAACAGGACCAATGCAGGGCAGTGTACTCGTGTTCAAATCTTTGGTGGTGGAATGAGCTCTTATTACCAAAAGGAGAGAAGTCGACAATAGTTTCAGAAGAAAACAAAGCTCTGGAAAATGGAGAAGAAAGCGTTTTATTATATCGGGATAGCAAGAGAGTATTAGAGTGCTTGCAGAAGTCCCTCCGGATCGCTGATTCATGCATGGACCCGTATTTGTCTTTGAAGTTGTTTATTGAAATATTGAATAAGTGTGTTAATTTCAATATTTATGGGAATGAGATGATTGATTCCACTTATATAAAGGGATTAATAGAATTGATAAAAACAAACATTGTCAATTTACGAGAAAGTTTCAATGAAGATAATGAAGGGGTTGCTTCAGAGGATGATAACAAGGATGAAGAAGAACAAGAAACTGTGCTATTGAATCAATCTGTAGCATACTTTAATCGTACTTTAAATTATATAGAAGAAAATATCAATAAATAAAAGGGGCATTTGATATAACCTTACACAAAAACGATGATGTAATGTTTGATAAAAATCGTTTCAAATACCGATTAAAACACCAGGACATAACAATGCGTATAAACCAATAACAGCTAAATTTAAACATCACAAAAGCCTTGAGCTGCAGTCGTGCCGGTACCACTGCGTTTGGATGATAAACTTTGTTGATGATCACGCTATGTGATATAGCCCACAGTTTTAAGCCTTGTTGGGAAATGAAGTTAAAGCAGAGCAAAAAATCGGGATTTAAACGGATAGCCGCAGCGCTAACTGGTTTAGACACTTTTACACTGTGGTTGTTTTTTTTTTTTTTTTATTTTAATTCTAGGGTGACAAATTATGACTTTATTGCTGCATACTATATTTTCTTTTATATATCAATAAAGTGGTTGCCAGTTTTATTCTTTCGAAACAAGTTTTCTTTCAAAAACATGGAGTATAGTGATAAACACGTTATATCTTCTGATGAGGATGCTGAATTATCAACACCTTCAGTCTCTCCACCAAATTACAGCGACGATGAAACTGAATCAGGCAACGAGTCATATTTAGATGAAAAGAAACCATTCTTGGATTTAGAAAACCAAAAAAAGGATGTCAAAAAACCCAAATGCTCTTTACGTTGCATGCCAATCTTTGGTGTGCTTGCACTTGTGGGCTTTTTCCTTGTCAACCACTATAGTTTCTCCGGTCCCTCGACTCATGAAATCGAAAATCTCGAGGGCTCGTTCATTCATAATTCATTTAAAAACTTGATTAATATTGCAGACACTGAATCTTCATCCAGCTCGGATAGAAAAGTCATTGAAGTCTCATATCCTTACATTCCTAACCCTTTTTACGGAGAATCTAAATATCAACTTGAGTTGATCAAACATAGCTTTGGTAATTCTTATAACAACCCAGCCACTTTTAATTTTTCAACTCCTTCAAACTTGACTTTCAATGCAGTAGTTTTAACCTTGTACACCGAAGTTTCAGGGGTTCAATACGATAGATTGGCTAATTTGTTTGTCAACGGTGCTCAAGTGTGGAGAACTTCTACTATTGAACCTAGTGGTGGTAAAGTTCACAGTGTTTTTAAGAAAGATGTCAGTACTTACTCAAACTTGTTTAAGCAGGAGTCAAATGAAATATTATTTCAATTAGATAACATTGTAAATGATCAATTAACTGGAGTTTTTAATATCACTTTAGTTGCAGACTTTTATGAAAAGAAATTTCCTAAACACCATAACAAGCATAATGAAACTGATAAGCATCATGGTCCACCAAAACTTAAGGATTTTGACATGATGGGTCATTTGGAAGACATGCAAGATAATAGTAAAGTGAGACATAGTGAACACAGAAATGAGGACAGAGAAAATTTCAATTTTAATTCGGACATAGAATCAGATTCAGATTCAGATTTGGAAGAGTCTAATAAATTTGAAAGAAAAAGTTTGAAGAAGAAACACGGTTGCAATGATAAAGTCAAAAAATTAGAGAGTCATAAAAAGGAAGATCAAAATTCAAACGAATCCAAAATGTCGAATGGTAAACATGGCAGAAATAGCAAACACGGCAAAGCTGATGAACACAAAAAACATAGTAAAGATGATAAACACAAAAAACATGGTAAAGATGGCAAGCACAAAAAACATGGTAAACATGGTAAACATCATCCACCGCCACCACCAACACCACCTTCTCCACACCAAGAATTATTTTTGACTTCTAAACCAGCAAGTAAAATACATCCATTAACATTCAACTCAAACCCAAATCAAGCACCAATTGATTATCTTGCGTCTCAAAAAATCAAGGTTCAATTACCTAAAGTTTCCAAAAATACTACTCGTTTGACGGTTTCAGTTTTTACTTCAGGTAATTCAGCTGAAGAGTTTTGGTACACTAATGTTATTGATCAATATAAAAACATTTTCAAAGATGAAAATAACTCATTTATTGGTAAGGGCCCCTTGAGATTTTTGAATCTTTATTTCAACAATGAAAAAATTGGTACACAAACTCCTCAGCCTGTTATTTACACAGGGGGAATATCACCTGCTTTGTGGTCACCAGTTGTTTCTATTTCAGCATTTGATGTTCCAGCTATTAACATTGATGTCACTGGATTATTGCCATATTTATGGGAAGGTGATCTGATTGAAGATAGAGTTTTGGAAATCGAAGTCAGTAATGGATTGGGCGAAACTGGTCTTGCACAAGACAATTCAGTCAATGAAAATTGGATCACTTCAGCCAATTTGTTGGCTTACGAATCGTCTAAAATTGTTGATGCAAAAGGTACAGTTGTGAATATTGATCACAAAAATAGAGGAAGTAGTATTGCATTTGCTCCACCTTTTACTCATTCTTATCAACAGATTCTCAATGGAATCTTGCAAGCACAATTGATCAGTAATGTCAATTTTACGTTGTCGAATGGCGAAGTTTTGAATACAACAATAAGCTCTTATACTAAAGGTGAAATTTCAAACATTCAAAATTATGCTGACTATGGTAATGTACAGAAATTAGTTCATGTCGGTCATTCCTCAAGCTCAGTTTTGATTCAAAACGTAGATGTCCCAGAGTTCCCTCCACCTCCACCAAATGGTTCAGAACCACCACATCATCCACCACATCACAAAAATCACAAACCTTTACCATTTAATACCATCTATGGTTATAACAATTCAGAGAGTTACCCATTAGTACTTTCATTAACTCAGCATGAAAAAAACATTGGTGACGATGACTTTTTGGTCGACTACGAGGTTAAGATTGTCTACACTACTGTCATTGATATGCTCATCCACAAATTAGGCAATATCTTCCAATCCACAACTCAAAATGGTACTTCAAATTTTATTTTATCGAATAAAGGAAACCACGGCTCTGGATCTTTGACTACGAAATACAAATCAAAAGTTCATTTTGGCCCATTCAACCAAGTTTACAAAAGAAGAGTCGATGCAGCTAATGGCACAATTATAAATGATGAAGCTCATGAATTTGTGAAGCGCCCTGGTCCACACAAGCCAAGAAGACATCCAAAACATCATAAATCACACAAAGATTCTGATGCTGAGGAGCCAAGACATCACGAAGTTGACCATCACAAACCACAGAAATTTGATGCGGAAAAACCTAAATACAGAGATGATTCAAGACACCATGAAGATGAATTAAGACATCATAGACCACATAATTTTGAAGAAGATGACTCAAGACATCACAGACCACACAGATGCAATAAAAATGAGTCAAAAGAATTACATTCAAACAGAGGTTCTGCTGTCAAATTGGTCGAAGATTTTAGAAGTCATGAAAATATCTTTGAATTTGCAAATGAGTTAATGAGGTCAATGAATGGGGAAGAGAAATGTAACGGTGTTGGTAGATTTATGAAATGGGTTAAACTGAGATTCTCAGAAATTACAGGATCAGATAGAAAATTTAAACATGGGTTTCACTCATTGAAGAATCGCAATTAGAGTATAGGATTAAATAAATATGTGATTGTTTTTTATTTTTTCATTCCTTAGCCAAATCCAGCCCATTCTATGGAAAAGCTCAATGGCTGGTCATCTTTGAACAACTCGTCTATAAACGCATCGTCAATCTCACTAATCTCCTCTTTTGTTTCGGTCTCGTACCCAATTAAAACCATGTTTTTCTTCACACTAGTAGCCAATCTCCCTCCCACTATAATTTCGTCCATGTCCACAAAGTTAAACTTCACAGTCGAATAAGAATGGTACCTTAGTGGATCGCCGGGGTACATCACCAAGTCTCCACCAAACTTTATTCCCGGGTTGATGAAATACCCTAGGTCTTGTACGTGTTTGTAGTATTTGTAATTCTGTATGAACTTCGCAGGTGGTAGTGACGAGTTATTCAAGTACTTGGCGAGATAGGATTTTAGATCTAGACGGCATTGGTCTAGGAGGTGCTGATTCTCATTGGTGTCTGTATCGTGAATCACCACCATGTTGTTGGATGAAGAGTGATTGTCATTTGCAATTATTGAAGTCTGCATCTTCTTAGTACGATATTTCAAACATTCAACGAGGACAGCTAAGCCGGACTCGACGAGCCAAATCACTTCCCACACCATTAATTTCAACGGTATCGATAAAAATATATTCTGTTGTTGAAAGTTCTGTAGCGTTCCTGACAACACACCAAGTATGTGAAACTTGGCCCTTAATTGTTTTATATCATTTAAATTAAATAGAAGTACCTCTGGGTCTGTGTCGATATTAATAACCGGTAGGACAATCATTGATAAGATTGAGTCAGATGAGTTCAGATGATTGATGTTTGGCTCACGCGAAAAAAATATTCGCCCTCTTCCAGAAAAACCATCTTCAGCGTCTAATTAATTATCTTTGGCTAATTTTGGAAATTTATATGGTATTCAAGATAGGCTTACAGATACGCATAAATCGATACAGAGTATGAAATGAAATACATGGTTGTAGTAAAATGTTTTCAAACCTTTGCGCGTTTGTATTTAAAGAAATTTTGCAAAGAATCGTGTATATATTTCTTGCAGGGAGGTCTGTAGACAAACCAAAAGCCTTCTGTTATAGAGTATCACTGATATTAGTGAATTGCTGAGCCACTGCTAGACTGATATTTAAATTATGTAATTGATACTTATGAGGATATTCAGAATGCAATGAATGGTCTATAAATAATATTAAAAGGATTAGTTATGTTTAGTAAATTTGAGACCATCGCTCCATGTATATTCATTTTCAATCATGATTAAGAAAAACATAATACAATTATATCCAAGATATTTTTTGTAGTATTCAGTTTGATTCGAACAGGTGAATTGCGTTCTTTGAGCTTGGCAGACTCAACCAAGAGATTTAGTGGTTTACAGAGCCAGTGCTTGAACTGAGAATCTAGCAAAGGACCATTCAACAGACATCTTTGCCATATGCCATAATAGGAGACTCTTCTTTCAAATGTGCAAACAAAAATTTTTCTGACGTTTCATATCGTGGATTAAATAAATTATAAATCTATATTCTTCAAAAGCCTTTTAATGATCTACTAGAATTAATACCAAAATCATTATTTATTTAATCGAAAGTAAATTTGTCATTATATATTGAAATTGTCCAAATTATGCATAATCATTCCTGCAAAAGCTGCAGATAACAAGGTTGCAATTGAACCACAAAATAAAGCGGAAATAATACACAGTGAGATGTCGTTAGCTCTTGAATAATTTGTCAAAGTGTTAAGCACCGAAATTGTTATACCCAATGAACCGAGGTTGGAAAATCCAGCAACACTGAATGTTGCAATCAAGATACCTCTTTTAGACATGTCCTTGTATGGAGACTCATTCATCAACAAGTTATAAGCAACATACTCATTTTGAATGAATTTATAGGCAATCAATCTTGCAACGTGCAAAATCTCAGATCTTGGTGTTCCTAATAAAAATCCAACAGGGTATAACAAGTACGACAACATCAATTCTAAAGTCAACTGATTGATGTTCCAATAGTTACCAAACCAGGTTAAGATACCGTTGACTAATGCAACAACAGCAATAATACACATACATTGGATCATCATTGTGCCTGCAATTTTTAAACCTAAAGTAGCTCCGTTTGAAAAAGCTTGTAAGACGTTTTGTGGCTTGCTCTTTTCATCTTCGTCTTGTTTGTCACTTTTAGGTATCATGACTGTACCACTACTGATTGGATTTTCAGTTTCGGGATATCTCAATTTCGAAACGGCTAAAGACGCAGGTATGGACATGACACAAGAACTTACCAAAGCTTGAGGATTCAATCCCAATCCTATGTAACCGACCAAGACAGCACCAGATATGGTTGAAAACCCTGAGGTCATGACCTGATGCAATTCTGCCTTTGTCAAGTATGGCATCAAATCTTTAATCAAAATCGCACTTTCACCAATACCAATGAATGGGGAAGCTGCAGCAGTAACACACTCTGCCCCTGAACAACGTAATGACCAATAAAAGAAATAAGCAAATTTTCCAATTGCCCATTGAATCACACCAAAGTAGTACCAGATATGCACAAAAGCGACAAAGAAGGCAACACTAGGGAGAACAGTGAAGAAGAAGTAAGGTTCGTGAGCCCAAGTAGTATTTGTTAAGAATGCAACACCATCTTTTGCAAATCCTAACAATTCTCTTGCCAAGGTAGATATAAAGTTGAATACATCAAAACCACATTTCGTTCTCAACACAAACAATGCAACAACGTATTGCATCAATAAACCACCAATGACAGTGTTCCATTGGATTTTCTTTGGGTTTTTGGAGGTCAAAAACAATCCAAACACAGATACAACCAAGCCAAAAAACGAAATTGCTCTATCTGGTCTTTTCGAAAACTCGGTCTCTGTAGGTATGAATGTACCCAACAATATACTAGCCACTGTGATTGTGGCACCTGCAAGTAATCTTTGGTACCTTTGTGGGAACAACTTTGTGTAAATGATGTTGGTGAAGAAGTCCCAAACGATTTTCACTTTTGACAACAACCAGTTTAAAATCCTGCAATGCCAAGTAATCAATCTCACCATTATCATACCCCAGATCACAGTTGGAATCAACCATTGGTGTCTATGTTTCTTTTGAATGATGATGGACAACCACCATGATGTGAAGAAACATCCAAGAAATACATGGAAGGCAAGCTTATAGTATGGAAACCTAATTTTGAATTTTCTCCATAATTTCTCTTTCTTAGATTCGTTTAATTCACTCGTTGATTCGTTTGAAATCTCATGCGAGAGTGTTTCGTCTTGAGTAGTTGGAACCTTTTTCCCATACTCTAAATCAGAAATTGAGCCATTGTAATCGCTTGGCTCACGTTTTTCTGAATTATCAACTTCTACTATAGAAGGTGCTTTTTGTGGGTTGTTTGACATGAAGATTAAAAGTTCGTTAATGGACTGATTGAAGGTAGTTTTTAGGTTTGTAGCTTAACAAATAATATGACATGAGGGTTGGATATAACAATATCTACAGAACAAGAGAAGAAGAAAGAAAGAAAAGAGAAGAGATAACAGAATATAAAATTTCAAAAATTGAAAATTAGTTTTAAGCAGAGCTTTTTAATTTTGTGCCTTATCAATGGATCAACCACTTTGCAGCATAAAATTTTTCCGCCGTAAATAAATTTCTTTTCTATAGATCACCTGCGATTAATTTAACTAACTAATGATTGATAATATTTTGATTCAATACGACTTTGCTGACGTGACATTTTGGACGCCTTGATCAAATACGGTTTATCGTTTTCAACGGTCTTGTGATGAAAGGGCATTTTCAGATTTGTGCAACATCTGTCATATTTCTTAAAAAATTTCTTTTTCTCATGTGTTAGCCCGCAGTCGAATGCCTTTTGTAAGGCAGTTGCACCGCGCACAAAAAAAACGCCCGTGGCAGCACCAAGAAACCGGCTAACCTCGTGATGAGATACGGTTGCATTACTGCCACCATCGACGGACTATTTACAAAACCTAAAAAATGTATTTATATTTTGCCCAAGTATTTAATCATCTTCACCTTTGTCGAATCTATACTTATCTTTGTTTTCAATCATATGCTTTGAATCAATTTTATTACTTAATCCCATCAAAGTCTTTGACAACGCTTCCGTAGTACCAATTATCGGCCTAATGAGAATTACCGGTGAGCTTTTGATCACGGTCAATAACGTATCCTGAATGGTCTCAGAATCGTCTAAATCTCTTTTCAATTTTTTCAACTGCTGCATTGTGACATTAAAATTCTTTCCTAAAGACTTGTAAGCCAATTTTAATCCTTGTTCAATTGTCTCTGGTTGATTCGAATAAAGACTGATTAGTTTTTGTTCAATTTCCTCTTCATTTAAATCTTCATAGTTTCCTATATCTTCATCTGATGATAATAAAAAGATCGACTTTTTAAGGAAATCTTTGTTCAAGTTATCTTCGGCCTCATCGTCAATCTCTAAATTAGAATACAATTGCTTTCTATGACCTTCAATGATGTGACCAATTGATTTTTGATTTAATATCCTCGAACTATCTAGCAAATTTTGATTACTTCTGAATTCACCAGTTTCCATATCCGATCCATCGTCCGAACTCCTTCTCACTTTCTTGGGCACCCTCGCAGATGAGCCTCGCCCTCCTAACATTTCTTCTCCTTGCTCCAATAGAACTTGGGTTCCGGATGCCAATTTGACACCCAAATTCAATATCTCATACCCAGTGGTTTTCGCAAACGATGAAGTTCCCTTTTGAACACTTCTCCAGAATCTGCCATCTTTATTATACTCGTTAATGGGTACAGCTATCAAATTCTTGAACCCCCCACCAATGTTAACCACTGATCTAAGAGATGAAACCCCCGAAATTACTCCAATGATTTGTGTCAGTTGAAACGTGGGCAAATACTGTAACCCTATCAATTTACCTAACTTGGAGAACCCCAATATTCCGTACAATTCCACTGGTGGTAATGTGATACTGGATCCGTCCAAAGTGAATAAGTTTGCAAATTCGGCGGACTTGCCCGATGTCAAACCGGCGTAATCGATTTTCTTGGGTTTATAGTCAACCTTTAGTTTAATGGGGCCCATTTTGAATTTTTGCAAATACATAATTTCATCGGGCGGTAATTCAAATCTTTTGTCTTTGAATTCGAAAAACCTAGTGATAAAGTCAAGGGTATCTTGGTCGATGTGTAATCTCAAGGGTAGCACAGAAACAGTCATGATCGATTCATTTGAAACGAGAGATGGTTCTGGCCTCACATTCAAGATTGATAATTTGAGCATATTAGTGCCAATTTCTCTTTCCCCTAACATATTCATGTAACTTAGAAACTTATTCCACGTTGATGACGGAACATTATCGTAAATATCAATCGCACCCAACCGTATTTCAATTAAATTTAAAAGTTCATGTGTCATGTTTGGGTCAGTTTTGTCTCTTCTCGGATCCCGAGTTGAATAAACATTGACGCTTATTTCAAGATTTTTCAAGTCGATGAATACTTTATGAGCCAATGACCTTTTGAGTTTCAAGTTTTTGTACATTTTTTCACCATCATAATTATCTTCGGGTATGTTTTGATCTGATTGGATTCTCATGTTGATACTTTGAGTTAGATCCAGTGGAGCTGTCGATCTTGGCACACTTACATGAATTGACTGGAACAACGTCTCCTCAAAATTTCCTTCTTCTTCTTCTTCGACAACCACATTGTTTGTTTGTTTTTCAAACCTTTTAACCGTGCCTCTTATAGCTTTTCTAGTGTCTTTCCAATCATATCCGTCATACATATATATCTTGATTTTTGACAAATTAATATTCACATCAATTGCATCTACTGCTTGATCTTTGGTAATAGATCCAGTCTTGTCGAAATGGTTTTCTTCAAAATTCAACGAAGCTGCTTGAGAACTTACTTCACTAGGAATACCATCTTCATCGATCATCAATTCCGTGAATTCTTCAACCAAATCTTTGAATATGTTTTTATCAACGTTATTGAAAACATCAACGGTGTCATCAATCTCAATTTTCATTTTGTCACTGTCTTTGAAATTCAAAGGCAATTTCAAGTCGCTAACCATTTGAAGTAACGTGTTGGTCGAATCAGCACACAAATCAAATTGATGTTCATCAGAATTGATTTTCAAGTCTACCAACGTCAAGTTGTCTTTGATTCCCAATTTCTCATTCCTTTTCTTGAGCTCCTCAATATCTGTATTAAATGTAATTCCGACATGTGCAACATTGATGAACCCAACTTGTACAAACCCTTGATCCAAATAATAATCCAATGGTGTAATCAACTTGACTGGTAACAGCTTGTTATTCCTATTCTCAACCGTTTCACCTTGAATATTTTTTGTGTCATCGATCAACAATATTGAAACATTTCTAAACGAGCATTTGGTATAAAATTGATTGATTCCAATTGTGAAATCAATATTGCCTCGGTTTATTAATATATAACCTTTGCTTTTCAATCTACCGGGTATCAATCCGACCAAACAGTCGTCCAAGATATATCTGATATCAAATCTACTAGAATGCGAGGATGTTTTAGTAGGAGTCACCTTCTCAATTATTTCTTCTTCAACTGTCTCAATCAATGATTCATCTTTACTCAAATATGATAGCCAATTGACATAGTATTCTAATACGAAATTCCGTGCTGAAATCTCGATGCTATTAAACTTCTCATGAAATTTACATTTGAGCATAATCAATGGAAATTGACACGATTCCACTGATGTATTTTTATAGTGGTGCACAAACTGCAGATATTCTTCATTGTGTTTCCGAACCATTTCAAATGACAAAATATGTCCTAGTAGTTCCAACTTTGTTTTATAAATACATGTCTCAGTCAACGATATCTGCAAATCGCCAAATTTTGGTAAAATGTTTGTAATGTTTATTGCTATGGTTTTGATTTGTAAACAAAAATTAACCAAATTGTGTCTGTTCAAATTGAGTAAGCCAGAACTGATTCCACTAAAACCAATTTTTCGACCATTTCTTCTGGGATTCAACGAATTCATGTACGAAGTGTCATTTTTTAATTTTCTTGATTCATCTTCAATGAAGGAACGGTCTAGAGAATTTGACTGTTTTGAAGATAATTCAGTAAACGAATCTAGAAAATATTTTATATCTTCAATGATCAACTTAAGTACCTTTAATGATAAAGTGATTGAAATCTTGTGTAAAACCAATAAAATTTTTGAGCTCATTGATACCCCCCTTGGAACGTGGCTGGAATTCGAATTATTTTGCACAAATGCTTTAAATTCTTGAAGTTTCGATATTAGTTTAATGTCGGACATTGTTAAAATAGTTTCTGTTGAATTCATAATTATACTCCGTAACAATATGGTTGGTATTACCACTTGGCTTTGCGTATGATTGTATTTTATTGGAAATACTAGAACTTGTAGTTTCAATTTATCTGAAATTTTGTTATTGATCACTATGGAAGCAGTTTGTACAATAAAGTGACTTTTGGTATCAAGTGGTTTCTCTTTATAAGGGTTCAAATCTGACAAGCTATCAAGAACAGCTTTCATTTTTGAAAACTCATTGCAAACAAGATTCATTGCAATTGAGAAATTGAAAAATATAACCAAACTATGCAAATCAAATTCAAAATGTGCCGGTTTTGCTAATAAAATCGTAACCTCAAGTGCAGAATTCTTTTCTGCTTTTTGAAAAACTTCAAAACGAATATCGGCTTTAGAAGTTGTGACTGTGTTTATTGAAGTCGCATTTTCGTTCGTTGGTGATGATGCAGGTTGATTAGTTTCCTGCTGTGATTCAAACAGAAATATATCAAATGTTTGTTGATTTGCATTACGAACAATCTTCAAAGTTTCGATGCCTCCAAATAACAAAAGTTCATTTTTTTGCTTAATATTAACATTTTTTAATACAATATTGATACAATCGTCAGATGTAAACCGTCCTTCTTCATTCAACGCCGACGTAGTACTAATCACAAAACAATTTATTTTCAATCTATTGAAAAATGGCTCACTTTCTGTGAGTGACTCGGAATCACTTGCATTTTCAATTTCATCGTCGTCAGTCGCATACTGAGGAAACCTTTCATTCTGTCTTTGATATTTTTTGTTTTTTCTTTTTTGAAGAGTTTTGATTTTTAAACTCTTTGTGATACCTTTAAATAACGATGTTAGTGTTGGCGTTAGTGGAGTGAGTGCTATATTAACGTCATCCACCTCTATTTCTAAATTGGATATACTTGATAAGCCGTCAAATTCAATCAGACACAGATTTGCATAGAATAGAATAGCAGGGTCATTCGATTGCTTTGGCACTTCGGTGTCAGATGAGCTATGTATTGTAGACTTTTCAAAAGACTGTGACGTAGCACTCATGTAAATCGAGCTTGCTTCTTCGTGAGTAAACACCATGCTATCCATCAAAGATTCATCTCCGTACCCTCCGTGTTCATCATACTCTTCTTCTTCCTCTTCTTCTTCTTCTTCTTCTTCTTCTTTCATAGGTGGCTGAGATTCCTCGTTTTTTGAATCGCCCTTATTAACATTTGGTTTCAACGTTTTCACTATAACGTCCTTAACGGCGACTTTTCTAGTCCCGTTGATTGTGTTTATTCTAATCTCGCCAATTTCTAATAATAAATCAGTCGAATCTGTTACTATTTTTATCTTCAAACTATTCAATTTTATCTGCAATCTCAGTAACGCCATGTCTACAGCTCTTTGCATGACACCTCCTAAGGTAGAGGGTTTCTGTGAAGATGTTGAGCCTCGTCTTGTTGGTTTCGAAAGCTCTTGTGATTCATCATCTTCATCATCGTTGTCTTCTTGTGCTTTTTCTATTTCATCATCGTCAAATATTATTGTATTAGCCAAATCTGCTGTGCTTTGAGCTATCAGAAGGGATAAATTGTTAGTTGCATCTTCATCAATGTCGAAATCTGGCGATATAACTAACTCGACGTCATTTGCGTCTATATTAACTCCACTTATACCTGAGATTGTAGTCAATTCAAAAGATCCTACTTTACCAAACCTCAAATTACAACCAGGTAGTTTCCCTACTTTTTCTGTATCTATCAAGACATCCTTTAGTATTATATTATTTAGCGAGACTTCTTCTAAATTCGGTAGATCAATTTTTGAAAATAAAGATAATTGTTGTAAAACGTATAGAAGCAATCTTTTCTGTATATTTTGCGGTATCCATTGAGGACTCATTGGCTATGTCATAAGTCTTAGTTCTGTGGATTAAAAGATAATTTGTGATGCTACTGTGAAATACGTTGAATTCAGTTGGTAAACTCAAAGTATTTTGATTCACGTATCAGTAGTTTTTTTTGAACAGTGATGTGCTGATTATAATTGTTTTAACAGTTGATAAAGACGTAGAACCAAATCAACTATGCAACCAGAAAAGCTAAATTGCGTGAGTGATATGTACAAAACAAAAAACAACAAAAAAAAAAACCGATAAGAGATCACAATAAATACAATCATTGCCATAACTTCATTATCTTTGTATCTAAACACTTGCGCCAAAAGGAACTGGTCTCCAATTTACATGCTCTTCTAAGCAATACAACTTTTTTTGCTTCTTTTTCAGTTCATCATTCGTAGAATCGCATTTCGGTAATTTTCGTTTCTCCAGATTTCCTAACAACTCATCCAACGAGGGCGGTATATCATATAAAGAAGTGTCTGTTCGGATCAATTTAATTGTATCATCAATTTTAGCAGTTTTGATATTGTTTTTCTTCGTAACTTTAGTGAATTTGATCAAAATATCTTTATACTCCGAAAGCAACCCAGGAGCCAAAGTACAGTAAATGCTTGTCAAGTCATGAATAAATTTAGACATGAAGGTGACATCAATTTGCAATAATCCATCCATACAGTCATCAGACAAATATGATATCCACTTCAAAAGTTGCAAAACATCTTCGTCTTCACTTATGATGCGAAAACCACACTTTTTGAAGATTTGCTTTTCCGAATCATTGAATGATTTCGAATTCTTAATCGACGAGACGAGATGAAACAACAACTTTAATTTATAATCGTTTCCAATTGTCGTGAGTAATGGCTGCCAAAATTCTATCAAAGATTCTTTAAAATTCTCTGTTTTTTCAGTCAGCTTTTCTTCCAAATGTAGCAAGTAATGTTTTTGCACTAGGATTGTAAAAAATATTTCAGCATCGTATTGACAGGCTCTTTTCAAATTATCCACACATTTCTCATACTTTGCATTTTGACTGAAATCTACGTTTTCTTTTCTAAATTTTTTGTATTCTTTTAAGTTTTTGTAAAGCTCAAAAACCGTAAGGTACTTGTTAATTTCGCCACATCTTAGGGAAACAGGATCGAAGCTTCTTTCACAAGTACTAGTAAATCTCAATTTGTTCCAGTAATTTTCCTCCAACCATTGTAAAGCTTTGTTGCACGCCAATCTCAAAAACTCCAAACTAGGTAAGGTTTCGTGAGTTCCCATGTGCCTTAATTCAACAAAGAAAGTAGGTAGTTTTAACTGCTTGGCTATTAATTGCATTGGCAAAGCAAAATTTGATTGCTGAAAAGGGTCAATCAAACCATTGACAAACCGTATCAATGCCATTGTATATGAAGATTGCAAAACGCTTGCATCAATTTGAATGCATTTTTTGTTGAACTCAAAGTCACTCAACATTATTGACGTCAATAAAGATGTCGATTCAACGCCATGAGGTAGTCTACCTCTTGATAACAAACTCTTTACTTTCAACACCGCTTTATTTCTAAAATCCTTCTTATCATCGTGATTGTAAAACCATTTTTTCAATTGTTTCAAATCTTCCAGCGATTTGTATACAGTAATTGTTGGATGTTTCATCAAAGTATAACCAGGGCATCAGAAGAAAAAAAAAATAAATTTGTAACTAAATCATTCAATTGATCCTGTAATTTATCTACTCTTTACCTTGATAGTATATTCTTCCCTTCAAACAATAACGAAACGAATTATTTAAGATTTTGGTTATTTTCCAAATTTCGGAGTTTATAAAATTTTACACCGGAGTTTACTCAATGGATCACATGCGTCAAGCTTTTTGTAGTAGTGGACAGGGTTTGGGGCAGAAAAATACTAAAAATGGCACTCTCTGCAACGCGCAAGTTACAACGCCCATCGGTTCCAAATTTATTCTATTGTGGGGTACCAGATATTTATTCAACCAAGTTGGCACTGGATCAAAAAATATTATTCTCCTCCACTAAAATTGTGATTCAAAATGCTCGAGTTGTCTGCTGGTGAGAATCCAATCCCAGATTTTGAAGAGGCTCTTAGAGTGATCAAAGTTGATGATAACAATTATGTCGGAGCTCATGTATTGAGGCTACCCGTCACGGCTGGTCGTGGAGTTTATGGTGGTCACATGATTGCACAGTCTCTATTGGTGGCTATAGAGAGTACCAAAAATGACACTACTGGTGAGTTTTTTGTCCCCGATTCGTACCATTGTTATTTCATAAATGCTGGTAATTGGAGGTGTCCCATGGAATATAAAGTGACGAAGCTTTATGACGACGAAAATATCGCCAAACGATTTATCGAAGTTAACCAAAGAGGTAAAAAAAGGTTAACTTGTTTAGCAACCCTTCGGAAGGCTGGTACTAAATCATTGCACGATCCTAAAGATTTGGATATAAGTGTTGAGCCCCCGAAACTACGAGAGAAATACCCAGATCCGGATAAGTTGTACCAAGTTCAACATACAGATTTTGTAAGAAACTCTTTTGGACCAGAACTTTTAGACTATAAGTTGTGTCCTGAAGAAAATTTGATTCCTGCCGCGGACACCTGGTTAACTGTTTTCACCGGATTAAAAAATACCCCAGAACCAAAAACGAAATACGAGACGATAACTGAAGAATTTCCTGATGCATTGGGGAATCTCCACACTATTGAGAAAACGATACTAAGACCTAAAAACTCAACTTCAATGAAAAATCCAATATTTAACGTTGTCGGGTTAGCTGAAATATCAGATAGTGCGTTTTTAACCACGATGGCGAGAATATTGCATATACCTTGGTCTCCGACCTTGGAGAGAAATGAAGAATACGATGCTGAAACTGATGCAACTTATATTATGAGATCCACATTGAATGCCATGCATATTTTTCATTATAACGCCATGTCCTTGGATCATCATATCTATTTTCACAACGATGATTATGATCCAAAAGACGACACTGCTTTTGATATTTGTAAAGATTGGTTGTCTTTTACATATCAAATGAAAAGATTGAGCAATAATCGGACATTGTGCCGTGGGTTCATATTTAACGAAAACCAGAAATGTATAGCAACCGTGATACAAGAAGGATTGACATTAGTGTTTGATGGTGTTGGTAGCACGGCTGATAAATCTCGTCTATAATAAATTTGAAAGCATTATAATCTACACCTTATTTAGCACAAGGTGTGAACCCGTAGAACTCCATTTAATATAGACTAGGTTACTCCTTGTCCTCGGAACTAAGCATCTTCAACCGAACCTGAGATGCGGCTTTTGTATTTCCTCTCAAAGATTGCGCGGCAATCAGGCCATTTATTGTAAAAAGAAATCTACGATAATTACATGAATCTGAATACGGAATAAAATGGTACGACGTAAAAGTTTCAATATATTTTTGTTGAGACAGCCGGTACATATGAAAGCGGCAGTTAGTGAATTGCAGAACATGTCGAAGTCGTTTAAGCTATTGAGAAAGCTAGTTATATTGTTGTTGAAGAGAACGGTTTATATTATCAAGCTTATATTCTGGCAGAAATCATTCATTAAATCATTTTTGTTTTCATATTTATTAGAAATCATACCAAAGACTATAAAAAGGGTCTTTAAGTTTAAAAGATGGCGTAAATTACCTACTGATTTGAAACAAATATTGACAGATCCATTTAGTGATTCAAGGTTTCCAATATTTATGGCTAAATTAGTGGCTACGATGAACTTGCTTAACCCAGTATTTCATGAATTGTTTAACTCAAGTTCAAAGACAAAGAATTTAAATGTTGCTTTTTGGTCTACGTTTAGTTCAGCATTAGTAGCTTCACTCATAAATTTTCCTGCGTTTCAGGCAGTGAAAATAAAAACGAATAGACATTATACACTAGATTGGACACTAATATTGATAACCAGAGCATTAGATACAATAATTTCGTCCCGGTTCAACGCAAACAAAGTGGTTCCAACAATATTGAAACATAATGGAGATGTGCTACTTTTCATGGTATCCTGTTTCTTCATCATGAATGCATGGTTTTTTAATCGTGAAAAGTTAGACGAAAACTACTCAAATTGGATTAAGAAAGCTTCCAATGTCGATGAAGAAATCGTGGCAGGTATGAGATACTTAAAAAATGGAACTTTAGATTATAAACCGAACAAACAACTACCAAATCAAAACCATTTCATGAATTACTGCTTGCAAAATGGGAAAGATCCAAATATTGGAGATTTAACTATTCAAGATAAATTGCCCTGTGAAATATTTCATGAGTTCAAGACTAAAAGTTGTGCAGAACATGCAATGTGGAGATTTTTCAATTCTTTTAAGTTTGCATTTAAATTGTATTCGTCATTGAACATATTCATGTACGTTTTTGTGAGAAGATTCAGAGGTCCTCCTCTTCAAGTTTTGATCAAAACAATGAGATCTTCGTTGTTTTTGAGCTCATTATCGTGTTTATATTGGTCAGGATATTGTTTCTTGAGAAACAACCATCCTTTTGGCAATCAATCGTATTGGGACGTAATGGGGTGCTACTTTGGTAGCGGTATAAGTGGGCTTAGTATATTGTTTGAAAAAGCTAATAGAAGGAATGAATTGTCATTGTTTTTAGCCCCAAAAGCTTTGGGCACATTTATTGATCCAACTCCAACTAAATTAAACTTAAATTTAGAAATAGTTGGTTTTAGTTTTAGCTTTGCCACATTGATAGCGTACGCAAGGTCTAATCCAAAACAATTGAGAGGTTTAGTCGGGAGAAGTTTGAGTTACATGGTACAATAATTTAGGTTAGAACTTGTGCAAAAAGAAATTTCGTTATTGAAAATCCTCGCAGTGACATATTTTACCGTGCTAAGTTGCCGCATTGTGCAATAAAAAAAAAATAAATTAGCTTATAACTTGAGAACAATCACGTTTACTAGAATATTAGTGAATGTCATGTGAAATAACCACCTATGAGTGATCCAAACAATTATTCAAGCTAAATTTTGAAATCAGAAGGCTGAAATCTGCTTGCATAAATTAGACGAAACAGTGCCAATTGTTTGTCTCACAGAAGAAACTTTTTTTCTAGAACCGAACAGAAGTTTAGAACTGAAGCACCTCGGTATTTGGTTGAAAGATGTTTTTTTCCCTTCTTATGTACAATCTTTAAATACATGTTTAAACGCCATATTTTTTACTACTTCCCGTACCACGCTTTCAACCCTCATCATTATGGATAAATTGGAAGCCGAAGTTTATAACTATGATAATCCAGTAGCCAAATTTGAAGCCAAAGCACAAGTAAATCTAATCAAAGAAGAAGGCAACAAAGTTGTTTTTGAAAGTAAATATCCCGTTGAACCATTTGCACCACATGCTAGAGGTACCTACGGTGGTGACCTCATATCACAAGGTTTGAATGCCCTTTGGGAAACTGTTGGATCAGATTTTCAACCACATTCCTTACACTCGTATTTTGTTAAAGCAGGTTCAAGTGAATCAAATATTAGATGGGAAGTATTGAAAATAGGTGATAGCAGAAATTTTGCAAATAGAATTGGGTTGGCTTACCAAATACATACTAATCAACTCGTGTTTACAATCCAAGTATCTTTTGCTAAAGACAATAATCAAGAAACTAAATACAAAATATATAAAGAACAACTCCAGTCAGGAAAAGAAATAAGAAATATTCCGTTTGAATTCACAAGACAACCAAATGAAAGGTTTTTCAAATACAAGGACAACATTGATGATTTAATGTATATTGAACACACAAATGATAATATTGCAAATGCATTACCACCAGATCTTGTCAAAAATGTTAAATCTTTAGATCTTAACAACGTTGGCAATAAAGAATACGGGTTATTCGTTAAAGCCTTGGATGACTTTAGTTTAGGCAAAGATCGTCTCAAACAGAGCCACTTGGGATTGGCTTTTGTCAGTGATTCGCTTTGGTTAGCATCAGTTGTTAAAGTCGTAGGTGCAACTTTAATAGAAGAAAGAGAATTTTTCAGGGTAAGTTTGGATCATTCGTTGTATTTCCATGACAATGATTTTGATTCAAGTGAATGGTTATTTTTAGACTATAGATTTTTAAGAATGGGTAACAATAGAGTATTGGCAGTTGTCAATTGGTTCACTTTAGAAGGTAAATTAATAGCAACTGCTACACAAGAAGCTTATGGATTTTTCAATAAAAAAATGGTGGATGCAGCTTTAGCATTACACGACGCTACCACATCAAAAACGAAAACTGAGACTGCAAAATTGTGATTATTTATATATTTATTTAGTTTTATTTATTTCAATGTTAGTAATTGCTTGTTTTCTCACATAATATCAAAACTCTTTGTTCGATTTGGTGCAAAACGATAATACTCGTTGTGATGAGTTCATTTAGTATGACAATTTTGAAATAAATTTGAAATAATCAGAGCTGATGTTAAGTTTTCTCAGTTGGACAGTTTTTATGTAAGCTACGATCAAAAATGCATACATGAATAAAGATAACTGAAAATCAGTGTTTTACGAGACATTTTTTCCTTACTGAGCTCGGAGATCGGAAGTTGTTACCCGCTGCAAAATAATGCTCAGCACAAAGATGAGATTTGTAATGCGGAGTCACGACAAATATTTGATTCCACGGCTCACCAAAAAACAAGTACATAAGAAACCTGACTTTTCAAACTAAAAAATTCATTTTACCATGAACTCAACCAGTGAAGTATCAAAGAGTTGCACGATAGATGCAAATGAGAAATTTGGAGTGGTCAAGATCGACGATAACAGGTATCAAGGAATTAGACCCATACCATTACCAAGTAAGGGTGCAAGAGGAGCATTTGGAGGGTATATAGTTGCTCAAGCACTTTTGGTTGCAATTGAATCGAGCCCAAGCAATTTCAAACCAAATTCGTTACATTCATACTTCATAAAGGCAGTCAATGGCCAACAACCTGTAGTGTGGCAAACAGAGGAAATATCCAAAGGTAAATCGTTTATCAATAAATTGGTCAAAGGATACCAGAATGAAAAAATATGTCTCACTTGTGAAGTATCTTTAACTACCAAGAATCATGCAAAAGAATTTGAGTTTGAGTCCAAACCTAATAATACTTTCCGTACACTGATACAAAGCATAGATCAACTAAAACTGTATCAACTTGATAGACTAGACGTTGCTTTAAAATTCTACCTTGATGACAATGACCCAGATGCTAACAATTTTTCTTTTTTATTAAAATGGGGACCTGATTCAAATATTTCTTATGTCAATATGGATAGAAAATATGAATACGTCGGGATGGCGTCACTCACGGACTGGCTAATGATTGACAATTTATTGCAAAAGTTGGTAAAAGAAGACTTTCAAATCAAGTTTAGTACTTCCATTGATCATTCAATCTACTTTCACGATGACAATTTCAAAGTTGAAGGTAATTGGTTTCATTGGGAGTTGCACATGAAACGGATAAGTCACGATAGAGCGTTGATAAGGGGTGAATTGTTCGATATCAATGGTAAGCATGTAGCCACAACCTTTCAGGAAAGATTGTACGTTGTGGAAACCAAACTTTAAATATCCAGCGGTATTATTAAAAACAAACTTTTATATTTGAAGGTCGTCTAACCTTTTACCAGGTGATAATGCCTGCCAAGCGTTTCAACAGTAGTTAGTTTAAGTTTATCACAACTGAATTCGACTATCTCTATTGTTAATTTGCCAAGCATGGTACTTGTCACAATAGGTTATTGAGACATATGCTATCGGTAATTAGCCGAACAATATATCTTAAAATAGCCGCATGTGAAAAAAAAAATCTAATCTACGTTTTGCAGTAAGAGAAAAAGATCTTGAGTTTGAGATCTTCTAGAAACTTTGTTAGTATTAAAGCGTCTGTATCCCTCGATTTTACACCACATACAAATGGAGCACGCTATTAAACAAAGTTCAGTACAGCCACAAACTGAGACTGTTCAAGTGGTGGATGTGCAGTCAATTTTCGAAATTGTTAAAATCGATGATTATACTTACGCAGGGAAACAGCCCTTGTTGAGACCGACCACTAAACACAGGGGAGTTTTTGGTGGTAGTTTAGTTGCACAAGGGTTACTAGTGGCTATGACTTCCGTTGGAACTGAATTTAGACCTCATTCTTTGCACTCCTATTTTGTGAGACCTGTGAAAGATGATGAACCAATAACTTGGAAAGTTGAACATATATCTAATGGAAGAAACTATTCCAATAGGATAGTCAAAGGTTATCAAAGAGACAAGATTGTGTACACTGCAAATATATCATTGATTAAGAAGAATAATGCATTGAAAAAATCATTTGAATTTTATAAGCCTCCAAACGATGAATTGAATAATATAAAACATTCAGTTTCTTGGAGTAAAAACACAAACGTACATATAGAGACTAGAATTCTAGAGAAGTATGATTCAATAGACACGTTTTCTTGGTTCGCTAAATTTGGCGTTGACAAAAAAGAAGAAATTGTTGGAATGGACGAAGTTAATAAATACGTTTTAGTGTCGTCAATGACTGACTGGATCAACTTGCAATTAGTGTTGGCTCACAATAAGCTCGTAAACAATAAAGATGAAGAATTGGAAAAAAAATTGGTTACCCCTGCATTCAACGTGTCGTTAGATCACACAATATACTTCCATGACGATGAATTTGACCCATCAAAATGGTTGGGGCTTCAGCTGAAATGTTCTAGGATGAGCCACGATCGAGGACTCATCACAGGGGAAGTGTATAATGACCAAGGAAAACACGTGATATCGTTTGTACAAGAAAGATTGTATGTGATTGAGTATGGTGGGCCCAAATTATGAGTTTCGGTTACAAATGCGGCGAAATATAGAAACAACCGAAACCATAACGTTTCATCCTCTGATGTGAATTCCAAAAGTGGAGTCAAGACTATTTATTTTTTTTTTTTTTTGTTTAAGTCCTTGTTTGTGTAACTTCGTGGAGTTTTCTGTGATTATTTATTCTAATATATATTATTGAAATTTATCTTTACCCATATTATTTGTTTATCTTTGCATGATGACAGCCGAACAATCTGATTTTAATTACAAGCGTGGTGAAACTATTGATGTTCAGCAAGAATTTGGGGTCGATAAGGTCTCCGAAACAAAGTATATTGGAAAAAAGCCCTTAATTCTTCCTGGCCCCAAAGCCAGAGGAGTTTACGGTGGAAGTTTGGCTGGCCAAGCGTTGTTGGTTGCAATGGAATCAGCAGGTCCTGAGTTTAAACCTCATTCTTTGCATTCTTACTTTGTCAAAGCTGGCCAACCAGATAAACCTATTGAATGGCAAGTGGAAAAAATTAGTACCGGGAAAACATTTTGTAACCGAAACTTGAAAGCTTACCAAAATGGTCAAATCGTATTCATTGCAAGCATATCATTGACAAAGAAAAATTCGTTCAAAGAAGCCGAAGCAAAATATAATGAGTATTATTCGAAAATTCAACAAAAGGGAAAAGACGGAGACAATGACGAAGACGATGATGACGATGACAATGAAGAACGTGCACCTTTGAAACCATTTGCTTTTCAAACTCCTCAGCATGAATGGTTGTCAAGAAAAAATCTTGATGATTTACCTGTTAGTGATATTGAATCTAATTTTTTAATTTATCTCAAGTTATTCCCAGAATTTATATCTTTAGACAAAACCAAACAAGAAGAAAAATTATCTGTTCCTGATAGAAAATTGAGTTTTTTAATAAAATGGGGTATTGAAAATGAACAGGGGTTTAATCAACCATTGAAAGGTGTTGATGATAAATTTCAATTTGTTGGTTTGGCCAATTTATCTGATGCTTTATATTTAAATGCGTTAACTAGAATATTAAGAGTAGAAGATTTCCCAATGGAGGACCATGCGGGATCATACTTTTCTGTTAGCTTAGATCATATAGTATACTTTCATGATGATGATTTTGACGTCACACAATGGATGGGATTGAGTTTCAAAGCAATCAGATTTGCCCACAATAGAGTCATAATAGAAGGAGAAATATTTAATAATAAAGGAGCACATATTGCTACCATTATACAAGAAGGTTTGGTTATGTTTAATGGTAAAGAAAAAACTGCAAAGTTATAGATACATATTAATTTACATAGACAAAAGAAAAAACATCTACCTCTGTATACTTTTTAATGACAAATGAATCTAATATCAATCTAGAGCAATTCAATGAATCAACACTAGAAAGTTTGTTAACACAATTGAATAAGATTTATTCTTTAAACAATTTGCTTGTCATAGATCCAATTTTGTCTCCTTGGTTGAATAAATTGACACCATTTCAAAATATCAAAGATTGTGCCAAATGTCAAAATGTAATTTGGTTAAATGAAGAATTGATAGACATTCCAAGGGACGTGATCATGGGGTATTCAAGTTTAATTGTTTTGATGCCTGAAAGTGTAAATAGTTTACTACTATTTATGAAATTTTATCAGAAGTTTTCAAATTTAAAGTACAATTTAATAATCAAAAACTTATCGAAACATTTTCTACTACAATTGAATGATCGTCTTGATGGGATTGTAAATTTTAAAAAAGTAATCAATTTGAGTAACGAGATTTCAAATTTAACAATAACTTCAAAAGTGAAGATTTCCAACTGGAAAACGGATCCGATATACATTGACGATATATTGATTGTTGATGTGAACGATTTCCACGGTTTAAACGATTACTTTGAAGCTCCGATAAAGCAAGTCGATCAATTGACAGATGCATTGTTGTCATTACTATTTAAGGGTATTACTGAAACAACTCATAATCATATTTTCAAAATACGAAACATTTATGGAAAAGGTAATTTTTCTGAGGTATTGATAAATCAGTTGAGTTTAAAACAGGACCAGTTTTACAATTCTCATTTCACACATTGTGAGACAGATTTTTATATAAACCAATATAAAAGCAACACGGATTTGATTGTTCTTGAAAGGAACTTGGATTATATACCGATAATTTTCAATCAGTTGAATTATAACGGAATTATAAACGATTTGTTTGGTATTGAGTTTGAGTCTATACTAAAGTTGGATAATCATGATATCAACAGAAACTTGTCAAGCGACAAATTGTACAACCAAGATTTAAAGCATTTGAATTTCGCTACAATTGGATCGAGACTCAATAAATTAGCGAAAATCATTCAACAACAATATAAATCGTCGTCATCGAAAAACGATACTAATTTGAATGAGATTAGAGATTTGGTCTCTAATTTAGGTAACCTAACGTTACAACAGGATTCGATAAAAAAACATACTATAATTGGTGAAACAATCCTAGACAAAGTGAACAACGAGTTCAAAGAGTTTATAAACTTTCAAAATGATGTATTTGAGATGGATTTCAAATTGCAAATGTCCAAATTAAAATATTTTTTTGATAACAATTACCCTGTCGAATTTATGTGGACCAGTATCATATTGATCAGTATCATAAACGATGGACTACTGACAAAAGATGTTGAATGGATTAGTTTAGAATTAAATGAGAATTATGGGTTTCGAACAAGTATAGGCTTGGAGAAGTTAATTGAGTATAAAATATTACGAGTTAATGAAGAATCATCATCAAATGACTTCTTTGCGACTTTGGGATTAACCTCGAAGAAACAATCAACCCAGCCGTTTGTCGTTGAAGATGACTCTTTAATTTCAGGAGGCAAGGACGTTTATAAAAGCAATTACACTTTGATCAACAAATTCTGGAATTTACACCCAGTGGACGAAGATGATACTGCAGAAATCAATAACCGAGACCTGACCAATTTAATAGAACTATATCCAAACCCATCCTTCACAATACCAGGTAATACAGTGCCATTGATCTACAGACTTGTAGAGTCGTTATATTTCCGGGATTTTTTGAAATACAAGCCAGTGAATAATTTACAAAAACGGCCAAATTGGGACAATCTAGGGCTAAGCACAATGTTTTCTGGCAAAACAATTGATTTGAATCTAGAAAAAGTGAACGACAATCGATCAAAATACATAATAGTGGTCATAATAGGTGGAATTACAAGAAGTGAATTGACATGTTTCAAGTATCTACAAGAACGATTGAAAAAAAATGGCCAGAACAAACAACTTTTGATATTAACCAATGGGATAGTCAACAATAATAATCTATGGAAATTTGTAAATAAATAAAATGTAAACATGGGTTATATATATTCAATGCAAAATGTAAACACAATCAAGCATTTTCGGCTTCTTTTTGTTGTCTCAATTGTTTGTAGTAAGCTTCTCTTTTAGCGACTATTGGTTTGTGTTCGAAGTTCCAGTACAAGGTGGCCAAAGCAAATCCAACACCAAATCCGATTGTAATGTCAGTTATAATTTTTCTTTTTAAAGTACCTGTGATTGGAGCAATAGCCATGATTGATGATATCAGTGATGTGAGGTGAGGTTTTCAGTATGGTTTTTTTTTTGTTTCCTCTGACTGGTGCGTGTACTTTTCCAACCTACAATATCAGCTCATACAAAATGTCAACCAATGAGATTGTGCCCAGTTTGGCTACGCTCGCACGCAGAAAACATAGCAGGAAAGAAAAAACCACCTAGAAGCACCACATAATGTTATCGAGATCAGCCAAATTATCCAACCCAGTCAGAATCTTGACCGCCTCCATCGTACCTAAAAGATCTTTCCACCAATCCTTGAAATGTTTGAGTGGAGACCACGGCCACAACGAGATGGCCAACGTCTATGGTCATCCTAAAGAAGGTGTATACTCAAATTTACCATTCCAAGTCAAAAATAGAAAATACATTCCATTTTCATTCTACTACTGGGGTGTCTTGGGATTTTTCTTTGCTTTCCCTGTCATATCATCATATATCCAATTGAGAAAATCGGGTTCTTTCAATACAGAAGCTTGAGTTTTGTCTAATGCATAAATAGTATACTGAATACATAATTAAAATCACATAAAGCCTGAAGTATGATTATTCGAGTCTGAACAAACGTATATTCGAATGGATAAGCAGATTTTCGTGTCATCGTATATTCATTAGAAACAGTAATGTTTATTCTACAAACTGAAGAATCACACTAATTTGTAAATGGTCTTTTATGTTTTTCTAGTCCGACATAATGTCGGTAAATTAGCTGTAGCGACAAGGTCGCTTTTGTCGCCATTTATTTATTTAGATTCACGGTTCATCAAACTACACTCTGGATTGTAAATCATGTAGAACGCCATAATATTGGGATAAAGACCAAAAGGATCAAAACCGATGCAACTCCTCTGACAACCATGGATCAAACGGAATTGAAGTTCACAGGTGGAACGGACGGAGTTTCGAGACTCTATTGTAGTTATCCAGATGCTGATGGACGGATTTCCTTAGTATGTGCCTTTTTTGCACTCATAGTGAAAATCTAAACTAGTTTTCAATAGTCCACTCTATTGTTCTCTTTTGCCCTACTCGAACACAGCATTTCATCTGTAACGGTACTCAAAACCAGGGGTGTGTTGAACGTGCTGCAAATGAATCATGTTCTCCACATCATGAAAATAAAAATATAACCTTCTGATATGCTTTTAAGAATGCTGGTTGATGGAAGTTCTTGGTGACACCATTGTCGCATCAGAATGTATCCTACTGTTATTGTTCCCTGTTGTTTGATTCAAGTGCAACTCGTTTTCTGAGGTAGATGTCGTGAGCGAGGGCGTTTGCGGACGTGCAGTAGATGAAGCGTGTGACTGAATGTGTGGTTCCTCGGTCTTTGAGTTGGTAGTAACGTATTCAGGAAAGTGGTTGCTTGAATGCGAGGTTGAGTTAAGTTGTGTTTGCAATTCTGAAATTTCACCAATCTCTGACTCGTTATTAATGTCGTCCTTTGTATCGTTAGATGATTTATCATTATTCGTATCTTTGTCATTATCGATCTTCCGTTTTTTCGTTAATAAGTCTTTAGTTTCTTCAGAATTCTTTCTCTTCGCATGAACATTGTCTATATCTTGATCCTTAATCGAATCTATCTCGCATGTATTTGCTTCACCCCCTTTATCGGTTTTAATCTCAGTAAATTTATTTTCTGCGTTATTTATATTGTGCTGCTTGTCATCGACATCTATTTGTATATCATCTAGTTTAATGTCAAAACCTAAATTGCTAGATCCAAAATTTAATCCTGTATCGTCGGCAAGATCAAATGAAAATCCTAAACTGTTTTGTTGGACATTATTGTTTTCTTCATCTGCAGTTTTCACTTCTTTTTTTTCAGTTATGACTTTCTCTTTTAGATTTTCCTTGACTGGTATTTTTCCAAACGTGCTCACTAGTTTTTCAATATCAATATTTGAATCAATGCTGAAAAACTCCATCCTTGGACTATAATTAATCTCAACTCTATTCTCTTCGTAAAACTGCTCGATTCTTTTTCGATCTGATAATTTATGCATTTTGACATCATACTTTTGTCTCATTTTAAGACACAATTCTCTTGTCTTTTCAATCCAGATTGTTTGCCTGTTTCCTTCTTCGTTTATAGCAACCACGATTTCGTCAAATATCTTTCTGTAAACAGGTATCAATTCTCGAAACCTACCTTGATTTATATCAACATCATCCATGGTTGAATTTATCCTCATCACTAGTTCGTTTCTTCGCACTTCACACTTGTGTACAAATTCTTTCTCTTTATTAGGAAGGTACTTCTCTTCCTTCAGAACAAAAGCATCTAGACTGTAATTCAATCCAATGATAAATTTCAACATTTCTTTGGCTTCGTAAGCCAAATAGTCCGGAGACGCATTTGCATTATAATTCTGAGCTCGAGAATAATTTTTAATCTTTGTGGCCTTTTCTAAAAAAGCACCTATAGAGTCCAAGGTCTTTTTTGGAAATAACTCGGTGCCTGAGTTTTGGTTTCTAACGTTAACCCACGTTCCAAACAATGTTTGCAAGTTCAACCTTGTTTTCTGATCGCTGAGCTGGAAGCTTTTCACAAAGTTATTATACAAATTATTGGCAAAGATGATGTTGTATGGGTTCCCAACAACCTTACATATCGAATCCATCAAGTATAAATATGATAATTTGTTGTTCACGCTTTTATCAATCTTCTCTTCGATTCTCGCTACAATTTCCTCGGCATCTTTGATGTGATCTCCGGCAAATTGAGTCAAGTTTTGAATTTCATGTTTGGTGTTCCCTAGATTGTTCAACTTATTCTTAAAGTCTTGCAAGTCTATCTCCATGTTGGTGATTTCGTTCCTTGATAGTGTAGGTTACGGGTATCAATTAGACCGACTTTAATAAATATATAATAAATAATACAAAACGTTAAAAATTTGTATGATTTACTACTACTATTTGATTAAAATGATCCAATCTAATTTATAAAAAATTCAAGTAAAATCAAAAACAAGTATTAATGTTGTTGTTGGTTCTAGAGGTCACAAAAGTTCAGAACTGAAACCTGGTAAAAAAATTCAATTATTCTAATATTGTTTGCCTCTTCTTTAATGTTGTGAAAGACTAGGTAAATCAATAATAAAACAAAAGTGTGAAAGAAAAAGTTGGACTATTGATGTGAGAATAAATTTAAGCTTTAAGCAAAAAAAAAAATTTGAGAAATTATAAACACGTGACTAGTATAAAGAGAAAACTAACAAAGCGTTTTGCAGCCATCAAAGACAACAATAAAAGTGTAGAATTTCTAAGAACTTTTGTTTATCAACTGTACATACACACACATCGCATAGGAATTGTATGGAAGCAGAAAAATTTAATTTTATTTCGCCCGTCTGAAGTATGGTGATATATCACTAACACGTCTGAAATTCTTGATAGTCGGCGCTTTTGATATTCCTTGTTTTGAGCGTGGTGTCATAAAAGATGATCTAGTCGGGGCGCTCACTTTCATGTTTGCCATGATTCTGGATGTTAACTGATTTGTGGTTATGGATCTAGCATGCGGGTTAAATTGGCGTAAACTGTTTTTTGTAGATTGTGAGCTTGGGCTTGTGATTTGAATGGCATCGTTTATTTTTGTTGATTCCGCAAAGAAAGATCTTTTTTTGTGTGAATCTACAGGAGATGGTGGTGGTAGTTCGGAGATTGGTATGGTTTTTTGTAACGATTGTTTGTGAATCTTTTCCACAAATGAGTTCAGGATAATTTGTTGCCCTCCATAATTACCATGCTGTGATACTCGGTTGTTTATGACGTCTATAGGCACGGCCTTATTTCCGAGACTTCTATATCGATCTAACTGCATTGTTAATTCTTGTACTTTTTCGTTTAATTCTCCTACTTGATTTTTATAATTACTCAAATGAGTAATTTCTTCTTTTGCAGCCACCAAGAACTCCTTTTGTTTTTTAACTTTCTCAGTCAATTTTGAATTGAGAGAGCTTAGATGATTTATTCTTTCCACCATGGTAACAAATTGAAATCTACCTGAGCTCATCAATGAATTAATCACTTGAGTAAATGGAGTAAAAAAACATTTCAACTCATTGGTCAATGATTCGTCAATACAAACAGTTGAAATGTTTGGAGAATCACATACCGGGCAAGAAAATCTTGCTTGACTTAAGAATGAATTTGCTTCGGAAGTTAGTATATGCGGTGATGATGATTTGATTTCTTCACTTACCAGTTGGTATATGATCAGTACAAACGATATGAGCACAAGATGTCAACAACAACTTTGTATTCAGATCTGTTTGCTGATTGTCCTTAAAGCATAGTCCGCAACAAATGTACGGTTGATTTAAATTTATTTCTTGATTCATGTATCTTTCAAAACTTTGCAACCAAATAAAAAAAATCCACCCAAGATATGAGTAAAACAAAATTTGCCTATTGTTAAAAACTAAAGACGCATCAACATCGTTAAAGTCATTGAACAATGAAGCTATCAAGAAGATCGAAAGAGCCACTACATCAAGTTACGAACATTTTAAGATTAATATTGCCAGATGTTATTATTAATGCGAGCAATGTAAGACAATATGCTGATAGTTTGTTTTCGGGCTTATATGAACGAGGACTATCGTTAACAAAAGGCGTTTACAGACCAACAGTTTCTAAGTACTTTGAGTTGTTGGAAAACTAGCAGACATCGCACAACTACCGCAGCTCTAAGCATAGTAAGTTTGTATAAGCCGCAGCTTCAAAAACAAACTTGAATTCTTTCAAAGTTTACTGGGGCAATATAAACCAACAAGATCCAACATTAGAAATTTGTCTTGGAGCCCACTATCTGCATTCATCAAATCGTAAAATCTCTAGACGCTCATAAGAAATGGCCTTGATCAAAACAGATGCATGAGTCATATGTCTTTTTGCTCACTGAAATGTAAAATTTAAACATCTACTTTGTTTCAGTTCCTAAATGAGTCACTTAAGTCATTGAGAAAAAGCAGTAATTATTTCTAACAATCTTATCGATTTGGATTGTTCCGCTCAAAGTTTGTGCGGACCGGCTTTTTTCAAATTATGAGCCCTTGCAAAGATTTTAAATTAATTTAAATTTTTTCTATCAATACGATTTTTCAACAAATCTAAAAGCTTTTTTAATCATGATTAGAGCTACTGCAATTAACCGTACAGTTTTATTACTGAATCATTTGAGATCATTTTCAACAACATCGTCAACCTTGGCCAAAATCAAAGTTCAAAATCCAATTGTCGAATTGGACGGAGATGAAATGACAAGAATTATTTGGCAAAAAATCAAAGATGAATTGATCCATCCTTACTTAGATGTTGATTTAAAATATTATGATTTGGGAATTTTAAACAGAGACAAGACCAATGATCAAGTTACTATAGATTCTGCTAAAGCTATTCAAAAATATGGTGTTGGAGTCAAATGTGCTACCATCACACCTGATGAAGCTAGAGTTGAAGAATTCAACCTTAAAAAAATGTATGTATCTCCAAATGGTACCATTAGAAACATTTTGAACGGTACTGTTTTCAGAGAATCAATCATTATTCCTTGTGTACCAAGATTAGTTCCAGGTTGGAAAGAACCAATTGTGATAGGTAGACATGCTCACGGAGATCAATATAAAGCAACTGATTTAGTTATAAATGAACCAGGTACTTTGGAATTGAGATTCACTCCAAAGGAAGGTGGAGAACCTCAAACCCACAAAATATATGAATATTCTGGTTCAGGCGTCGGCTTGGCCATGTACAACACTGATGAATCGATCAAAGGTTTTGCTCACTCATCATTTAAAATGGCATTATCAAAAAATTTGCCACTTTATTTATCAACTAAAAACACAATTTTGAAGAAATATGACGGTAGATTTAAAGACATATTCCAAGAAATTTATGAAACCACCTACGCCAAAGAATTTGAATCTAAAGGATTATGGTATGAACACAGATTGATTGATGATATGGTAGCACAAATGATCAAATCAAAAGGTGGATTTATCATGGCTCTTAAAAACTACGATGGAGATGTTCAATCAGATATCGTCGCACAAGGATTTGGATCTTTGGGATTGATGACATCTGTATTAATGACACCAGATGGTAAAGCTTTCGAATCTGAAGCTGCTCATGGAACAGTTACACGTCATTTCAGACAACACCAACAAGGTAAAGAAACAAGTACAAATTCAATAGCCTCAATTTTTGCTTGGAGTAGAGGTATTGCTCAAAGAGGAAAATTGGATAAAACTCCTGAAGTTGTTGAATTTGCCACCAAATTGGAAAAAGCAACCATAGACACTGTTCAAGAAGACAGAATAATGACCAAAGATTTAGCATTGGCCATGGGTAAGACTGATAGACTGTCATATGTCACAACTACTGAATTCTTGGATGCTGTTGCCAATAGATTGAAAAACGCTTAAAACGGATTATTAACCATATGTATTTAATGAATATTAATAATTTTTGAGTATCATATTTCTTTTCCTCCATCTTTATCGGATTTTTCTAAATATTCCCATAAATATATTAGACTATAGTATGATCCAATTGAGAGAGCGCATATTTTTATGAATGGTTTCAGGAATTGTCTGTAAAAAATATTATGAGGGTTTAAAGGTTTTTGCTTGGGTTTGGTAGCATAACTCCTTGATATTATGTTGCTCTTTGGAACCATTGTTTAAACTAAATTGACTGCTTCTCCTATGCAATGGCAATGTAACAACGTTGAAAAATAAAAGGCGTGCAAAATCACATTCTCCGAAGACTTACAACCTTCGTATTCGCACACAGCTCATAACCTATTAATGTCGAAATTGTACTCAAGATTAAGGAACGGGTTAAACATCTGAGACATGCATACGACTTATTGAAATTTTGGGATTGGTCGTGCGTGTATCTATGGTTCGAAGAATATTTGTATTAAAACTTATTGCAGAGGTGGCCAGTGGCTGTAAATTTAAATTGCTTTGAAATATTGTACCCGCTCAGCAAGCAGGATATAATCTTTCAGTAGCGAGAGACGTTTCGGTTTGAAAGTTTGATCTACGACCATATTCTTCGAAGTGTTGGACCACAGATTTTTCAGTCCTTGCCACTTTATAGCCACAAAATTAATCAAAGTTTTTCTCGAGCGTGTAAGACATTACGTCAGCCTTGCATACGAATTATTCTATGGATCTATAATTGTGTTAAGGTCAACGAGCAAATGTGGCCACTTCCCAATGTTGACACCTCCCATAGTTAATTTCTCGGCCCGATACTTTTTTGTTAGCAAAGTGTCCACATTGGAAAGTGGCCACATTTGCTCGTTGACCTTATTAATATATTTACATAAAGCAGGTAAATAGTAAAAAATAATATCAAATAAAAACTAAAAAGAAATTAAGAATTTCCAGTTGCTGTTTCACTTGAAAGTGAAAGGAAATGAAGTGGCATGTTTAATATAGCAACTATGGAAATACAAAAATATTGCAAAATATCAGACGAAAAAAAAAAACATACAATCTGCCTGCGAATCTTAAATTTGGGGTGTGTAATTATTATTATCGAATCTAAGAATACCTATCGAGGACAATAGCCCAGGAAAATATTACAAATAATAGATTTCAAACTGAGACATGCAGGATAATATATGGAATTCAGGACTGAATTCAATGAATTTCAACCGTTTAAAGATTATTTTAAGCTCTTATACATCATTAATGTCTCAAATCAATGCACTAAATGTTAAATAAATTGGCCACTACCCAGCCCATCACGATAATGTCGTGGCCTAAATTTTTCTCAAGCATAATTGTTTTCTTACCTCTTGGAGCAACATACTCAGTAACGGACAGGCTAACTTGATAGATGAATTGCCAAATTTTTTAAAGATTGATAATGACAGTGGTATAGTATTGACCTCGAACTGTAGTTATCAACTCGTAAAATTATAAATGATAACTGAATTATTTGAAATAAATCCAGGACTTCCACTTCCGCAAAGCACCTGCATCTACGCAATTCAGATGACATACAAGTTTAGTTCAAACCACATATTTTATTTCATGTTTCAAGCCCAAATAGCCGCGAGATTTTTGTATTAATTATTTGTGGGTGTAATGTGATTACGTAAACGTAAAAAATGATGTATAGTACACGTTAGGAGTACACATATTGATAGTATTAACAATTTGAGACAAGACGTCCTTTTTATTTACTTCCACCTACACCGCAGTGCTGTCTTAAAGTTAAAATTTAATACGAATAAGGACTGAAATCTGAGACAAAGTGTTTTAAAACAACTCGAAACATGACATTAATATTTTTTTACTTTATTTTTCGTTTTCTTTTTCTGTTCAAAATTTAGCACCAGTAGAATTGCCGCCGATGTATTGCTGCCTCGAATAATAAGCTTTTTTAATCATGCGGAATTCGCACATATTTCACCCCAAATAAAATAGAAGCGACAAAAAAAAAAAAGTTAGTTTCAAAAGTCAAGGTTTCACTTCGAGACTGGAAAATATTTCTGCTACAACTGGATTAACCATTCGTGCCTTGTATTTACTTCTATTATTGTCTCGAACAGCAACACACTAACCGACATTATCGCTTGTGAATTTGCACTCTTCCATAGCAGCCTTTTATTCTTACAGAGCAAAATTAAATACCACGAAACAAATGTTTGTAGATTGTCATTTCACCCCTACGTAGTACGAATAATCTCTTTGCACGTCCGTCCATACACCTCACACCTCGTTCTATTTTCCTTTGACTTTTCTGGCAAAGTCAATCAACTTTTGAAAATATTTCTTGCACCCGTCCAATTCCACAAAATAAATTGTATGAAACAGAACTTCTACTATTGCGAAATATTGATCAGAAAATAATATGATCATTTTCCGCAATCTTTTTGAGCCAACAATCGGTCCCCAATCGAGCAACTCCACCTTTATATCTTATGAATTCAACATGTTTGCTTCAAATTGCTACACCCTCGAATTCTAGATCTGAATCAGCCAGTTCAGTGGTCAAAGTGCAACTAAAGATTATCTCACCTAACAATTTTACTGATAATTCTCGACTAATCCGGTTAATAATTTGGGCAAATCCTGCGAGCTTCTTATTATCTGTATTTTTTTTTTTTCACCTTTCTTTAAATTATTTTTCGTTTTTGTGATTGATTATTTTTTGCACCCTAACCAAATTTGTGTTCTATCAGTTAAGTCTACAAGGTTTTTAACTAATACTAATTCCTCAAAAAATACCAGTCTTTTCTTTTCAAGAGTCTGGTACTCAAATCATAATGACTTCTAATTATATTGCAGCTTCTAGTTTCTATCCTCCGATATCACCATCGCCCAATTCAACATTTTGCAACAATACCTATAATTCTCAACAACATAACAACAACAGCACTCTACCTCCAATTAATAAATTAACCCAAAACCAACAACCTCTTTTCAGACTACCACAAATCTTTACTAGAGATAATGAACAGGTGAACATCATTCCTTCCACAGACAATTTGTTGCGATTGAATCCTATTTCACCAAAGTCAGTTGCAACATCACCACTTTCAAATCCACAAATACCACCCAATTACTCTGCTCCTCATTACATACAGGGTCAACCAAACTTGAATCATATTCACAATAGTAATATTTACAACAGTCAAAATTATATGGGTATGGACATCAACAAGAAGAAACCTAGAAAGAATAAATCAAGAAAGCCAAACTCTGATCATATGATTATCAAGTTTCCTTCGAAGATTAATCAAAATCACACGTCGTTGAATTCAAAGTCAAAGAAATCAAAATGTTTGACTAACCCATTGGTTACTAATAATCAAATAAATTATCCAATACAAAGGTTAAATTCAAACGAGCAAAGAATACCCGAGATCAAAGTTTCTCAGTTGAACAGAATCATTTATCCGAACATAGAAATAAAAAAATATTCAACTGCTGCAATTGACCCTGATAGAACTTATTTGACTGCTTACGAATACATGGTCAATGAGAATTGGATTGTTTGGGACTATGAAACTGGATTTGTTCATTTAACTGGTATATGGAAAGCGTCATTGAACGTTGACAATGATGTCAGCGGTTCTGTATCTCAAAATCAAAATTCAAATTTGAAAGCAGATATTGTTAAATTATCCGAATCAACTCCAAAAGAATTCCAACAATATATCAAAAGAATACGCGGAGGATTTTTAAAAATACAAGGCACTTGGTTACCCTACAAGTTATGTAGAATTTTAGCAAGGAAATTCTGTTATTATATAAGGTATTCATTGATACCATTATTTGGGGTAGAATTTCCTGATTCATGCCTAAAGCCGACATCAAAAGGATTTGGTGAACTAAAATTGGATGACTTGAATACTTACGATCAAAGTGAATTACCAGCTCCGAAACCTCCAATACCAGAATACGAAAATTCATTAAACTCAAAACACGAACAAGAAATAAAAAGCTTAGCGATGAAGAATAAGAAAGAAAAGACTATACCTCCAATTGGTACTTTTATTCCCTTACCAAAACAACCCCAACCTTCGAAATTACCAGCATATACATATTTAACTTCACCCACTGATGAAAATAACATGCTAGCCTCTCCAACCCAGTCAAGACCACATAGAAAATCAGGTAGTAGTAGTGTTACTTCATCTGTATTTTCACAAGAAAACAAGACTCCATTGAATACTGATAACGACATGGCCGAGATAGTGAAGGCTTCACAATGTTTACAATCACTAAGCGGGAAAACCAAGGGTCAAAGTATATCCGACCTATCCAATGTTGGCAATTTAAAATTTGATGACAATGAGACTGAATCCACTGATAGCGAAACAAATTACACATTATCTCCGGAAACTACCGCAAACAATAAAGCTGAAAACAATGGAATATCTTCGATTTTGTTTGCGGCTGATTTGAAAGAGCAAGAGAGGGCAAATGTCGATATGAGGAGTTTGACCCATAGATCTAGTATAGCTATAAATGACTTGTTAACTTAATAGATTTTTTTTGTTGTTAATGTACACTTTTGTCTTGCGTGCAAAGATTGATTTTTTCTGAAAACGAAGCCAGTCATATACCTTTGATGGACTTTATTGATTTTGATAACTTCACTAAAGATGTTTCAGAACATGATTGGAACCTACCACAACCACAACCTGCGTTGTCACTACCTTTAACTACAAACATTGAGAATTTGGGCAAAAAGTTGTCTCAATTCAAATTGACCAAAAATACAACTCCAATTGAAAACGAATCTAACAAGAATGAATTGATGGAGAAATATGCAAAATTATCGATGAACCTAATAAACAAAGAAGGTGAAAACGAAGACCAATTGTCTAATGTTGAATCCGATTCCAACAATAGTGCATTGTCTGCTAGATTGTCGCGAGTTCTCAACGATTCATTAACTGATGGTCAAATAAGAGAGATATTCGGCCACCTAGAGTCGATACTAGATAAAGACATATTGGCACAAGATCTTATTGATTCCGGGATGATTGGGCTGATGACACGAAAGAAATTTAAGGGACGAATTGAAAATGAATTGATAAAAAATCGACTGCAAGTTTTGAAAGAATATCTGCCAGTTATCAAACAATTGAAAAGCGCTGAAGCAAAATTGATCAAACTCAATGAATTGAATGAACAAGTTCGTGAGAAAATCAACAACAATAGTCAACATTCGAATAAGTTTAATCAAAAATTTCAACAACTAAATCAAGATCAAAAACTCATACAATTGAAGAAAAACTTACTAATCCAATTTCAAAAAAAATTCACCCTCAGTGAATATGAAGAGTTTATACTTACTTCTGGTGAACTCAATGAGGAGTTTTTTCAAACTTTAGAAAAGGCCCAAAAATTGAATGAAAATTGCTACGTTTTGTTATCAATTGATAACGCTCAATTGGGAAATAAGATATTGAATAAAAGCAATCAATTGATTAGTCATTCAATTGATAGAATTATAAAATTTTGCAATAGAACTCTTGAAAATTTATTTTCATTAAGTTCGAACTCAAAACTTGATATTTTACATGCTTGTTTTAAATATCTAAAGGGGAAGATGAACTATTTTGCAATAATTATTGAAAAGTTTGTTGAGTCAAGGTCAAAAAACATGGTGGAAGAATTTTATAATCAAACTCAAAATGGGTCCAAAAACGTGTCACGGCCTATATCCATGTCAGCACATGATCCAGTGAGGTTTATAGGAGACTTGTTAGCTTACGTGCATTCCATCGCAGTTAATGAGTCTGAAACTATTACAAATATATTCAACTTCGATGAAAATGAAAATGACACACTAACAAAAGATGTGACTAACAAGATATTAAAATCGTTATCAAAGCCAGTCAAGTCGAAAATTGACCAATTGATAAATAGCGAGACGAAATTATCTACAATTTTGTCAATATTCAATTTGGTCGACCTATATAAAATCATGTTTAATAAGCAAATTTCAACCACGGGCAATCTTGTAGAGATTATGGATGTATTGATTAAAAGCTGCCAGGATAGAATGTACATGATTATTGCCAATAGGTTAAATGTGATCAAACAAAGTAACCTGGCAAAATTGGACTTGAGTGTAGATTTGCAACCGCCAGAATGGATAATCGAATTCTATTCGGATATATTGACTGTACTCGATCAAATAACAACAAAGACGATTTTGAATTTACCAGATTCTGAGCATGAACGATACTTGCAATTAATAATTAACCAACCTATTGAGATATTCCACCATCATGTTCAAGAGCTGAGTAAGATGTTCAACAAAAAGGATACGTTGATTTTAAAATTCAATTTCCTCGATTTGATCTTATCTAAAATAATCCCAATCTCATTGTTATCTGATAAGGTGATTGAGCTAGACGCCCAATTGACCGACTTGACCAAACAGATCACCAATATTGAGTTTGTGTCGTTGTTGAGTCAATGCGGGTTGGACAATTTCTACAACGTCGTCAACATGATATGTCCATTTGACGATGAGTTTTTCGACGTGGCGATATACATGCCAATGAAGGAGAACCAATTGTACAATGTCGACAACTTGGGGAAAGCAGACGATAAGATCCAACAAATTGTGCCTAATGCAATGCACGAGACCCAAACTTCTTTAATAAAGTTGAACTCTCCCATGAGTGCAAATGAGATTGTAAATGTCGTGTTTACTGATTTTGTCAGTTTCGTCAATAAACTAAACTTGGTCAATCGAGAATTGCTAGGGTACGAGTTTACATGGTCCGGGCAACAGTTGTCTACTATGTTGGGAATTGATCAATAGAGAAAAAATCTCCAGCCGTTAAATTTGTAAACATCTAATCGAAAGCACAAATTCGATCAATCAAACCATGCTCACAATGTAGATAGATAAACTATTAACGACATTAAATATGCGACAACTATCTTATGTTTTTAAATAATAGCCAGCTGTCTATGAAATCAAGAATCAAATTTTTTTAGGTAGGTCGACGAGGTGGTGAATGGAAGGTAATCAGAGTACAAATATACTGGTCTACGGATAGTTTTGAGATTCTTCAAATCCGTAGATACTAAAAGAAGTTAAACGAGGTTGAAAAGCTGCAAAACAATTTAGCTGTTTCGATCCGATGTCCCAACTGTAAATTTATTCATTTCATACTAATAGATATTTACAATTCAACTGTGTATCATCAACTTTTAAGATATGTCACGGTTTGGCTGTTGTCCTCTTCCGTATCCGTCCTTAGCGTAATAATCCATGGGATAAGATTCATCGTTCCACATTTGGTCCTGTTCCAACATCACCATGGCTTCATACGGGGTCAACAACGGTTTGCTAAAAGCATACCCCCAATCGATGGAGAGTCTCGGACACGCTACTTGTATGAAAGCATCTATATCATCGAACATTGATAATTTTTGAGGAAATATCTCACTGAGGATGATTTTCACAACTTGCACACCATGGTTATTGAACGTAGACTCTAGTTTGTTCAAAGTGACTGGGTTGCCTTGTCTGCCCAAGGCACCAAGGATAAGACCGATTTTCTTGGCTTTTCTTCCCGCCGTTATGGCGTCGTGTCTGACAGAAGTCATCTCTTTTTGATCGTAGTACTCCCTCGTGAGTTTCTTACTGTATGGGTCGTACCTGTAAGCCGGTATGTCTGGGTTGTGAATCATGGAACTTTCAAGGTGGAACCTACCATCTCCAATATACACCATTGCTTTGATGTGGGTTTTGTCCAACCTGGCAGACGTGCACCCTAACACTTCACCTTTCGATAACGGTCTTGTTTGCGGGGGAATTAGGTACATGGGTTTTTCCTCGTCGGTTTCTAGTTGTGATTTGACACTGTGTATGGTCGGGTTGAATTGTATGGTGCCAAACACCGCCAACTGATCTCCTTGATCGAAATTTAATTTTAACGTCTTCATCAAATGTCTCTCGTCGATGTTGATGGTGACAAACACATACAACACTTTTATCGCTGTTATGTCGATGGGGACCAAACACGAATGAGCGTAATGAACTATAAAGTCACAATCTAGAGACCTTGCGGTAAAATCGTCAATACAACATGCTCCATATGACACATCTCCCATGACCAACGTCTCAACATTGCAAAACTGCTCGATTATATCGCTAATCACCAACGAGTAGATCAACAATCCTTCAGGCATTTGTAAAGCAACTCTCTTTGCTGAGTTTTTCTTGATGTTCCAAATCGTCTTGTGTATCTCAAAGTTGTAATTGCTAGGCAACAACTTTATGGCCTCGTTCAATTCTTTATCTTGTAGTATCTCATCGGGTATTTGGTTAATTACTCGACTGATATGTCTGCCAGGATTGGATTTTTTAACCAACAGAGAACCATTTGATCCTGAATCCTGTGGCTGTATATCAGATATCTTTTTACCCACAAATCGTCTCTTTGGGTATTTTGGCTTTGCATCTGGTTCGGTAACACTCATTGCGTGAATCATCGTAACACAAAAAAGATATTTTTATGAGATGTACTGGAAGCACACGACTTGATTATATGTCTCGAATGATACTGGCTGATTACTGATGTTTGATTGAAGAGTAAAACAAGGAAATCCACTTGCAAAAATTTGATCGGGTCCTAAAACCTTTGTGAGTCTTGCCTCATGAGGATGTTTTAACATTAAAAGAAGAGACAACTTCAAAAATGCATTAGAGTAAGATGAACCCAGTTTGTAATTACTCGAGATGGTTTTAACGGAGATTTTAAAGGCATGTAGGCTTAAAGTGATTGTGCTTGTATATTTTACCATTTAATTAAAAATTTGCAGCCAAAAATTTATAGATTAAAAAGTCCAACTACAATCAGTGTTTGAACAGTCCTCGCATTCTATCATTTATTGGTCCAGATTATCTAACAAAACACTCTGATGCAGATGCGTTTAATTAGATTTTGACAAGTGTTGCAATTTCAATTATTGTTGCAATTCCAATTATTGTTACCATATAAAAGATTTGCCGCTGACTCGTTGTTAAAACCAACAATTGGAAGAAAATCTTTCTGACAGATTATGATCATGTTATATGTTGCCTAAATTTCTGCTGGTTATCTCTGTTTGAAAGTTGGTTCACATTTGTATTGATGCAAATTGGATTTCGCAACTTTTTCTTTCTCATCGCGATGCTTACACCATTCTTCACAATTGATCAAGATGACGAATTCATATTTATACAGATCAAAATCAGTCATATAAGATTCAGCGCACCTAACATTGAAATGGTCATTGACCACGATTTGTTTATATTCTCACTACCCCCTTATTATCTAAGATTGAGGTTCCCACACGATTGTGTCGATGATGAACGGTCACATTCAGAGTACGATTCGAAATCGGAAAGCGTGAAAGTGAGACTTCCCAAAGAGAATAAAGGACAATTCTTTCCCGATCTTGACTTGACTACGAAATTACTTGCGAGGACGAATGAGACCGGACCAGAAGTACAGAAACCGTTGATTGAAGAAGTAGATGTCGGACAACAGGCGGAAAAGGATTTCGAAGAAGGCGAGCAGTTCAACTGGGAAATAAAACAGAATACGCCTTTGGATCCCTCTTTACAAGCGTTAGAAGGGTCAAATGTCACTATAACGTCAAACAAGTACGGCTTCAACAATCAATACGATTCAATCATATCAGTGTCGGTGTCAAATGGGAATGACATCAGCGAGTTGGGTGACCCTGAACACACACCAGAACCAGATCGAGTTATTGAAAGATTAATTAAAGAGAATATCAAATTCGATCCCGAGATTTATGCAGCCGATTACATAATGGAGAAATACCCAACTGACGACGATGACAAACAATTTAAAAGCTTGATTGAATGGAAAAACCCATACGCGATGAAATTCCTCAAATGGTACAAATCTCAACACCAACTACCCGAGTCGCAGAGACAGTCGATTATGCCCGTGGAGTTTTCCGAAAAAGAACAACAGCAAATGATGGACCTACCTAAAAGGGGTTATCTTGTTGAAGAGTCGTACAAGCCGGAGATATTCGTATTGATTGTGAGTTTGTTGTTTGCCTATCATTTCGATTTGCGGGAAACTGAAGGCGAGCACAATATAGAAAGCGCATGGACGGTGGGAAGACTCACGCCACAGATTTCCTGTCTAGACTCGAAACTAGTCATCCAACACAATGTCAACGTCTTGAAGTCGTTGGTCATCACCAGCACCAGACGCGCCTTAAGTTACCCACTACACAAGAGTTGGACAGTAGTGCAAAGGGTGTGGCTAGACGTGTACCACACACTACGCGGCGGAAAACGTCTAATTCTCCAATGCTTGTTAGACGCAAAGGAGTTGTTCAGGTACCACGACGTCTACTATGTTTATGACAAGATCTGGTTCCTGGATCTTTGTGCCTATTTGATTAGCGACAATATCAATGAATCGACGATAAGAAACTTGGCCCATGATTTTAAAAAGCAGTTGGACCTAGTGACGAAATCAGACATAACATTTGAAAAAGTGAATACTGAAAGTGAAGTGGATGATGAGATGATTGTTTTGAGTTTGGAAGAAATTGAGATCATGGCAGAGGATTCATATAGAGAGTATCAAAGTATGAGTATGCAATAAATAACCAAGAACTGAATAAAATAAAAAATAAATATGAGAACCTGTTCTATAAAAGTACCCCCCGTGATATTTGTATGTAATTTTGTTGTTTTTTTTTGACTCTTTACTTGTTTGGTGACATGATGTTATGTGGATACCTACCTACATTCAGTTTCTGCCGCTGGTGTCCCACTGGTGGGTCAGCGTCATGGTTCATTTTGACATCGGATTCGGTAAAACTATTGTCAAGTGATAAATTGGCTTCTTCGTCGTCATTTTCATCTTTTATGGTCAAAGATGGTGGTGGAACTTGCATAGATTCCTCTTTTGACATTGACTTATGACGCTTATGCGACCTTGACCCTCCTTTCAATGCATTCCCACTGGAAACGATTGGACCATGCTGACCAGATACTGGTTTCCAATGATGGAACTGGATAACATGTTGGAACGAAGTCATTGATTCTTGAGATGGTTGATGTTGAGATTTATTTTGTTTATGTAATGGCTGTGCTGGTATTGGATTCACTTGTAAAGTAGATTGAGCACCCAAAGGTGATTGTAACAATTTTTCATTCACATCAATTGATCCTTGTCTATCGGATCTAATACTATTTACAAAATTTCCTGATGAATCATCTGGCATAGAATAATGACGCTGATGGCCCCTAATGGGATTTCTTCGTATTGATGATGATGCAGAAGCAGGATGTCCACGATATGGAGTGGTGGGAGTAGTTAAATTTGCAACTGCCTGAGCACCTATTTTAGCAGGTGATAATGGTCGTTTGTTACTACTTCCGGAACCGAAACGAAATCCAATAGGAGGTACATTACTTGCTTTAAATGAATCGGTTGGTGCTAGATCTTGTTTGGACTTCTGTAATGGACTGTTGATTTTCCCTTGCTCTTGTAATTCTTTGACTAATTTTTTCTGGTTTGCTTCAATCAAATGTATCTGTTGTTCGAGTGACGGCAGTGGCTGATCCAGATGTGCAGATTGAATCAACTTTATTTGTTCTTGTGTTGTTTCAGAAGTTTGGCCTATACACATTAAAGGTATCAAATTAGGCGGCAACCCAGCTTTTAAAGCTGTCTGTAGTAGCATTAAATTTTTATTGGCAGTTTCCACCTTATAGTATTCTTGCTTCGTACGCTCTTGTTCAGATCGTAATTTTAATGCTTCTAGGTATGTTTGTTCGGAATATGGAAATGACTTTACGTTTGGGCCCAATAAATCTAATAAGCCTTGATTTTCAAGCAAGGTAGTGCTATGACCGGGCGAAGTTATATTTTGTGATTGAGACAAGCTTAATTTGGGCAACGACGGTATTGATGATGAAGATGTTTCTGGTTTAAAAGCAGGTTTCAACGATTCTCCTGGTGCTGACACATTACTTTTGGCGTTTTCAAGAAGTGTATCGGAGTTTTGATTTGGCATAGTTGTGATTGGTCGATTATCGTCATTATTGACATCAATGGGATCCTTATCATTGCCAATGAGTGAGTTAGCACTCATTGATGAAGACATAACAGAGGAAATCAAAATTGCTGATGTATAACAACAGACAAATATAAAATTGATTTTCTAAAAAAAAATGATGCGGGATGAAACAAAAGAAGCAAATAAACACAGATCAAAGTAAATTGAGCTAAATCGAGAAACAAGTGTAAAGTATAAAATGCGCATGTTTCTTGCTAAGAATATGCTGTTAGTTAAAAGAATAATGTGAGACGAGTTCAGAATGAAACCCATTTTTGAACGGGGGTTATGGATGGATTGGAAGTATGGTTATTCTAGATTCATTCATTCATTTGTTGTAGAAATAGGTGCAAAATAAGACTTAAACACAACTCTCGTGACTGGCAAGATTTAGCCCAATAGATCTGTTGTGAGATGTACCACCCCAATGGATATCCATTTGTTCCACATCTCTGTAAATCTCAATTGGGACGGATTTCATTCTATTTGGGAAATTCTGATTTATATTTTTTTTTTTTGGTCCTTGTTTGATCTGATTTCCCATTTCGATTCCTTTGCAGCTCGATTAAATCTTTTGAGTAAAGAAAATGCGCATAATGAAAAAAAGTCTAGACCTTTGACATTGAAAATCTTAACTTGATGTAAAATTAAACTTGCTTCTATCTTGAAAAAGTTGTTGTTGAAATCTTCGGTCAAATTCCTAATGACTTGCTCTTTGCAACAAGGTATCAATATTACACAAATATCGATACTGTTATGTTGAAGAGGTTGAACATATTTCTATTGCAGATAGATTTTAAGAGTTCATGCATTAATTATGCTTCTTTTTGAAAATTGAAAGAATTACATTTTCAGTTAAAAATCTGACCAGCGTAGAAGCTAGTAGTGGAACCTTGAAATTAGGTTACGTTGAGAACATTTGGAATCATAGTGTGATACTAAAAACTTCAATATTCACAAAATTGAATGTATCATTGTGACCACACAGAATCTATAACTCAGGAATGTTGATAATTTATTTATATCACAATCCAAGAAGACTATCACTATCAAATCACAGAATGCCATTATAACTGTAAAGTCTAACAAAATACTATTGGTTTGAGTGTCTATTGATCTGAAACTATTTTGAGTCTACATCAAATGAACTACGTGTTTTTGTCCGAAAAAAAATAGTTGCAATCCACTCCAAACAAATTCAGCCTACTTGATCTTAAAATCAGTAAGTAAAAACCAATTCACAGTCATTTGCTTGTATATAGTATTTAGCCACTCAATTATTAATTGATCGTTTGATAATGGGCAAAAATAAAAAAAAAAACAACAAAAATAGTTCTTCAATTACGGAACAAGATGACTCTAAACCTACTGAAGAATTAAATCTGTTGACCATCGACCAAAATGATGAAAACCTAGAAACGGAGGCAGCGAATGCAACTCCGAAGGAAAGTAATAATCATTCAATAGATGTATTAGAGAAACTAAAACAAACTGAAATACAACGAGATGAAATTCAACAATCTTATGACAATTTGGTTAGCAAACTATCTTCGATGAAGACAGTGTTCACCAAGATGAAACAGTCTGAAGAAGAATTGGAAGAGAAAACTGAGTTGGTTGAAAAATTGGCAAAAGAAAATGATTTGTTAAAGACAAAATTACAAAAAAGCACAGCTGATCAGGTTGACAACAAATTGATTCAGGAGCTACGTGAAGAAAATATTAATCTAAATAATGAATGTGAAAAAATCAGTGACACGTTAACGAAATCAACACGAGAATACAATCATGCTATTGAACTATTACAAGATGAAAAATATAATTGTGAACATGAAAATTCTAAATTAAATAAAAAATTAGATGAATTGAAACAAGTTATCACTGAAATGAACATTAATCAGGATGAGCTTAATTTGAAATCAAAGAATAATGTCAATATAATCGAAGAATTGAAAGATAAGCTAAATACAAAAGAAGAACAAACTCGTGATTTAAACAACATTGTTCATGAATTACAATCAACCATCACAAATACTAGAACAAGCTTTGAAGCAAAGATATCAGAGTTACAACACGAAAATAAAATATCGTCAGAAATTATAACATCAAATGAATCAACCATTGATTCTTTAAAATTAGAACTTGAAAATAGCAAAACCCAATTGAGCGCCTCGCAACAAGAAGCTAAATTGATTGACGGTCTAAAGTCTGAAATAAACAACAAGCAATTGGCCATAGGAAAATTGCGCCATGAGGCGATTATATTGAATGAACATTTAACAAAAGCATTAACGATGTTAAAACAAGGAGGTGACGGGTCAAATAAAAACTCAATAGACACAGAGTTGATATCTAATGTCATCATCAGTTTTCTACAATTTCCTAGAGGGGATTCTAAAAAATTTGAAGCCTTACAATTGATTAGTGCATTATTAAATTGGAATCAACAACAGAAAATTGCAGCTGGCTTATTGCAAACTGGTAATACGAAAGGTGAATTACAAACAAAACTAGACAGTGATGGCAACGAAGTGCCAGTAAAGCAAAGCTTTGTGTCTCTATGGACCGAGTATTTAGAAAAAGAATCCAGTGGTAAATGAAATAAAAAATTAATGGTACATAGACTTTAGTGTTTGCAAAAAACGTCTCTTTTCAATCGTATCTCAAAAATGATGAGCGGGACTGAGAGCTTCATTGTAAAATTTGGTCAACCAGTTCTAGAGTTCTCTGCTTGAAACCTGTTTTTGAACTTCTAAGTTGTCTCGAGACACAGAAAATATTCAAAAACTCTAAGGTTTTATTGGGATTAGGAAGCCTATTATCAATCAAAGCACTGTTTCTTTTACGATTCAATAGTTCTTGCAATTCGATTGGTTGCACGCCATTGGCTTGTTACCTCTCATACCATATTATTGATTTTTTTTTCCTCTAACGTGTTTTACTGTCACGTAGGACAACCAATTAATATACAATGGTCGACATATCTGACTTTTTCCAAAAGCAAGCCACGGCCAGCAAAGTAAGTGATTACCAATGATAACCCAGAGTTTTGATACTGACATCTGATTAGAAACGAATATCGAATGACAAATCAAGCCAACCACTGAAAAAATCTAAATCAAGTGTGAAACCAGAGGTGATAGATTTGGATGAGGATTGGGACGATGATGATATTATTGTTCAGGAACCTAAATCGATATCCAAGAAGTCTTCTCCTAAAAAGGCGACACCTAAGAAAGCAACAACCAAGAAAATTACCACGACTACAACTTCTACAGCTTCAGCTCTCGATATACTATCGGAGATCCCTGACGCTAATTTGCCAGAAACTGACGAAGATGCACCAAAATTTGATTTCCGAGCAGCAGCAGCCATGAAAAACGAAACAACTGCATCATCAATTGAATTACCTTCCGCTGAGCCAAACTGTTTAACGGGTCTAACTATTGTTTTTACTGGCCAAATGCCTAACTTGGCGCGTGATCTAGGTGAATCTACTGCCAAAAATTATGGAGCTAAAGTTACAAAATCCATTTCAGGTAAAACAAGTCTCGTTGTTATCGGGGCTGATGCTGGCCCTGCAAAAGTTAAAAAGATCAAGGATTTGAAAATCAAAGCAATTGATGAGGATGGTTTTATTCAGTTGCTTTCAAAAATGCCTGCAGATGGAGGATCGGGTAAAGATGCTGTAAAGGCAAAAGAGAAGAGGGAGCAAGAAGAATTGAAATCAAAGAAAGAGGCCGAAGAGTCTGCAAGAAAAGAAAAAGAATTGGAAAAGAAAAAGTTAGCTGAGAGAAAAGCTATCATTGATAAAAACCGTAACAGTAAAGAGCCTAGTGAAAATTTTGTATCCTATCAATCACAAATCATTGATCCTAAAGACAAGTTGTGGACGGTGAAATACGCTCCAAATGATATTAGTCAACTATGTGGTAATAAAGGTCAGATCAAGAAATTACAGACTTGGTTGGAGAATTGGTTTGAATACAAATCAAGAAATTTTAAAATGCCAAAGTCAGATGATCCAGGAAACTTCCGTGCTATATTAATCAGTGGTCCTCCAGGTATTGGGAAAACTTCAGCAGCACATTTAATTGCTAAATCTTTAGGTTACGATGTTTTAGAGAAAAATGCTTCAGATGTAAGATCCAAATCATTGTTAAATTCTCAAGTAAAGTCATTGTTGAATAACACTTCAGTAGTTGGATTTTTTAAGCATAGAGATGATGAAGGAGGATCCAAGAATGGGAAAAAATTTTGTTTAATCATGGATGAAGTTGACGGTATGTCTAGTGGTGACCATGGTGGTGCTGGAGCATTATCTAGTTTTTGTAAAATTACGGAAGTGCCGATGATTTTGATTTGTAATGATAAGAGTTTGCCCAAGATGAGGACATTTGATAGAGTCACTTATGATCTACCATTCAGAAGACCAACAGAAACTGAAGTAAAAAGTAGACTCATGACAATAGCATTTAGAGAAAAAATTAGTCTAGACTCGAATATCATAAGTCAGTTAGTCCAGGCTACTTCAAACGATATCAGGCAAATGATCAACTTAATGAGCACAGTCTCTAAAACACAAAAGACAATAGATCAAAGTAACATGAAAGAAGTACAACAAAGCTGGAAAAAACAGGTTATTTTAAAACCCTTTGACATAGCAGGAAGGTTGTTATCATCAGGTATATGGACATCGCAAAATCAAAACTTCAATGAGAAATTGGATTTATACTTTAATGATATTGATTTTGCTCCTTTAATGATTCAAGAAAATTATTTGAATACAAGACCAAGATTGGTCACTGAAAAAGACAGTCATTTAAGTCTAGTAGCAAAAGCTGCTGACGATATTAGTATTAGTGACTCGGTCAATTCTTTAATTAGACTGAGTGAACAACAGTGGAGTTTGTTACCATTTCACGGTTTAATGTCAACTGTCAAGCCAAGTTACCTAATTGCCGGACAAATGACTGGGAGATTAAATTTCAGTAGCTGGTTGGGTCAAAATTCCAAACAATTAAAGTATCAAAGAATATTGCAAGAATTGCAATATCATACTAGAATCAGGACTTCAACAACTAAGCAAGAATTGAGATTAGATTATTTAAATCCCTTGTGGAAAAAATTATCTACGCCTATTGAGCAACAAGGAGATATGGGTATAGATGAAACTATTGATGTTATGGATGAATATTTCTTAACTAAGGAAGATTTTGACAACATTGGAGATTTGTTAAAAGCTACCATCAAGTTGGAGACTAGGGTAAAGACAGCTTTCACAAGAAAATACAACAATGGAATTCATCCTACGGTAATTTATAAAACGGGTAATTCTTTTGGTAGCAAAAAACAGCCTGCGCAAAAGGTGGATTATGAGGATGTAGTAGACGATGACATGGAAGACACCCCAGAAGAAGAGGATGAGAATGGTGATAAAATAGACTCGAAGAAGGATAAACTTATAAAAGTGAAAGAGTCGGGTAAGACGAAAGCGAAAGCTGCAAAAGGACCAACCAAAAGGAAAGCTAGGAAATGAGTTTATAGACAATGCACAGATCTGATCGTATATTAATTAACAGGTGTAATTAGGCCCGAAAAAAAAATAAGGGGTGGGTTCAGATTTGAAAATCATAAGGCTAAAACATTTGAATTGTTTCGCACTCAATTGCCTTTCAAACACGTCCTTTTTTTTTTCTTACCTCACATGTCTAATATACCACCTCTATTCAATGTGCCAAATACCAAACGAACCAACCAAAACAAGACGTTGCCCAATCTAAACATTCCTCCGCTACAGAATAATACAAAACCAAGTCTAAATTTAAATTTCAATCAACCGTCTTACGAAAATGTGGTAAACACTCAGTCTCAAATCTTCAACCAATCGACATCTACAGCCTCGTCAACGGGATCGTTGTCCTCATCTACGCCCATAACTATTAATTCATTATCTTCATCAGGCACAGCACAAGCAGCTAAGCTAAAACGAAAGGTGCCCCCTGAAAATTTTGTACACGATGACATACAAGGTCTGGATCTACTAGATCGTGACCAAGAAAATACTTACGACGAGTATGATGATTTTTCATTTGACTCCACGTTGAAATTTCATCAAGAGATTGATCAATTGAGTTCTCGAGATTGGCATTTGTTAGCCAACGCAGATCAAATCAAAGAGCTCAGTAAATTAGGTGAAGGAAACGGTGGCTCGGTCACCAAGTGTGTTATTAATCAATTACCCAAGAAGCAAGTGTTTGCATTGAAAGTGATTTTAACTGATCCCAACCCAGACGTGAGAAAACAGATTTTTCGGGAAGCTGAAATTGCAAGAACGTGCCAGCACCCCAACATCGTCAAATATTACGGTACTTTTATATTAGAAAAGCAATCTCAAATAGGGATACCCATGGAATACATGGATGGGAAGTCGTTAGACGCGATATACAAAGAAGTTTCAAAAAGAGACTCGACCAATAGGATTAATGAGAGAGTGTTGGGGAAAATCGCCAACTGCATACTCGACGGGCTAGACTATCTACATTCTAGAAACATCATACACCGAGATATAAAGCCTTCGAACATATTGTTGGATTCTAAGGGAAATGTCAAATTATGTGACTTTGGCGTTAGTGGAGAAGCAGTGAATTCTATCGCTAACACATTTGTGGGAACTCAATTTTATATGGCACCTGAGAGAATCACCGGTGGATCTTACTCAATCACGTCTGACATATGGTCATTGGGTATATCATTGTTGGAGATTGCCAATGGGAAGTTTCCTTTAGAAATTCTGTTGGGCCCCATAGAGGTGATTGATTGTATAAGTCGAAGCGATTTGACATTAAAAGACAACGAGGTTGATAATATTTATTGGACGCATAAATTCAAGACGTTTATATCTAGTTGTTTGATTAAAGATTTCAAACAAAGACCAAATCCAAAAGAACTTTTAATAAATGACTTGTGGTTGATAGAGCTGCGAAGTCAAAAAGTCAATTTATCCAAATTTGTCACGGTAGTATGGCAATTAAATTAATAGTAATAAGTAATATAAAGTATAATTCAAACTTGAATTTAAAAAAATCCTTCATTCATTGGTAGAATATTAAACGAAGGTTTGAATTTTTCTACCTTCTGCAAATTTTGGCTTTTTTTGTATATCTTAAGTCAATCTTTTTAAAGTCTACGATTAGTATTAACAAAACGTATCGGTAATTTCGTTGCAATTTGAGATACACTAATAAGCTTAGCAATTTCAAATCAAACAAGGCCCTTATATTTGCTCGTAAGAGATTTCCTACTGATTTTGCAGCCAATTTGTAGGTCGTGGAAATTCTCATTTCTGTCACCCAATCAAAAATATTGCGAAATAATTTTTTACCTCACATTAAGATAACATAACATGCCTATTCCATTCGAAGGGTTGTTGCCATACGCCATCATGACTGCGTTCTATGGTCTTGCCGGCCATGGTGTCCAGTTTATCAGGTATTGGGATAACGGCTGGAAAAACGATAGATACAATTTAGACCAATGGGATGACAAGATGTTACAAAGAGATTTCTATTTGACTGGTGTGCGCCGAGGACAACAGAGTGATGCAGTTGCGCCGGAGAGTTTCAAGACTATCCAACAAATCCCTCAAAGATACTGGACTCCATACAGGGACCAATACTTTGTATTGAGAGAAAGATTGTTCAGAGGTTATGTGTTTGGTGATTGGAATTGGCAATAGAGAAAACAATGATGGTTTAGCATTAAATAAATGAAATGTATATTATTTAAAATCCTTGTACGTCCATTTCTCAGTCACTTTCTTACCGTATTTTCTCTTTTTCTGAACAGGAACTCTACTTTCTATCTTACCGCTTGATTGTAAGTTTAACATTTGATCGTAGAATAGATTACCTTCGGGTTTTAAATTCTTGAGGTTGTTTGTCAATTCGGAGGATAATTTGATTTCCAAGGGTGTTTCAATTGGTTTGTATTTGTATAATTTGTCTTTTTTCAAACTTCTCTTTCTTGACTTTGGTTCCGTTTGTTCTTGTTGTTCTTGTTGTTTTTGTAAGATTTCGTCGAGATTATGTAGGTCTTTTAATTGTTTCTTCAAATCTTTAATTTCTTTCTCCAACTCAGTTCTTTTCTTGTGTTTTTCTTCTCTATTTCTTTTCGTTTTAGTCTTGATCTTCACTCTCGTTGGTTTATTTATTGATAATGAATAGTCAATTTCACCTTCAACTTTTTCTTCCTCTTGAGCGTTATTTTCTTCATCCTCTTCGTCCTCACTTAACATTCCGTCTTTTAAAGTAATCATCAACTCTTGTATCTTGACTTTAAAATCTTCCATTTGTTGTCTATTCAATTCGAGTTTATATTCAACATTGTATTCTTTATCAATCAACTCTTTCCAACTCTCCAATGAAGGATTATAGGATTTACCAGCATGTATCACTTTTTCGGTCAAATCGTTAGAAACAATCTTTATTGGCGCTGTGGTCAAAGTCTTTGGCACCCTTGTGGCTTTTGTGACTTCGGCTGTTGATGATGCGTATTTAGGCCATTTCAAGTTTTCATCTTCATTGGAATCGTCCCATAAATCAACATTTGACCCACTTATCAATCCATCTTTCTCAATTTTATTAAGAACTTTATCTTCTTCGCCATATTTACCACCTTTTAATTTGATCAACTTCAACAATTCAGTTTTCTTAACTCCTTGTATAGTGTTGCTTTTATTGGCTTGCTTTGGGTTTATTAATGCTGGGATTTTAGATTTGTTTTTTAAAATTTCGTGGCTTTTCAACTGCTTGGGTATCTTCACGTTTGCACTTGGTTTATTGTCAATAATGAAATCTTCACCATCGTCCCCTTTTATGATTTTCTCGTCTCTGTTTTCTTGTAACTTGGTCTCTATATCATTTATATCTATGTTCTTTCTCCATGCTTTCTTGCCTTTTCTCGACGTTTGCCTAGATTTGATTTCACTCATGATAAAAATAAGAGATGAGTTGCAAATTATTTTTTTGTGCGCAGATAAAACTGGCTACAGATATTATCAGTCGTAAACTCTTCCCGAAAGACATTCTTATATGACCAATGTGTAAAAAAATGCTAGAGAGTGATATAAGTAGTTGCTCGTCATTTGTATTATTATGCTACGTAATCGTATTATTAAAAAATTCTATTCGTGGATCTCAGAATACTCAGATTTACCATCGTTATTAAAGTCATGAGATAATTTCTCTAAATTTTGCTCGCTAAGTCTAGTCAATATAGGCTGTGACTGTATTGACGTTGATTTTCTCTTTTTCTTTTTAGATAATTTATTCACCTGCTGTTGTATCGATGACTCGTTTATAAACTCCAACATATTGTTTCTTCTTCTGACCCCTTCGTTGATCCAGAACTCACTCCTGTACATCTCCCAACTTTCCCTAATGTCTGTATTAAAAACTCTCGCATTCAACACTAATTTAACATCAGTCACTCCTACTCTAGGTTGACACTGCGATTTACATTTAACCAAAAATACTTCAAACTTTGAGTTTTTGTTATTTGTTGAAGACGATGACATCTTGTGAAACACTGTTAAGTTCAATTCTATAATACTTAATGATATTTCTCGTATGAGATCGGTTATCTTATCAATGAGGGGTATTTTGATTTTGACCAATCTGACATTCAACTGTCTTAAGCCTTTATTTGTTGAAGATAGAAATTTTCTTGGTAATACAATGGTTTTCTGGTACTCTCCGGATAAATGGTACAACATCAATGTTATGGTTGTTGCCAAAAGGAAAAATTGTAAAACAACTCTCGTTGCACCTTGAGTTGGGGAATTGGATATAAATAAATAATGAGATAAAGTCGCTATTATGGAACATAAGATTGCAAGGAATGTAAGATATTTTCTTCTCATCGCTCTTTGTTGTATAACTTGTTCTCGTAGACTCTCTTCTAAAATTAATAAATTTCGAAAGACTTTTCCTGAAGCAGGCATGGATGTGTACCCAGATCCCATGATTTCATTTGACCTGTTGGATTTTTCACTTGGTTCCCTGGATTTTCTGCGTGACTTTTTCTTTAATCGAAGATTAGTGCTGGTACTTTCAGATTCCGGAGAACTTGACCTTCTCACCGGGGTCGCAGAACCTGATCCAGAAGAAGATGACTTTCCCTTTTTAAATTTTGCATCCTTTGAATTTAAACCTGATTCCGTTTTCGCAAGTAAATTTATTTCGTCATTATCTATTTCTTCATCCTCGTCAGAACTATGTTGTCGATTTGTTTGTTTTAAATTATCTGTTAAATTCAGGATCTGGAACTTAATTTGTTTTGATGGAGTAGAGTTTTTTAGATCAAATGAAGAATTAGAAGCCAAATCATCTGAATCAGAATACATAACATTATCATTATCAGCAGCATCGATTAAGTTCATTTGAGACAAACTTGTTAATCTTGGAGATTTGGGTGGTAATAATGGTGCGGCATTAGTATCTAAGCTGCTGTTTGAGGAATATTTGCTTTTCAGTAATTCTGGTGAGCTTGGTAACGAAGAAGAATTACTATCATTTTGGAATATCGTATCCTTGTCCTCCCTGGAAAAGTTTTTAGTAGTTGAATCTTCTCCCATCCACAAAAAATTAAATAGCCAGGTTCTGATTGAAATAAACTTGTTGAAAGTTATATAGTTTAGCGATTTGTGGGGTTGGTTGTGGTTGGTAAGCACTGAATGTCAGATACAGATAAAATTTGTATGTAGTGGTTAATACTTTTTTTTTTTTTTTTTTTTCTGTTCTTCAATTGCAAGCACAATCTGATACCAGAACTGGCCCTGCGAGGGCAGTAATTTTTTTATAGTATACGGGGACACCGCATCAATTTAAATTTTTTACTGCTTCTGGTTGAACTAACAACCAAATCATTTGTATATTCCCAAATTCAAAATGTCTGCATTGAAACAGCTAAAAGAGAAATTTGTTTCTGATTTGGTAGGTGGTTCAATTAAAGAAATTTATATTGTCACTTGCGTTTCGTTGACATCGTACTTGTCTTTGAAATTGTTAACTAGCTCCACCAACTTGTCCTTTGGTTACGATTTTGTACTCAATGTAATCACATTACTATTATCCATCACAGTTTACTCCACGCAGCTGCTGCTATTGCATTACATTATATTTATACCTTCTGTGTTGTTTTACTTGTTCAAATCACGTTCTAGTTCTTCAATTACTAAAACAAAAGCTCCAAACCAAAATGAATTTTTACCAAAAAAGCAATTCATTACTGCTTATAGGTCCCATATGATAATTATAACAAATTTGGCTATATTGGCCGTCGACTTTAAAGTATTTCCAAGACGATTTGCAAAAGTGGAGACCTGGGGAACTTCAATGATGGATTTGGGTGTTGGTTCATTTGTATTCTCAATGGGATTGGCTAACTCAAGACAGTTGATAAAAAATCACAGTAATTACAAATTCAGTCTTTCTAAATATATTAAACTCGTGAAAAATAATACTATGAAAGCATTACCAATTATAATATTAGGAGTAATAAGGTTATTCAGTGTCAAACAACTAGAATATCAAGAGCATGTCACCGAATATGGAATACATTGGAATTTTTTCGTAACGTTGGGATTTTTGCCTATTTTATTGGGTATTTTGGACCCGATCTTGCAAATATTACCTAAATTTGTTACCGCTTTTACAATTTCGTTAATTTACGAAGTAGTTTTAACCAAATATGAGTTGCTATCGTACATTTTGTCAAACGAAAATAGACTAAACAATTTTGTCACTATGAATAAAGAAGGCATTTTTTCTTTTATTGGATATTTTGCTATATTTGTCTTTGGACAATCTTTTGGATCATTTGTTTTAACTAGTTATAAAACAAAAAACAATTTAATTACAATTGCAAAATTAAAAAACAAAAATGGTTGGTTTACTGTTTCAACAACACAGGGTTTGATAATTGCAACAATATTTTATCATTTAGTTTTTGAATGGAGCCAGAATTCATCGTATTTTAATAATATTTCAAGAAGACTATGTAATTTTTCCTACGTATTGTGGGTCGTTTCATATAATTCTACATTGTTGCTAGGCTACAATTTGATTGATAGGTTTATAAAATCAAAAGATGCATCGTCTTTGATACTCGAGGCTATCAACAAAAATGGTTTAATCATATTTTTGCTTGCAAATTTATTGACCGGTTTGATCAATCTAACAATAAACACCTTAGAAGTTACGGATAAATATGCGTTGGCTATCTTGATCATTTACGGATTAACATGGACCGCTGTTGCTGTTGCATTAGATAAGAACAAGTTGTATATTAAGTTGTAAAATAAACGCTGTATAAGATTAGATCGGATCTAATGGAATTTGCGGTACAAACTGACAATACATACAAATTACTCGCATACTTTTATACGAACAATTATCTCCAGAAAACCGACGCTGATACCGCCATACTCGCTTCAGATTTAGTCTAGTTGACACAAATTATCTCTCCTCCCTCAACAAAAAAATAAAAAAACGTAATAGTTAGCTTAGCTAAAATTCAATTACGTATTGCCCGTTAAATATTAAAATCAAAGATCATGTCTTCAGAGAATTCAGATTCAACGTCAATCAACTCATCATCATCTTCGTCTAATTCTAATTCTAGTTCCCAATCTAGTTCTTGGACTTCATTTTTAAAATCAATCGCCTCGTTTAACGGAGACTTATCTTCATTGACAGCACCCCCATTTATTTTATCTCCAACTTCATTAGTTGAATATTCTCAATACTGGGCCGAGCATCCAGAGTTATTCATAGCTCCTAACAAATTAGCATTGACCCCAGATGCATCCAAAGATGAAATCGATGCAGTTGGATTGAAAAGAATGATTGAAGTTACTAAATGGTTTATTTCAACGTTAAAATCGCAATATTGCTCAAGAAATGAAAGTATGGGGAGTGAAAAGAAACCTTTGAATCCATTTTTGGGTGAAGTTTTTGTTGGTAAATGGGAAGACTCCAACGATATTGGTGAAACGTATTTATTAAGTGAACAAGTTAGTCACCACCCTCCTGTCACGGCTTATGCTATCAAAAACACAAAACATAATACAACTCTACAAGGTTACAATGGAGTCACCGCCACCTTTTCCGCAACCTCAATAAATATTAAACAATTCGGTCATGCCATATTAAATTATCAAGATATCAAAGAAAATTATTTAATCACTTTACCTCCTTTACATATAGAAGGATTAATCACTGCTTCACCCTTTGTTGAATTAGAAGGTACCTCTTACATACAAGGCTCAAACGGATTCTATACTGTTATTGATTATTCCGGTAGAGGATGGGTAAGTGGTAAGAAGAATACTTTTAAAGCAAGAATTTATAGGGATTCTTTCAGCTCTGGTCACAAAGAAAATGCTTTAGTTACAATATCAGGTCAATGGTCTGGTAAATCTTACATATCTAAAGGGTCACATACCCCAACGTCTAAAAATGACTTATTCTATGACGCTAACAAATTACAATCACAACATTTGATAGTCAAACCAATTGAACAACAAAATGAATTGGAAAGTAGAAAAGCTTGGTTTAAAGTTGCCGATGCAATTAAAAAGTCGGACTATAATTTAATACATCAGGAAAAATCATTGATTGAGAATCAACAAAGAGAGCAAAGAAAGAAGGAAAAAGAATCTGGAGTTGAATGGGAAACCAGATGGTTCAACAAGAAAGATTACACAAATGCAAATGAGATACACGATGATTTCATCAATTTAACAAACTTGTCTAATTTGTCGATTCATAACGCACCTTCAGGCTCATTGAAGAAATCCAAATATGATACCGGTGATGCAAAACATTGGAGATTTAATAAGGAAAAATGGGATCAAGAAACTGAAATCACAATCTCATAATTACGTAGAATATTACATAATAAACGAATACTTATCTATATCTACCAGGGCTATCACGTGCTATTCACGAGAAACACTCTAGGGTTAATAGATCCAAACACCAACGTATTTTATTGTATGCCATAGTTAGCGCGCGCCTACTGCCAAAAAAAATGAAGTTACGTAGCAGAAAAAACAAACTTAGTGTTACTCACACATAGTAAAATTCCCATAGTTAAGCTTGACTCGCATTAGCCAATTTTTTTCAGAGAGTGTGTGAAGCAAGACGAAAAAAAATTCATAGAAATCTGTTTTTAATACTATTAACCATCTATTATTAACAAATCCAATATAACAAATATATAATGGCTGAATCACACAGATGTATGTTTTGAACTTATCTATTAATACTATTTTCCAGACACACAGAGACTACAAGAAGATAGAGAATAATAACAAGAAGAGTGTTTTACATAAGATCTGGTTTTACACAATTGAACATAATACTAACTCATGTTTTCTAGTATACGTTAAAGGTAAACATATCTCATACCAACGTTCTAAAAACGTTACCAACCCAAAAGTTTCATTAATCCAAATTGAAGGTGTTGCTAACCCAGCAGAAGCTAAATTTTACTTAGGTAAAAGAATTGCTTACGTCTACAGAGCTCCAAAAGAAATCAGAGGTTCTAAAATCAGAGTTATCTGGGGTAAAGTTACAAGAACCCACGGTAACAACGGTTTAGTTAGAGCAAATTTCAAAAAGAACTTACCACCAAAAACTTTTGGTGCTAGTGTTAGAATTATGTTATATCCATCAAATATCTAAGTATAATATAAATATAAGGAGAGGTTTAATTTTTTATCAACTGATCAATGAAAAATGTAATTTTATGAAAGACACAACCAAAAATAATCATCATCATAGTTAATCAATTTTTGTAATTTATCATTGCATATATATTGAAATACAAGAATGGATTTAATTATGCTTTTAATATACATAAAAAAAATTATATATTTTGAATGACTATGTAGATTTAGCATAAATGTTTTGACTTACTCTTGTACCAAAAACAACACACTCTAATAACGAAGAGCCACCAAGTCTGTTGGCGCCGTGAACTCCACCGCTGACTTCTCCAATGGCGTATAGATTGGGAATCGCCACGTCATCACTTGTGATTACATTGCTATTGGAATTAGTTTCAATGCCTCCCATAGTGAAGTGTAGTACCGGAGTGGTTAAGCCAAAGTACAATTGTTCACCAAAGGAGCTACCAAAATTAGACCTACCAAACGGGTCCAAATCAGCTTTACTGATTATTGAATTTAAATTTTGAAAGTATTTTGATAGATCCGTCTGAGTCAGGGATATTTTTGGATTTAGTTTTATAATCAATTCAAAAAGGTCCTTGTAACCTCCTTTTGATAGCAAATTTTGAGACACATAAAAATCTATGTGACTTTTAGCCTTGACGTAATCCTGATCGTTTATGACCAAAATGCTAACCACCAATCCGTTTGGCAAATTTATTACATTGTCTTGAACTTTACAATTGTTTAAAATCGCATCAGTCACCATGTCCCTTGTACTCACTTCATTTGTAAATCTCTTCCCATTTGGATTTAGCAAAACACCTCCGATCCCTCTTAGTAACTCTCCACAAAGGAATTTCCATGACTCGTTTGGAGAATCAAGCTTTATAAATCCAGTTGGATGGATTTGGATCTGCTCCATATCGATCAACTTGGCACCACAGTCTCGTAAAGCCAACTTTTGACCATCGCCGGTGGTTTGCACTCCATTAGATGATGGGAATGGTAGCAAGTCTGGTCTGTATTGACCGAGCAATGTTGCGTCGGCTGCAAATCCACCAGTGGCTAACACCAAATCATCACAATCTAATTTTGAAACATGGCCATCTTGTTTGATTTCAACGCCTTTGATCACCCCGCTGTCATAGAATATTTTGTTCAATTGAGTCTCCTTCATGATTTGGATAAGACTTGGCTTTTCATTTTCCAATTTTTTAATCAAGGTGGAAACAATAGCAAAACCCGGTGGTAGCTTATTTCCCTTGTGCGTTCTTGGATGGCTGTGTCCTCCCAAGCGAGTCACCGCAGAAAGATCTATACCAAGACCGGTTAGCCAACTAATGGCTTTGCTTGAATCGTTTACCAAAATCTGAGCCAAATCGGGGTTCAGAATCCCCTTGCCTGATTTGATTGTATCGTCGTAGAACTCTTTGACTGAATCATGTTCCACTTGATATTCAGTTGGTGCACCGTTGATACCCGAGGACGCTTTGATTGAATTTCCACCCAATTTACTACATTTCTCAATTAAAATGACTCTACGATTGGCTTGCACTAACTTCAACGCCGTGGTCAACCCAGCCAATCCCGAACCAACTACAATAGTCTGATGCTGTCTCATGTAATCTGCCCAAAACACCCAGTAAGATAAAACACCTAGCAACCCTAGGAATATTCCAAAGCTGAAGAAAAGAATGGTGAACAAGAATAGCTCTTCACCAATGCCATCAACTGCTGCAAAAAGTAACGTGACAATACAGGTAAAAATATGTAAGCAATTATGTAATTCCTGTATATAGTTGTTTTTAGAGTATATTTGGTGATTTTGTTCCAAACATCGAAATTAATAATCAGAGATAACTAGGAGATGATACAGACAAACTCGATAACCCATCCGGACACTCAGAATAGACGATTCAAGTTTGATACATTTCTTAGAAACGAGTATAATTTTGGGTCGAATCCTGATCGTCCAATATGTCAGTTCTACAACAGTTACAACCCCACCACATCGTGCCCTAATGGGTCCAACTGTCCTAATAAACATGTGTCGTCGATGTATAGCAACAAGATAGTGTGCAAGCATTGGCTTAGAGGGTTGTGTAAGAAAGGTGATCATTGTGAGTTTCTCCACGAGTACAATCTACGTAAGATGCCCGAATGTTTGTTTTACTCCAAGAATGGCTTTTGTACCCAGACGCCCGAGTGTCTATATCTACACGTCGACCCGCAGTCCAAAATCCCAGAATGCTTGAACTTCAGTCAAGGGTTCTGCGCCGAAGGGCCCAACTGCAAAAATCGTCACATCAGGAAAGTCGTTTGTCCATTATACCTATTTGGGTTCTGTCCAAAAGGTCCCGAATGTGAATTGAACCATCCAAAGTTTGATCATCAGAACTTGCACTTGAGAATAAAACCGGATCCAGAGAAAATTGGACAAAATGTATAGAAATTTTAAATAGTTATTAATGAATTTACGATACTAGTTTATATTTTACAATTGCGTATTTGAACTCTTTCTTGTGGTGTTAACACCCAATTGATTCCGTAACTGACATCTTCTTCTCCTTCTTCTCCTTCTTCTTCTTCCTCCTTTTCCAATTGGGTGTTCAATTGTGTGCTTTCGTCGTATTCATCATCGTCCATGCCGACCAACAACACGATTTGAGTTATTCTTAAAAATTTTTCTCGAAGGTGATAATTATCCTGACAAACTTCGTTGATCAAAAAAGACAAGTCTTTCTCTAATTTGATGGCACCGAGCTCATTAATCTTCACTTTTCTAAGCACAACCATCAACCTTTTCTCCAATAAGTTGGATAAATTCACCACTATCAACCGTAATAATTTCGTGTATAGCGTTTTGTGTAAGGTCTGAATATACGGCTTTATCAAACTCCGCCAATTCGATGACAACCTCGATAGCAACAAGGTGTCATTCATGTTACTTTGTGAATGTATGATGAAATTGGAATCGGAATTTTCATTGAAAAAATCATTCACGAGAATCATCAATTTCTGCTTTATTGATTGATTGTACACATTGATCAAACTCTCTTGGATTATCTTATTAGTAGTGTTACCAAACGGAGTGAAAAAATTCGATTCAACAAGATTTCCAATTTTCTCCTTGTCTTTGCCGAATGGGAAATAAGTGTTTAATATCTGGCTTTTCTTCAAATTGTCAAAGATTTTTGCAAAATACTCTTGTCCTAGCGCAACTGTGTTTAAATAAATTATGAAATTTAGTAGTTTAGGATTATTTGGTGTTGTTTGTAAAGTTCCAACAGATCCACTCACAACTTGTCCCAAGGCATCTGATGCACCTTTGAAGAATCTATTGTGCTGTTGTTGTTGTGACATGTGGGCTGGCTCGGGTGTAGACGTCCTTGAATAGTTTTGTTGAACTTCTGGCTTGACTAACGAAAGTTGCTGATTATATCTTGGTTGATTGTCATTCAAGTTTTTAATGAAATAGTTGTTGATCAAATCTTGCTCAATAATTTTCAAACTTTCATTTAAATAGTTACGAACGGTTGAAGGCATACCCGTTTGAATTGTACTTTTGATGGTATTATTCAATATCAATGTCATGTCTTCAATTATTGAAGAAGCAGGGACTTGATCTGGCGTTTGAGATTTCTCCATGATCAATAAATAAGAATCTAGCACAGGCAATTCTTCAATGGATATAGATTTTTCCAATGAACGACGGAAATAAAATTTATACAACTTTTCAAAAGCTGGTAGTAACTTGTCATTAATTTTCTTTGTGAAATTTGATTTATTAATAAGTTCCGGTAATTCTAATTCACCTGTTGAATAAAAATACTTGTTGGTTATAAATTTACAATATAGTGACCAGTTTTGTAAGATGGACGAGAGTTCACTCATTATATCACCCACCGTTCGAATCGGTATCACATCTGTATCCAACTCTTCGATATTTTGCTCCACGTCACTCAAATTTTTATTCAACAATGGAAAAGTGTATGCTTCTATGTCATAAAATATTTTATCGATTCTTCTTGTGTCGTAAAAAGTGTCCGCTATTATTCCTATTTGCAAATCAATTTCTTTTTGTAATTTTGATATCACATAATTCAACGCTGTTGGATACGTTTGACTGTAGTACTTTTTAATCAATGGCCCATGTTGCGATAACATCATTGAGATATTTTCAAACAACTGCATTGTAATAGTGGAAAATATTCCAGGAGCCAAATCTTCATTTGGTTTGTTGTTGATGGTTGATATTAAGTTCTTTGACGTTTCGTTAATAATTTCACATATAAATTTGGAGTAACAATCGAGTCCGACCTCTTCTTGGCTAATAAGTGGAAACAATTGGAAAAATTTGGTCAAGTCCTCGACGTTTCGATCTTTTGCAGCCTCTGTAAAATGCAATTTAAAAACTTCAATGAGTTTCTCTGTCCAATTTCTAATTGCAACTTGTGGCAATTCAGGTATATCTGCAGACGGTATGACCACCGAAGCAAATTTTCCGTGAATCAATTCTTTTGATAATTTTGTATTGATTGTATTAACGCAAGAGGCAGCCAATTGCCAATTCTTATGTTCAATTGCGTAATTAGCTTGGTTTATGTTATTTTTTAGCAACTGGATATTCTCAACAAATTCCAAGGTTTTATCCACATTTGTAATTTCTTCATCCAATGATTTAATCTTATAAGTTAAGTTATGGCCTAGATCATTTGCCCCATTTAAAATTTTTACTAGTTCGCTGGATTTAAATATTGAAGTGGACAATTTACTCGTCCTAAAATGTTCTATATTTGTTATGTCTTGGAACACGCTTTTTTCTTTCATGCTGGTATATCTTTGGAGGTCATGATCAACCTGTGTTAATGAATCGTCAATGTTTGCAATTAATTTGTGGAAATCGTTCTTGGACAAAGCAGCTTGAAATTGGGAGTCCAACCCGTTAATTAGATTGTCTAGATTAGTACCATTGACTTCAAACAAATTGTCAGCGGTGTGGTCTCCATTCATATAGATTTTCAGGTTTTATTGTGTTGTCAAATTTGTTTTTCTGACAGAGATTGATCGGAAATTGATAATATACTGCAATGCCAGAAAATATAGCTAAATTGTTTGTCAGCAGTTTTGAAATTTGAAAACCAAAGTAACTATACAATGAGCAATGTCGCTTCGGCTTCTGTTGATTCTTCATAACTGGTCTGTCATATATATATAACACAGAAATTTTTGCAAAAGTTTGCGAAATTGTAGAATTTAAAGAGCATGCGTTAGAAAATGGTTCGTAATTACTTTTCTAGTAGAACTACTTACGTGTAAGATTTAGATAGTCACACTAAAAGTGAATTAGATGTATCGTTAAAAAACGCATCAATCTACATCATCATTAGCTAGTCAAATTTGCTAAACTTTATATTGTAACTACAAATATCAAACTTGTGTTCAAGCTAAAGAGCCCATTGGATCGTAATATGGTAAAACACTAAAATCACCAGACTTCCAAATATCGTAATACTTCTTTCCTGAATATTTCTTTGAAGTAACGATTTGGAAAACATATTCGCTGAACCAGTCGTCTGTCATCAAGAAATAACCTTTTTCACCGGAATTCTCACCCCACGAATTTTGAATTTTCCATCTAACGGGTTTGTTGGTCTCTGGATCTAAGTGGACACCAGTAATGACCATTGCATGTGTCATTTGAGAAGAACCAACTTTCAATCTTTGCAGTTTAGTATTCTCTAAATCAAAATCAAACACAGCGGAATAGTCATATGCAGATGTATCCAAAGTTCCAGATACATTGTCATTGTATTTACCGACGTCCGATCCGAAAAAGACCGGTTCGTTGTCTTTCAACATTTTAATGGCAATGGCTTTGACTTCGTCAATTGGAATGTTGACGTATTCAATTGGTGACCCTTTGTAAAAGTTATTCAACCTGTCGACTGTGTAAAGTTTATTGTAAGCATTTCTTGGATCATGAATGATTGAAAAATGCTCGTCTGCGTCAAACTTTACCAATTTTTTGTAAAAATCAATTGGTGTAGTTTTGTATGATTTGTATTTACCGTCCTTGTCAAGGAATTCCCAAGTGAACTCATCAGTTGGTTTTGGTGGGGTTCCGATAGTTAACGAAATAACATTGTAAATTGATTTGATCGCGCTCGATTTAAAACTCTTCACAACATCGTTTGGTGCATTTTTACTTCTCAATTCCCTTATTTTCAAACCATATTCTCTTAATTTTTCAGTAACGATGTAGTTCAACTTACTTGAGTTGGTGGATTGCGCATTATCTGGGAAAAATTCATTTGGCACCAAACCATACTTGTTAACGAGGTTTTGAATAAAAGTCCATTGTCCACCATCGCCAACAGGATCTTTGAACAAGAATTGAACTAATCTAGAATCCAATTCCTCTTCATAAGTTTCATCTATGTTTTCTAAAAAGTAGTTTGCTTTTTCCAACTTATCGTAGAAGAACAAATACGATTGTGACAATTGAAAGGCGTCTTCCTTCAAGTTGTAGTCTTTAATGATATGGCTTCTGATTACGTTTGAAGTAGCAAAAATCCAACATCTTCCACTCAGTTTTTGATTGTTTAAATGGGAGATGGAACCAACCGTATCGACAGTAACATTGAATAAAAATCTATCAATGTTTCCTCTAGAAGTTGTGGATTTAGCAATAACATTCTGAATTGGGGTTTTTGATAAAACGTTTTGGGTCAAAATATTTTTGGTTTTCGTTTGGAAGTCGGATTCCCAACCAGACAAAGCCGATTGAGAAATTGGGTTAACCTCTGAACCGTCAGAATCAACAATTTCTAATCCTTTGAAATATTCAGAAAAATCGTTCAAATTTTGAGATAAGGATGATTTCTCGTTAAGGACTTCTGAAGCAGTGGCTGTCATCTGAGGTTGAAGTTTTTGTTGTTTCGAAGAATATAATCCCATTAGAACAATGAGTAAAGTGGGTCTATATATAGAAAATCAAGTTGAAGCAGTTTGGAAAGAAAAGAAGTCAATTTATATCTTTAAATCCGATATGGAACAACTAAAGAGGTTATCTGCAGCCTTATCTACAAGTGGCCAAAAAAAAAAAAAAAAAATAAATTCCGCATTTTCTATTTTTACCTTGCGCCAATACGATTTTTGCAACCACATTCAAGTTTGTGGCGTCCTCAAATGCAACACACAACCTCTATTTCTTATTTACTAATTCCTTTTTCATCGAGTCTCTCTCTTTTTTGAACTTGGTAGATCTGTCTCTAATTCTGGGCTTTTTGACTCTGCCCCCTGTTTTCAATCCTTTGATACCTTTGATTTTCTGTCCCTTTGTAGCTCTTTCACCTTCCAATATGTCTGGCTTCATGCTTGTCAATTTTCCCGCGCTCGATCTATCAGCTTTCCCTAACACTGTCTGAGCTCTGCCTAATTTTGTTTTTTGTTTATCGTTCAAATTCTGCTTTTGCTTGTCCTGTACGTGTTTCTTTTTTAAATTTTCGTAATGATTTGGTGATAAGATTGACGGTTTGGCTGTGGATTTGGACCTCGATATTCTCAATTTACGTTGTTTTTTAGTTTTGTCGTCCGTAATTAAAGGTTTGTCATTTAACAACAATGCTTTATTAACCGACAATGAATCTTTGAATTGTACTAAAGCAAAGCCTTTACCCAAATTAGTCTTGGAATCACGTATAATTCTAACAGACTCAACATCATTGTTTATCTTGTCATTGAAATATTTCCACAAGTTTTCTTCTTTCTCTTCGAAATCCAAATTACCAACAAAAATAGTCTTTTTGTTATCCTTAGGAGCTGGATGCGCAACGTGATCAACTCTCAAATGATGATTTTCAAACACACTTGCATTCAACTCTTTGGCAGCTACAGAAGCTTGTTTGTCGTTATAAACAATGTACGCATTGACGGAGTCTCTGCTCTCATGAAGAGACTTTTTGGCGAATGCAACTTTTCTTGGTAAGTTTTCATCAAATGATATTGATCTAAACCTAATCGAATCTATTTTTCCGTAATGTTTAAAAAGGTTTTTAAATTGATTGGCTATATGTTTGGAGGTGATGACTGTTGAAGGAACGTTCCCTATAAAAACAGTTCTTTCGGCTTTTTCCAACTCCGATTCTTTGAAATCTATGGTTTTTGCAGCTTTGCTTTTCTTAGCTTCAGACTTATTTTCTAAATTTTCTGAATTTTCTGGCTCAGTGTTCAATACTTTATCAAAATATTTAGTTTCCAAATCTTCATTTTCGTCCAATTTTTTTGATTTTTTAACAGGTCGAACAATCTCTCCAGAATCTTCTTCAACATCGTCTTCAGACTCTTGTTCCAGATCTTGTAGATCATCATCCTTTTCTTCTATCTCTTTAGATGTTTCAGATACTTCAGGTATATTTATTACTGTTCTTCTTTTAATGGTTTGAGCCTTGGATACAGGGCCATCGTTGCTATTTTCAAACAATTGATCTAATGAAGACTCTTTAGTTTTGGAATCACCAAACAATGATGCAAACCCAGACATATTGCAGTATTTAAACGAGATGAGATGCAAAGAAAAAAAATACAAAATAAAAAATTAAATCACAGCGAACCACCGATAACGAGATTAGTGGATTTAGATCATGAAACGTTGACCACTTTAACAAACCAACTTCAAGCATCTGACAAATAGGTTTTTCACAAATTCTAGCTCATTACAAGTTCTAGATCCTTGCGACTTATTTTCAGGTTGTGTGAATCCTACTTCGCTTCTATCGACGAAAGTCTACCGCGTACAACATTCAACGTGGTTTACTTTCACTGGGGATTGGCACATTGTTTGACAGCTATTCTCAACTATTCTGATAGCCTTAAAGTTTTCGCTGGGTGTTTTATCTCTGCTTCCTCCGCTTTGTTTATTTTTCATCTAAAATGTGATCCTGCATATAGCCAGGTGATACTGACAATCCACCCAGTCAATCAAAGTTTTCTTTTTAATTTCACCTCTTTAAATATCTCTACTTGTTAATAACTGTATTCATATATATACTGAATCCCACTGCATTTGAATCACCTGCTGAAACCATAAAACTCAATTTGCAACTACAACCACAATTGACATATCAATCTGTCAACATAAGAGACCCAGGAATTCACGTTTCATATAAACACCAACACTTTCCTTCCATCCACGTTCTGGTAATAACATGACTCAGGCTGAGACTAAAGTCGACAGTCACAAGATTCTGGACGCGACACCGGACATAACATCGTCCAAAGACATTTACAAGGACCAACTAGATCTTAAGCTGGAAATGACCCCAGTGATACCCAATGGTGATAACGGAGAATCAGATCATACTAATAATTTCAATAATGCAAATACGACACTAGGGAAAGAATCACCTTTGACTGATATTGCAACATCTCCCCCGTCATTCGATATATTGAACAACGAAAATAGTTTACAACCACAATTCGGTGATGATGAAAAAATCGAAGACACCATTAATAACATCGAAAAGTTTATAGACGAGCAAAACGATAGACTGGAAATGGGAAATGCCACAAACGGAAACGACAAAAAGGTTAATTATGAGAGTTCAGAATTGAGTGATGTCAGTGATTCCGGTGCTGAAACTGAAAAAATGGATTTTCTCGAAGAAGGAGAGCACGAGAATAATTCTAATAATGAGTCTGATTTACAGACTTTATCCAAATTGACTGAGTTAGCAAGATTGAGAGAAATAGATTCGGATTCGGATGACGATTTGATCGAGGACAAGGCAAAAGAAGTCAATCCATTGAAAAGGAGTCTTGATGACGATTTATTGGAGATGGAGAAGAAAATAAAAATTGTAAATTCTAAAGAAAATGAAAAGGATATTATACAGGGGCAAGATATAAATCAAGTTGAAATCGGTCAAAGTGAGATAGAAAATGTCGAAGAATCTTTTGATAAACCTGCAGAAATCGATGAGGACGACAATGGGGCAGAGGCAGAAGATGAAGAAGAAGAGGAAGAAGAGGAAGAAGAAGCAGAAGCAGAAGAAGAAGAGGAGGAGGAAGAAGAAGATGAAGAAGAAAGAGAGGAGGAGGAGGAAGTAGAGGAGGAGTTGGGTGAAACAGGTCCTGATTTCAAAAAACTGAGAGCACATACTAAAGAAGAGGTGAAAGAAGAAGAGGAAGTTGATGAAAAAGAAATAGAAAATGTCGATTTAAATGAGCAAAGAAGATTAGCTATTGAAGAGTTGATACTAATAGAAACTAAATTTGCAGAGTTACGAGACAAACTATATCAGGATAAGTTAAATCTACTAGAAAAAGAATTAGAATTGTGCCTTGAAGGCTCTCATCCGGAGCTATCTAAAATTTGTTTTAAAATAAATAAATTTTACGAAGACAGCTTGAAATTAGCTAATTCAAATTTATCATACAAGTTAAAATGTATCGACAAAGAAACCGTAGCTACAAGAACTTCAATACATCAGGATTTCCTTAAAAATATTATGGATAGTAAAAACGAAATGATCACAAACACAACGTCATTGTGGTATAAAATAAACAAAGAGCGAAATCAGTTGGATCAGTACGTACCAGACTACAATTTCAATGCCATTCCAGTAATACCTAATGTGACGGTGAACGAAGAAGATATTGCAAATCATGATAATCTAGAATCAACCAACATTGCAGATCCAATCAGCAAAAAACAATTAAAACAAAACACGTTGGTTGAATTGGTTCAACAAAGGAACAAAATCCATAAACAAATAGGTGTGGTGAATGGTTTGATTCATTTCCATGGTATTCCAAGTGCTATTCCACCTGACGATTCGTACTCAAATGAATTATTATTGAACCAAGCTTCTGAAGAGGAAATCAGAGATGATTTCAAAGAATTGGGGTTGTTAGCCTAAGCAACTTACATAATTATATAATGTATTATTACAATTTCTACCTACATCAAGTAAAACCTAAGCCGCGCCCCGTTTTTGTTAAAACACCAAATTTACTTTGTCAATCTTTTTTTTCTTTTGTTCGTTGTTCGTTTGATACAATAATAATATGGTGGAAGTTTCATTGACAGTGGGTAAATTGGATGCTTCATTGGCATTGCTATTGACCAAGGATCATCATTTGATAGAATTCCCAACAATTTTGTTGCCCAATGGCGTTAAGGCAGGAAGTATAGTCAAAATCAAGTGCGATCAAGATATCGAAAGTGAAAAGGAAGAAGAGGAGAGATTTCAGAATATACAGAATGAGATCCTACAACAGTTTGCATCCAACTCACCTCAGCCGCCTAATCTTAAAATTAAAAACATAACTCAAACGTCGTGTGTTTTGGAATGGGATCAATTGAACTTAGGTACCGCAAGTTTGAAAAACTTGATCTTGTTTAAAGATGGCAAGAAACTAGGCTCAATACCACAGCCATTGAATAATAAGACTACGAAATTGTCAGGATTGCCGATTGACAAGCCGTTCAAATTCCAATTGAGATTGGACACTACTGCGGGAACTTTGTTGAGCAATGAAATCGAGGTTAAAACTCATAAAATGACTGATCTTTCAGGGATAACCGTTTGTTTGGGAGATTTTACTCCTAACGATCCTTTCACAAAGGAAGACATTGAAGAAACATTAAAAAGTATAGGCGCAAAACCATCTCAGTCTCACATACACGTCGACACCACACATTTTATCTGTACAAGAGAAAATAAAAACAACGCAGATTATCTCAAAGCTACGGAGCTCAATATTCCAGTGGTTCGTCCCGAATTTTTAAAATCTTGTGAACGAGAACGAAGAATTGTTGGAGTCAGAGAGTTTTATGTCAAGGATTGTGTTTTGCCAGATATTTTCAGTAAGAATTATTGGTCTAACAAATCTAGCGCAACTAAAAAGGAAACTGATGTGAAACAAGAAGAGGAAGGAAATCCAGATAATAAGTTAGAAGATCAAACCAAACACAATGAGGAAATCAAGAATGTTACGGATGCGAACGAAGATATAAAACTTGATGCCGACGTCAAAGGTGAGCCTGAACCAGTCGAGGCAATTAGGACGGAGGAAGAACTAGTCTCAGAAAAAAGCACAGCACAAGTCGAGCCAGAGGCCGTGACCGACGCGGTCGAAGAAATTAAAGCAACTGAAAACGAGCCGGTTATTGAAAACACACAAGTTGAAGAAGCACCAACCCAAAAGGAAAATCAAATTGAGGACACTAAACCAAAAGAAGAAGTAAAACCTCAGGAAGAGCCTCAAGTACAAAATAAAAATATACTAGCTGAAGAACCTGATTCAAATGAAGAAAAGAAAGCTGCCGAAGTACCTGGATTGACTGAGACAAAACCATTAGTTGAAGAACAAAAATTAGATGTAGAGGATAACCAAACTGAAAAACCCATTGAAAAAAAGGAGCTAGAAAACCTAGACATCGATTCCGAATCAACCCCTGTGGCCGTTGAGGAGGTTGACTTGTCTGCTTCTATAGATAACACAGAAAAGTTGGACACTGAGGAAACAAAAGAGTCTGATTTGACAGAGGCAATTCCTACTGAAAGTTCCGAACTAAATAAGCCCATCGAATTCAGTGAAATTAAAGACAAAGACAAGAATGAAGACATAACCAAAGAAGTTGAAGAGGAGCCTAAAACTGAGTCTCCTGAAGAAATTGACTCAGAAGCAAAACCAAGTGAATCAAAACCCAAGCCCAGCAAAAACAAAAAATCAAAAAAAGGTAAAAAGTAGCATCCTAAAGAACTGAAAAGTACGAGGCACAGAAACTTAGACGGGACGAATTGGCTTGCCAGGTATAAATAGTTAGATTACAAAAATAATCAATATATATATATTTATGAAACAGAATATCTATGCAATGATAAAGAACTGAATTGTACTAGCACAAAAGCATCAATTTATTCGCCAAATAATCTTCTAACTTTTTTCAAAATAGAATCCTTCTCTGGGTCATATGGATGATCTTTCGAAGGAATCTCCAAGATTGCTGGAAACGCATCTGTGTAATTATCGACCTTGAATCTAATCAAATCAGCTAAGTGTTGGTTGATCAATAAGATAGCGATATCTTTTCTCTCATGAGTGAATTGCTCAAACGCTTCCTCAATTTCTTCCACCTTAGTTTTACCTGGTATCACAGTCAAAAAGTTTGTCTCCTTTGTTGATGATTCGTTTGAAATCTCACCAATCCCAGCTAGGAGCAACCCAGTGATTGTGTCCTCATCAGCGATTGCGGCCAAGAGCTTACGCTTGGTCATAGCTTCATTTGCACTCATTTCGACAGTTATCTTTTTCCGTTGAGATATCCAGAGTTGATATTTTTTTTTTCCAATCTCGACTATGCTAAGGTCTACATTCACTAGAACTAGCCCGTTTTTAGGGTTTGTCAGATACGCAGGTCACTCGAAATGGCAGAACATCAAGCATGACAAGGCCAAGAATGATATGAAAAAATCAAAGGAGGCCACTATAATAGCAACGAGAATTGAGAGCTGTGTGCGCGGAGGTGGGAAGGAAGTCAAGTTCAATGCAACTTTAGAGCAATTGTTGGAGAAGGCAAAGAGGTTGAATGTCTCAAAGGCCGTTATAGAGAAAGCCGTCAAACGTGGAGCGGGTGAGATAGAATCAGATACAAAACAAGTCGAGGTCCAATACGAATTTGTAGGTCCTGACGGTGTTGCATTGATATTGACTGCTTTGACCGATAACAAGGCTCGTACTGTTGCTAAAGTGAAGACTGCATTGACACATTTCCAAGCTAATTTGAGCCCATGTTCGTACATGTTTGAAAAAAAGGGCGAGATTTTATTGCATCCAAAGGAATCACAAGAGACATTTGATGATTTTTTTGAAATTGTGTTGGAATTGGGTGCTGAAGACGTAGAAGAGATTGAATTTAATGACGAGTATGAAAAAGACAAGATTCATAAGTTCTACAGACTATTATGTGATCCAAATGAAGTGCATAACTTATCAAATGAATTAAATCAAAAAGGGTATAAATTGTATGATTCGTCAGTTAGGTACATATCTAATGCTGATTCTCAGGTTGAGTTTCCTGAAGAAAATGCAAAAGGTTACCATAGAGCTATCAATGAAATAGATACAATAGTTGAAATTACTGATGTTTTCACAAACATTAAAGACGAACAGAAGGAGCGTCTAATAGAATCATACAATTCATAATCATTGTAAATAGGTTTTAGATATATATCTGGAATAAAGACTCGTATTGTACACAGCGCTACCATATACGTTTGTTACTATATTTTGAGATTGTTCAAGGGATTGAAAGTACTCTTTAGCTTATTTTGATGTCTATTTCTACAATTGTAGACTGTTGATTAGATTTTTTTACTTAACCTTATCTAAAAGATTGGCAAGGCTGAAGTTTTAAAGCAATTACTAGAATGCAAAATAAGTGGATTTCTCAAAACTCACAAGTAGAAATCATCAAGGTCCAGCATCGACCTCATCATAATAGATGACAATTCACCATGAATACATAATTAAATTTATATTTAACTACATAGTATTATAAATTGACCTTATGAAATGAATAGTTTTTTATATTGTGATTAATGCAAAGTTCAGAATGATTATTTTTCACCGTTTTTGGTTGCATCATCTAAAACTTCATCCAAGGTGGACAAATTTGGATTTTTCCATACTCTCAATTCTTTGTCGTTTGAAAAATGTCTATAAGTGAAAAAAGACGCAGAAATAATTGCAACACCAACAGCAGCAAACAACGGTGTCATCTCAACTGGGTATTTCAATGGTTTTGGTGAGGTTCTTGGTGCATTCAATAAAATTCTTGTTGGAATCATGACTATGTGAGGATGGTGTTATTTTTTTTTTCTGTAGCTTTATTCAGGCAGTATTCATTACTTGTGGTTGGTCAACGTCGTATATGCAGGAGTATCTATAATTCTAACAATGTCTACATCTATATAACTAAAGTGTTGGTTGTTGTTACCAATTTGCGATCCATTCTTTGAGAGTGTCATAGCATAGCCAGCTAACAGCCATGGACGGTACGATTTTATACAAATTTGCTGTCAATCCTTTGTACGCACCAAAGAAACCCTCATTTTTGAAAATCGACACCAAGGCGTGTCTGGTTGAACTGTACTGGAAACCCAATTCACCATGTTTCATGGACGCCACTTGGAATCTTTTTCTCAATAAATCCAAGGGGTAAATTAACACACCACCCACAAAACTACTGAATGCACCAGCACTCAACTTCCATACTGGGTTCGAGAAATCTTTCGAGCTTTCATTCATGTATTCTCTAAGTTTTTCATACAAGGCAAAATTGATCGCCACGTAGGGTGCAACACCCAATGTTGTAGGTACTATGCCTCGATATAATGCAAAAAACCCTCCTTCGTTCGTGTACACTTCTCTCAAAGTTTGCCAAACCCCAGGAGGTTTCACCACTTTGGTTAATTTTTGTAAAGATGCCGTTTGGATCGTTATCCTTGCTCGTATCAAGTCCAATGGATATGTAACCGCAACAGATACAATACCACCAACTGAACCAGCAATTAATCTCTCATATCCGTTTAACTCATTATTTTTCCTAGGTCTGTAATCTAGCATCAAATTTTTACATTTTTCAAACACAGCAAATTGGACCGCGCTATAAGGGAATATTCTAATACAGTTCAAAGTGTTTCCACGAAACAAACCTTTATACCCTTCTTCCCTGTACATTTTAAAAATAGTAGGAAACATTCCATTGTATGAATGGGACCCAGGACCCTGTAATTGTAGCAAAATTTTTGCTCTTTCAAATGGTGAAACCACTGTTCTGGAAACTGCCCCGGCGACACCACCAGCTATAAACGAAGCATTTGAGTCTTGCTTGAGAAACGATTTGAACATCATGTAAAAATCGTTGTTATTATCTGCCATCCCATGAATATCGGTGTATTTCTCCATACTATTTCATTTAATCAGTATGCAACAACCACCTTGGCTGTGAAGTTTTTTTGTTGTGGATTTTGTCATTTTTCTCTGATTCACTTTATGCGCTAAAAAAATTTTTGTTCGTCTGGGGTAAAGGCCGCGTAAGTCTAAACACATTGCAACCAATAAAAGATCTACAGAGTTTCACTTACATTTTGCTTTATCTACTTTGTCATAACATTAAAAGAATAAACTATATGTAACCACTCAATACTTTATCAATTGCTTCAACCAAAATGTCTGCATGTTGTTCTTCAAATACCAAAGTTGGTCTTAATCTAACGGAATCTTCAGCACATCCTCCAATGTTGACACCAACAGTTTTCATGTCACTCAAAAACTTGTTTCTTGTGGCGCTATCGTCCAATGACCATGCAATAAATGTAGCTCTATCTTTACCTCTCAAGTCCTTTAAATATTTAGGGTATTTTGTCTGTAAACTTTCTAATTTCTTGAAAAGATAGTTTCCGACAGTAGCGGCTTTTTCAACCAAGTCATGTTTGACAATTTCGGATCCTATTGAGCCAGCCAATATCATTCTTGCTGGATCACCACACCAGGTGTTGAATTGTCTATAAGCAAAGTTTGGAACAATCTCTGGGTCGTGGAAGAAATAACCGGCAGATTGGAATTTCTTACTAAATGTAACTAAATCTGGTGGTGGTTGTAAGTTGAATCTTTCATGTGCCCACATGACACCAGTGGCACCGACACCAGTTTGAACTTCATCCATAATCAATAAAGCTCCATGTTTAATTGTGATGTCTCTTAATCCTTGGAAAAATTCACTAGAAGCATGGTTGTCACCACCTTCGGATTGAATTGGTTCAACCAATACACCTGCAATTGGTACCGACCATGATTTGAAAATATCTTCAACAATGGCTAAACACCTTTCATCTTCTTTTTTATTAGCTTCAACATTGTCTTCTAATGGGTATTTGTAAGAAGGAAATTCAGCTTTTGGCCATTTAAAAGCTGGTAAATCTAATTTATGAATTGGTTTACTACATGTAGTAGAACCTGATGCAAACAATCTACCGTGGAATGCTTTTTCAAATGATAATATAGCTAATTCTGGAGATCCTGGAGCTTGATTATGCATGACAGATTCGATTTCTTCAGTTGAAAATTGGGTTTTGTAACCTCTCTTTTTAGCTTGGTACCAAAAGAATACAGCTTTGAATGCTAATTCGTTAGCATCAGCACCTGATAAACCCGACCATAATTTATCTTGACCTTTTGGAGCAACTTTCAAGATTTCTTCAACAATTTCTTTTAAATCTTGTCCTGGGAAATTACCTAAAGCTGGTCTGTCGACTATAGCTCTGATCATTTTGTCAGATTTGGCAGTTTCAATCAAAGCAGGATTGTTATAACCCAATGGAATTGAAGCGATTTGTGCATAGACATCCAAATATAAATTGCCATCTACATCAGCAATATAATTACCAACTGATTTTGAGTAATCGGCTATAAAATAAGCACCACGAGAATCAAAAACAGTGTTTAAAGATTCAATTTCTTTTTTTGATACATCTGAGGTTGTTGATTTAACAACAGGTTCTTTTGGTTCACTTGGGAAGTAATGAGCAGAGATTGATTGATTGGTCATTACTAAAGAAAGGTATAATACAAGAAAGAAAAAAGAGGATGCTGATACATAATTTATATATTTATATATAACTAGTAAAGTTACTGATATCGGCTTTCCCAATTGGGACTAAAAGCGCCAATATCGGCTCTTCTGAGAAAAAAATTAAACATTTTCAACCCATTGCCGCTTATTTTCAAAAGAGATTTTTCTTAATTGGTATGTATCATGTGACCATATACTTAGCCTATTCGGTAACTATCTCAATCTCTTTCTTGGTGATGCTTACTTTTACTTGGAATTGAATCTTGTTAGTTTTGTGCACTTTGTGTAGCCTGTAAGATATTATTAGCATTCTGCATATAAGCACGTACTTTTTGTTTTGACTTAGTTTGGATGAGTTTCTCAGTATCTACAAATAACTATGTCTGATCAGCAGCAACAAACAGATGAAAATAATCCAGGCAATGACACTTCTACTGAAGATGCCATAATAAACCAATTACAAAACCATCAAGATATCAATGATAACGATGATGCTGAACATATTCATAAAAACAACTTGTTGGAAATTAACAAAATTTTTGATAACGATACACATGCCGCTTTACTGCTGGAGAAGAGAAGTTACGAAGAAGACAGTAATGAGAGCAAAAGTTCTGAAAAACGTCAAAAAGTCGACCAAAATGATTTCACAATTGATCCCGCGCTACAATCACAATCACAATCACAAACACAACAAGCTAATGAAAAAACAACGGATGATGATGAAAATAAATCTAACAAAGCTGCTGAACCTATAGCAACTGAAAACCAACCAGAAAATGAAAACCAAGCTCAGAATCAAGATCAAAAGCAAAGCCAAGTTCAACAGCAAACCCACGATCAAAGTCAAATCTCCCAAGAGCAAAAGTCGAAGCCAATTGATTCCGATTCCAAGTTTTATTCTTCCGCTATACCTCCCGACTCAGAACTACTAAATACCAATACAGCGTACGCTGCATATACGACTTTGTCTTCACAATTAAATTCGTCGCATTTTCTGGTGACTGGGCCTCATATATCGATGTTACAATCAGCAAATTTAACTGCATTGCCTTCACAAATCATTGCAGCTGAATATTTACCAGCAAGAATACAATTGTTAGTCAATACGTTGCCGACGTTGGACAATTTGGCAACCCAATTATTAAGAATCGTGGCAGGTAATCCTTATACGAAGATTATAGATTTAGCATCAAACACAGACACGCCGTCTGGAGCCACTTATAGAGATTTGACCTCTTTGTTTGAGTTCACAAAGAGATTGTACTCTGAGGAGGATCCATTTTTAACAGTCGAGCATATTGCCCCTGGCATGTGGAGAGAAGGTGAATCAACACCACAAATTTTCAAGAGCAAAGAGCAAGGTATTGAGTCTACTTTAAGAAAAGTCAATTTGGCTTCATTTTTAGCTGCCACTTTGGGAACTATTGAAATTGGTTTTTTCTACTTGAACGAATCGTTTCTAGATATATTTTGTCCAGCCAATAATCTAGATCCCACAAACGCATTATCTAACGTCAGGTCCTATGAAGGTGCCACCATGGCCACTCAAGTACCGAGCGGAGGTGGTAATGCGATTGGAGAAAAAGTTGGGAAATTGTTAAAAGCCCAAGCTATGTTATATTTAGATTTAAAGACTCAAGCTTTTATCTCTGCCATTGAGGCTGGAGAAAGATCCAGTGAAGAAATCTTGGAAGACATTTTACCCGACAACTTGGATGATATATTATTACATAAAAGAAATGCTAATCAATTGACACCAGTGGAAATAGATTTTGTCGAACGATGTAAATCTAGAAAACAAATACTATTAAATTACACCATGGAAAAGCCCTTGAGTGAAGAATTTGAATGGTTTAATTTTTTAAAAGAGTTGTTTGAATATTCAGCTAAAAACATGGGTTATTTAATCTGGGGTAAGATTTCAAAATCATTAAACAGAAGAAACGATTTCACCACTACTCAAGACATCACAAGCATAAATGACAGATCATCAACGCCACAAGAAACAACTTCTGTTAACAGCGCAGATAATAATGAAGAAATTACAGATATTTCTCAATTATTGCCGTCTGAAATTAAAGAGAGACAGGTGATTATAAATGGTCAGAAACCAAGTCAAAGGAGACCATGGACAAAAGAAGAAGAAAAAGCGTTGAGGCACGCATTGGAATTGAAAGGACCTCATTGGTCAACTATTTTGGAATTGTTTGGACAAGGGGGTAAGATCAATGAAAGTTTAAAAAATAGAACGCAAGTGCAATTGAAAGATAAAGCGAGAAACTGGAAAGTATTTTTTTTAAAACATGGACAAGAAATTCCTCATTATTTACGTGGAGTGACTGGGGCAATCGATGAGAAAAACAGAAGATTTGGTATTCGGGTCAAGAAAAACAATATGGCGCCTATACCATCCATAGGTGTACAACAACAACAATTACAACAACATCGTGAGAAGGAAAAACAGCGAGCAGCTGAATCACAACAGAATGAATCTACACCCTCGAATCAGCCAGAATCACAGCTGTAGATTTCAGTATTTACTTATAGGACAATAGACGATGTGTGCAGTTCAAAATCAAATTTTGATCTGTAAAAGCTTAATTCGGATTTGTGGCTAAGAATTATTTCGGTCCAGTCTGATTTTTTTTTGTTTGTGAAACATGTAGATTAGAAATCGTACGTAAAAACAACAACAACAATAACCTATTTGTAAAATATATAAAGCTTCAGTGTGAGCATGCGGGAAGTCAGTCAGATGACATGCTAACTTGTCTACGCCTGTTATCCAACAACCTAAAACTCCATCGTAGTACAAAGAAAGAAAAGAAAAAAAAAACAATCTTCCAATTTTACTCTTGGTACATATACTATCACGTAAAATACAGATCCAATTTATGAATTGAGAAATTGCACAGTGTCGTCTAAAAAAAACCAGCGGAATTATGCATGAGCATTTAAATTGATTTTATTACAGGTTACAAAAGTCTAATCGTTGATCCTGTTAACCAACATTTTCCAAATTGTAGAAATTTATGAAAAATTCTAATTATGAATGCTTATAGAACGAGTACAATGTTGTCCTCCCAAGGATTGTCTCCCGTCACACAACAATTACAGTACCAGGCTGACTTGGCGTCGTTGGCGAGACAAGTCGATTTGGCGAAATCAAAAGCACAAGTGTTATATGAAGAAGTGTTGAACGTTATCAAAAGAACTCAAGACGCAACCATCCAATCGGTGTCGTTGGACGTTACGTCGATTCCAAAGGACTCGTGCAATTTGAAATTGTACAACACTTTGAAAGGACACCAGAATAAGATTGCAAAGATATGCTGGAACTTGGACTCGACCCGGATTTTGTCGGCGTCCCAGGACGGGTACATGATATTGTGGGATGCCATCACGGGGTTCAAGAAACAAGCCATCCAATTGGATAACCCTTACGTGTTGACATGTGGGATCTCCTCAAATGAGAAGTTGGTTGCGGCAGCTGGCTTGGACAATATATGCACAATTTATAAGATCAAGCCCGACACAACAAACGTGCCAGTGGTAACGTCGTCAGTGACTTCAAAATCGTACAGTATCCAGATGCAAGGGAATTTCTATCAATCCATACAAAGCACATTCAAGGGCCACAGTGCTTACATATCGGAGTGTGAGTTCATCGGCAACAATTCAATTGTCACCAGTAGTGGGGACATGACGTGCGCATTGTGGGATATCACCAAAGGCTGCAAATCTCGAGACTTTATAGACCACATTGGAGACGTGTTGACGTTGACCACGTTTCCGCAAAACATCTTGAGCAACAACTTGTTCATAAGTGGTAGTTCTGACGGGTATGCTAAAGTGTGGGACTTGAGGAGTCCGACTCCTACACAAAACTTCCAACCTTCATCTATAGACGTCACCAGTTTAAAAGTGTTTCCTGATGGAAATGCGTTCGTATTGGGTACAGATGACGGGTTGATCAGACTATTCGATTTGAGATCCGATTGTCAACTAGGTCAATACAATCTAAACCAAGAGTTGAAGAATAATTACAACTACAATCAAATACCAAATATAGCCCACCACCACCAAAAACCACCATTATCTAGTAGTTCAGATAAATCGTTTGATAAGTTCAGTTTAAACACCATGACATCGAATTTCGAGAACCAGGGGGTTTTCTCCTTGGATTTTGGTAAAAGCGGTAGGTTCTTATATGCATGTTATTCCGAACATGGGTGTATTGTTTGGGATACATTGAAAAATGAAATTGTTGGCAGCGTGGGCAGCGAGCATTCAAATAAAATTAACAAAGTCGCAGTGAGCCCCGATGGAATTGGATTGGCTACGGGGTCCTGGGACTCCACTATAAAAATTTGGTCCGTGTGAGAGATAATAATTACATACATATATATATAAGTGTATATATAATTATTTAGCTTCAATTTGCTTTTTAACGAAATCCCATAAACTTTTCAACAACGAGTCAGGCAAGGTGAACAAGTCCATTGTGAACTCACCTGCGTCCGAGTCGTTTTTAATATTCATATCACTTGTTCTATTATCCGTGACCATCTGGACAACCACAATCAAATCATCCTCACTTAATTGTGTTAAACCATTTGATAATTTTTCCAAATCAACCGATCCTTTTATTGCCCCCTTTGATTTTTTCTTTGGATCGTTGGCCTCAGCTGCACTGGCACCATTATTCGAGTCCAACTTCCTTTTGACCCCACTATTTGCATTGCCACTAGAAGCTTCGTCAAATGGTAATGTACCGGTTTCCAATAACAATTTGTTCAAAGGGCCGTTTTTAGTAGGACTGACGGGGATGTTGATCACATGATCATTGGTGTATTTGTTTTGATAAAAGTTCAAATCGTGCTGTAATTTTCTTTCTCCAGATTTGCCTGCAATGCCTAATATGTGAATAGTGATAGGTATATCAAACTCACCCCATCCTTGTTCTTCAACTTTGAATGGTTGTTGTTTGAGCACTCTTATTGGATTTGCAAACGTTGGATGTAATGAATACGTCACTTTATCTAAAATCTTTGCTGGTACTTCTTTACCTTGAGAGTCCAACATTGAAATTTTAATCGACCATCTTCTTATTGGAAAATTTTCCACTGGAGGAAGATCTTCTAAAACATGTTGTTCGGTTGTTATTCTAATTGTTCTTTTTACCTTTTAAATGTTAGTAAAAAAATGATTTAATTTCATATTCAAATGCATACTTCTGACATGATAAAACTACACCAATACCAAGTAGGTTAACTTCAATGACAATCTGATTGCTTATTATGGGAAACCACCTGGTGAGTGTATATGTTGAAATTTTGATTATATTTTTTTTTCTCACTCGCACTAAAAGCTTGTTGTAGTAAGTTTGATGTTGGAGAGAATTAGTATGGAACCAGTCATATGTTTACTTCAATGAAATCGTAATGTAGGTGAATTTTCAAAGGCAAAAACAGACATCAATATCGTTTGTTTCAGCTGGTGAAGCAATTTTTCGAAGAGTGAAACTCATTGACACAAACAGCTCAATCTACTGCAGAATGATTACTTGTATACAATTTACGCAATATCCAAACAGAAGCACTTGAATAAGATTAAATGACTAAATCCTAAAAACAAACTTTAATCATTATGACTAATTCACCAGCGATATCCTTCTACAACCGAAATAATTCTTGATTTCACGGTAAGCGATTACAGTGCGATACCGGCAGACAGCGCCTACAAGATCCCGGTATTATTTTTTTATATTTTTCTTCTTGACTCATACAGATCTCGCAATATATATAGAAAAAGGTGGTTGTATCTGGAAACTTTATGCATTCATTCAAATCATTACTAAAGCTGAATAGTTCATTGAGGTGTTTCAAAAGATTCAATTCTAATGGGTTGGACTCATCAAAATTAATCATTGAAAAAACAACTACTCCAAAACCAAAGCTTGCAAAAGAACAATTAGTATTTGGTAAGACATTCACCGATCATATGTTGGAGATCGAATGGGATGCTAAAGCAGGTTGGGGCACTCCTAAAATATCTCCATACCATACGTTGAATTTGGACCCTTCAACTATTGTATTCCATTACGCGTTTGAGTTGTTTGAAGGTTTGAAAGCTTATAAAGACTCAAAGGGGCAGATCAGAACTTTTAGAAGTGACAAGAATATGATCAGAATGAACAAATCCGCTTCCAGAATAGCGTTGCCTAACTTTGACGGTGAAGAACTTAGAAATCTCATTGATAAATTGTTGGTCGTAGATAAAGATTTCGTACCCGAAGGACCTGGTTACTCATTATACTTGAGACCTACATTGATAGGAACAACAGCTTCTTTGGGTGTCGGCGTTCCTGATAAAGCATTGTTATTCGTCATTGCATCTCCAGTCGGCCCTTACTATTCCAGTGGATTCAAACCTGTCAGTTTGGAAGCTACTGATTATGCCGTCCGTGCATGGCCAGGCGGTGTTGGTGACAAGAAATTAGGAGCCAATTATGCTCCATGTATTGTTCCTCAATTAAATGCCGCCAAAAAGGGGTTCCATCAAAACTTGTGGTTATTTGGTGAAGAAGGATACATTACTGAAGTTGGAACTATGAATGCATTTTTTGTATTCCATGACCCGAAATCGGGTAAGAAAGAATTAGTCACCGCTCCATTAGACGGAACTATATTAGAAGGTGTCACAAGGGACTCCATATTAGAATTGGCAAGAGAAAGATTAACTGATGAATACATAATATCTGAAAGAAAATTCACCATATATGAAGTTGAAGAACGTGCAAAGAAAGGCGAATTAGTCGAAGCTTTTGGTGCGGGAACTGCTGCTGTCGTATCTCCAATAAACAACATTGGCTTCCAAGGTAATAATATTGCTGTACCTGTAAGCTTGGGTAATTCCGGAGAATTGACTGCTCAAATAGCTGAATGGATTAGGAAAATTCAATATGGGGAAGAAGAGTATAAAGACTGGTCAAGAGTTGCAAAATAGACATTAATATTCATTCAATCATTTTTTCCTTTTTATCTGGTAAAGTTTGGATCTCTTTCAACACGTAATCTCTTTCATCGACTAAATTTTGATCATGGTTTGAGACTTCGAAATTTTTGAAAAACACTAGAAAATTGATTTTGTTCTTGATTAGTAAATCGTTTATTCTTTGTGATCTTTTTGGATTTGCAATGAAAAATTTCAAAATATGGAACCCTTCCAATTGTAAATGTTTCAGTTTATCGCTTAATAACCGCATAATTTTTTTCAAATTCGTAGTATCGTCGTAATATTTGTTTATGAATGAGGAGTTGGTTCGATGAGACACTAAATCATTTAACAATTTGACACTTTGACGTTTTACAACATAACTATTTGAGTCAAGCAAATGATTTATTGCGATGATGAACTTTTCATAATTATTGGATAAAAATTCAGCTGCCAACTTCTTATGTACGGTGAGTAAGTCGTATAAAGTCATCATTGAGTCAGTACCCAATTCAAATATGGGGTTCTGTACGTATTTGAAATAGTTCCAAAATAAAGGGTTATACAAAACTAATTTGGCAAGCTTTTCAAACTTTATGCAATCTCTCAAAATTTGTCCTGAGATAATTTCAACATTTGCAGTTTCCGGGCCTTTCATCAACATATGCAATATATCAGGAGATTGTTGTAGAAAATCAATCAATGGTGATTTTGTGCCAATATTTCGTCGTAACAATGTCAGGAAAATTATTACAACGTCTTTCCTTGTATCAAACTCAAGTTTATTTAGATTGGATATCAAATGTGATAAAAAGTCATTTTGACATATTTCCTGTGATAATGTTGATATTTGATCTACTTGTGGTTCATTTTCATCGTCTCCATGTAAAATGATTCTCATTTGTTTGAGGTAACGAGTTGATTCGTCTTGATACTTTTTAAAATTGTCTTGGTTCGAATAATCTAGCTTCATTAAATTATCGTTCAAGCTTCGGACTAGCTCATTTGGAGTCTTGGGGTTTCTTTTGAATAAGAAAGCCATTATAAGACACGCTCAAATGTTTGATTTGTTTCAAATAAATTACAAGAGCGAAAAAAAAAAAGGAGAATTAATGGAATATTTAAAAGTATGGCAGCCAGTTTTAATTAATCGAAGCAATAGACCGATTTTGGAAAACGATGAGTACAATGTATTGATTGTAGATCATATTGGAATCTACCAAGGGAAACTGAAAATTTTAAACCATCAAAATGGCAGATTGTATTTAACAAACAAGCGAATTGTATATTTTGATAACGATGATACATCAAGGTGTATTAGCGTTGAGTTGAAAAAAATCATATCTTTGGAATTGATAGATCGTTTTTTAAGGTCGTCTCCAAAAGTGAAATTGTTTCTCAAACACAACGATGAATTCTCGTCTAATATTTACTCGTTAAATTGGGTTTGTAAAATATGCTCATTTAATAATCAGATTAAGCTGAATTTTGACTTTAACGAAGATGAAACACCTAAATGTATATCTTGTGGAATACGAGCCAATACAAATTATTTAAAAGAAGTGATAAATACGTCATCAAAACCAACTACTCCGGAACCTAACAATGGACATTGTCCGAGGTGTACATTTATAAATCATCCGTCTGTAATATTTTGCGAAATGTGTGGTACAGAGCTAATCACAGAGCTGAAACCAAAGCTGACCAAGAAATTGAATCTTCAACTAGAAAATGGTGAGGTGTATACGAATAATGAACCATATATAAAGATTAGTTTTCGAAATGGAGGTGAAAAAAAATTTTATCAACAGGCCAATGGTTTGATTGAGGAAATAAAATGGGAGATATTGAAAAACAAAGGAGTTGTTAATCAAAATGCAATCAAACTAAATAAAGTTGAAGAGGGAGCGAAAAAAGCAAATGGTGGAGGTATACATGCCTTGGAACGAATCGGCGAACTACAGAGAAAACACAATGAAACAGTTTTGACAGCGTCTTTAGATGATTTGGATCAATTGATGTTCAAATACCAAGATTTGTTGAATTTATCAACCTCTCTTTTCCAACAAAAAGATTCAAATGACAAAATCATTCCCCCTTTAACTATCAAAAAAGCTTCATCACTATATCATCAAGAGCTAAGCCGTAATATAAGTGAGTATTCAGTAACTTTTATTTTGACTGGTGTGTCCTCGATGATCACATGTTTAGATTTATTTGCCGAGTACAATCGTTATTTGGTAAAATCTCAAGGATTTGGTTCTCAATTGATTGAAACCAATGATTTTATGAAATCTGTTTTATTATTTGAAGATTTGAATTTGCCCGTTACTATTAAAAAATATGAAAAATCGGGTTTGATGGTTGTTGCGCCAAAAAACTTTAAAAACATTTACGACGAATACATTATTGAGTATTTGAAGCAACAAGAATATGAATACAAATACAATAAACTTAGGAACGAGATGATTGAAGAAGATGAAGAGATCAATGATAATTACGGTAAAACGATTTCTGAAATTTCTAATCAATTCAATTGGTCACATGCGATAACGCTGGAGGAAATTGACAAAAGTGTGGAGCTAGGAAATATAGTAATTGATCAAAACATATCGGGTACGTTTTACTACGTGAATAAATTTGATTACGATGAACAACAATGGGATGATAGCTCACAAATGGATAAAATCAAGCTGGAAATAATTGAGGAACAGAAACAAATTACAAATAATCTAAAACAAGAGTATGATTCGAAATACAAAAATGATCTAATACGGCTAAATCCAGATTTCATGTTTGGAGCCGAAGGTGGTCATCAAATATCAAATTATTCTTTTAATTCTGGACTGAACAGTTTGATAAGTGATTTAGAAGGGCTTAAATTTTAATACCTATATTTTTTTTTTTTTTTTTTTGCAGTAAAAAAATCTTTGTCTATCAATGAATTACAACCCAGCTTATCGTAAAAATGTGCCGAGTCAACAGATGAACATGAAACTTCCAAACACAATGATGCAGAATTCCATACCATTGATTCATCAGCCAGCATTAATGGCTCTGAATTCCATTTTAACTCTAGGGCCATTCAAACATCGAAAAGATCTAACTAGAGAATCTGTATTATCAACGTATCAAATAATGGGATATATTGCCGCAGGAACGTACGGAAAAGTTTACAAGGCAAAGCTAAAGAACAACAATAATGATGAAACGAATGAAGAGCCAGAACAACAAGATGGACTACCTCAATACTATGCTATAAAGAAATTCAAAAGCGACAACCATCATGGTTCAAACAAGCTACATCATAATCACGATTTGAACGGGAACGAAATCATACATTACACGGGGATATCTCAAAGTGCAATACGAGAAATGTCACTTTGTCGAGAGTTGAACAATAAAAATATCACTAAATTGATTAATATAATATTGGAGAATAAAAGTATTTACATGGTTTTCGAATTTTGTGAGCACGATTTGTTACAGATTATACATTACCATTCACATCCTGAGATTAAAAACATCCCCTTAACCACTGTTAAATCCTTGACCTGGCAGATATTAAACGGAGTCACATTTTTACACAAGAATTGGATATTTCATCGAGACTTGAAGCCAGCAAATATAATGGTAACATCGCAAGGATGTGTCAAGATTGGAGATTTGGGATTAGCCAGAAAATTCAATAACCCACTTCAAAGTTTGTACACGGGGGATAAAGTGGTGGTCACAATATGGTATCGAGCGCCGGAATTATTACTAGGCACTAGACATTACACTCCTGCCATAGATTTATGGGCAGTTGGATGTATTTTGGCGGAGTTGCTCAGCTTGAGACCAATATTCAAGGGGGAAGAGGCGAAATTAGATATAAATAATAAGAAATCGGTGCCGTTTCAAAAGAATCAATTCCAAAAGATTATTGAAATCTTGGGCACGCCAAACTTGAAGATTTGGTCAAATCTAAACAAGTATCCAGAGTACAATCTGTTTCAACAACAGTTGAATCATCAAATGTATCCAAACAATTTGGTCAGTTGGTACAAAATGATTGGCGGTGAGAATAAACAGTGCTTAAATTTGTTACAGGGATTGTTGACTTATGATCCTGAAATTAGGTTAACGGCAGATCAAGCTTTGATGCATGAGTTCTTTTTGGAGTTGCCCAAGATTACAGAAAATGCATTTGAAGGGTTGAATTTGAAATACCCAAATAGAAAGATATATACTGACGATAATGATATAATGACAAATCAATTGGTGAATTCCAATTTTAAAAGGGGTCCCATGGGAGGCAATTTCGAAGAAAATATCAAGAAGAAAAGAGGATAATTGTTATTGGATTTGCAGAAAGGTTAGAGCAGTAACAAGTACCTTGATATAGACAAAATGGAGTTTGACAAATTCAAATTGAAAGTCACAAAATGGCATTGGCCATTAAAACTCGGCTTTTGAAACATTAGACTGATTTATATAAAAAGTTTATACGTGGTTTAAACAAATTTCTGATTACTGTGATTTTCTCTCTGCACTGTGTGTAACTTTTTTCTGTGTTTTTCTTCTACCATCGTTTATGAAATCTGAGATTTACACAAATAAGTCATTGATTTACAATAGTTCATTTTCAAGTATATATACAGCTAGAGATGTTGTGAAAGACAAGGATGTCTGTTTGAAAATAGTTGATCCAGATTTTAAAATCCCCCCTCATTCTATAATTAGAGAGATACAAGTGTTGAAACGACTAAATCATCCAAACGTGCTTGAATATCTTGATGATTATAAATTACACGACGATATGATCCTAGTCACGGTGTTGTACCAATACAACATGACTCAATTGTTGCGAGCCAAGACATATTGCCGTAAATCTTTGAACATAAATCTAGATACACAGTTGTACACTTTGAAAAATCTTATTGAAGAAGATGTAATTTTGCATTGGCTAAAGTCTATGAGCAGCGCTTTGGCTTATGTTCACGGGAATGGGATCATCCACCGAGATATAAAGCCAGCAAACATATATTTCAAGGATAACGATTTGGCAAATCCAATAATTGGAGATTTTGGAATATGTTATGATACTAACAATGCACCATCCGATGAGCCAAAAGAATCAAAATACATAGAAGTGTGTACTGGGATATATAAACCGCCGGAATTATGTCTAGGACTAAGCGATTATTCATGCGAAATTGATATATGGGCATTAGGTATTATTTTGACGGTATTGTATTCACAAAATTTTCAGACTGTTCTAGTTCTGAATAGTGAACTTGAAAATGATTCTGGTGATATCACTGATTTGGCATTGTTGCACTTAATATTTAAGACTTTTGGGACTCCCGATTATACAAATCCTGAGAGTGAATTGTACTGGGCGGAACTACATGAGAGAACGCCATTTAGAAAATTCAATTTGACAAAATATGACAGATTGGAAATCAAGAAGTTGTTGCCCAGATGTGATAACAAGACTGTTTGTGAATTGTTTAAAAGTATGACCAATTATGACAGATTCAACAGAGTTTCGGCTGCGGAAATCCATCAAAAATTACATATGTAGACTTATAGTTTACATGGGATAAATACATAAGTGGAAGGTGTTATTTGATAAATCGCTAAAAACAATTTGCTTAACTTATCGTAAAAAAAAAAATGCAAAGACTTTTTGAAAGTAGTATAAACTCGTTTAAAAATTCTTTTCGCGAACAATCTGTCTATAAGGTTCCCCTTGACGCAGGTCAAGAATAAATTATAATAAGAAGCTGTGTAGTATGATTGCTTTTAATATCAGCAAAAACGTTGCCCTGAAATTAGCGATCGGAGTTTTGAACAAAATGATGTAATCACAAAATTAAAAAGAAAAAAAGTGCTATTTATAAAATTGAAAATCTACATTGAACTCTCTCAACGTCTAGTAGAATAAAGGAATAATAGCAGGGTTAATGAAACTCTATAACCAGATACAAAGTTAATGTTGTTGAGAATCAGCAATTTTATAATACAACTAATTGGGTTTAGATTATTTTTAAACATCGATCTTTCCGAAATTCTGAAACATGCTGCTTACCTGTGTCACGACAGTTCCAGGTTAGATACGAATGGTCTAGGCCAGAGTTTTCAAATATTAATTTCGATTGAAAAGTACTTCAATTTGAATTATTGATCGAACAGAAAATCTATTCGATACCTTAATTCACTCCCCTTACTACTCCCACACATTATCCTAGTTCTTTTTATGTGGTTCGTTATCTATTTTGAAACCGTTTTTGGTAATTAATTAGTGCACAGGTAAAGGTTAGTTAAACCACGTCCTGTGTATATGTACAAAGTAACGGGTCTATTGTCGTGTATATAATATTCTAGTGGGGTGCGGTGTAAAAATTACTAAACTGATATTTTCTGATAAGTAAGACGGGAGTTGAACATTGAGCTGGTAGCGGCAATGTGGAGTAATAATTAAACGTTTACACAAAAACAATTTTGATTGAGTTTCCTTTTCACAGTTGCACTCAAAACAATAGAGATTTATACTATTTGAGTTTCAGTATTTTATCCATTTCAGAACATATGCCTTAGTTAAGTCGCTTGTTAATAATACGGTAGAAGAACAATAAGATTATTAATATAGCAACGTTTTAGATTTTCTTACGCCAAATCTTTAGCCTAAAATTGCTTATTATAACTAGCAAATTCTCTAACTAGATCAAACTCCCGTCAGTTGGATTTGTTTTCAGTTTATTAGTGGTGTTGCATAACTTTTGTTACGTTAATTTCTTCTCTTTTTTTTATTTTTTTATATTTTTTTTTAATAATTTTTTTTTTTTTTTTTTTCATTATTTATCTAGTATTGTAGGGTTTTACATTTTATAATCATTCGAATTTCTTATACTATTCAAGACTTACACCAGACCTACTTCCCGCTGTATTTTTCCCATTACGCACTACTACTCCATCCATTTCATCATTATAGCTTAGCATAACAATCTTCAACATTTGTCAAAAAGTTTATTCAATCAACTATCCAATTATCATTTACTTATTATGCATTTGTCCAAAAGTATTGCTAAATTATCTTTATCAGGCAACAAACCTGACAATAATAGTAACACATCACTAGACTTGGACGTTCTTAAAAATATTGATTACGAAGAGTTGGAATCCAAATATCAAATTCAAAAATATTACCCAAAATTTATTCACAATCATGAAATTTCAACGCCGGAATTAAAAAACTTGATTGTTGATAAACCTATATACAATGATGCCAACAAACATGTGAGGTTGGAAAGAAAAAAACAGAGAAGAAAAGCTAAATTAGATGAATGTAGACAACTACGAAAAGACCAACGAATAGAAAGAAAAGAATTATATGCAGCTCACAAACAAGAGAAACGAAATCTTAAAGAACAACAGCATCAAAAACAACAAAATTATAATGGTCATTTTATGAAAAAAGCCAATAGTTTGAACAACAGTTTGGGTGGCTCGCAACAATGTCAGATCAATAATGGTCAAGTAAATCCGTATCAGTATGGATTAAACATGTCTCGTAATAACTCACAAAATACTTACAATATGACTTTTGACAACACTGACAATGGATATGACAGCGAAGCCACTGAAGTTGATGACGAATTAAACTCTTTGGACCCGATGTTATTTAAAGATCCTTTTGATAAAGGTAAAAAATTGACCATTGGACAATACATCAATAATAATCATCTGAAGTCATCCATGTTGCAAAATAGTGCATTGAATCCTTTAGTAATGACACCTAGCAATTCAACAAATGCAACAAACAATACATTGACAAATACTTCAACAGCTCATAGGAGAAGGTCGTCATCTACCACATTGTTGAATAATAGCAGTCAAAATTCCAGTATTAATCAAAATAACAATAGCCACTGTTCAACCAAAAGATCTAATTCCATAGCTACAAGGTTTATGAATATTTTTAATAGAGAAGACGAGGATGGTGATTATGTCGGAGACGAGTATTCCCAAGAGGGCGCTTCTCATGGTAGAAGAAATTCGACTGTTTCATTACATCAACAACATAAAGCCAGTCATCAAAATCATCAACATTTGAATCATAACCCTGATTATGAATCGTATCCGCTTGAGAAATCATCATCGTTTGATCAATCCAAGTCTACGAAAACAATGTTGAAAAACAAACTAAAGAACAAATTAGGCAACGAGTATCATAGAAGATACAGTGATCAAATTGGTATGTATATTTAATACTAACGTAGCAGTAGTAGGTTGCAAATATTGGAACAACAAAAAGAATCAATAAATTACGTGGGGAAAAAATTACTGAAATGGGATGTCATAGCGAAGAAGCAAAAAAAAGAAACACGAAAAAATAAATAAAAATAAAAATCTGCAAATAAAAAAAAAAAACAAAGTCCAGAGAGTGGGGTAGCAGAGAACTTTTCTATGTGATTACGTCATCAACAGGACTAAAAATTGAATTGATCATCGACAAAGAAATTGAAACAACTGAAACGGTCGATCCTCAAAGGTGATTGTCTAACAATAGCAACAATTAAAGATCATCGCTAGTAAATCTGACACATTAGATGGTTGTGCAGACGCTACAAATAGACACTCAATCGCAAACAGACAGACAGACACTAGCAATCATAATTGGTCATATTGCACTACTTTTTTGTATTTGTGTGCCCCTAACTCCACTTGAACTTTAATTTACTACATCATCATCATCAACAACAACAGTTTTCTTTTTGAGATTTAAGAACATTTGAAGTTGACAACCAAAACTAATTGCTATTCAAACATTCTACTTTGTCATAGACTATTTCAAGTTGGCGAGGCATTTGAGTTGATTATTGATTTTTTGCCCCAGAAAAAAGTAAATTTTTAAAAAGAAGAAAAATATTCTATCATTCGATTGACAGTTTTGCAATCAGTTGATCCATTTACAATTGTTGATTTTTTGTTTTTATCCAATCGTTGATAAATATTAGAGACTCATCCATACTAATCCGTGTTTGTTGCATATTATTTGGTTTGATTGTTCAAAATTTTAGCCTTGATTTATCCCATTGAATTTTTCCAGCAAAGAAAAATCCATTAGATCATTTATTTTCCCAGTCCACACACCATTTTTTTTTTTTTGTTGTTTTTTTTTTTTTTTCAACCAGTCTTTCCCTTACATAATTTATTTGTGTTTTCCAATCCCATTTCCATTTTAACAGTATCTTTACCATCAGTTCGAATCACCAGTCAACACTTCCGTTCCTTTACCATATTGCATTGTATTATTTTTATTTATTGTTTTTTTTTGTTTTCCAATTTGCATTAATACTACTACTACTACTACCATCATCAACGTAAGTACTAACCATGTCTAAAATAGAAGTTGTTACTCAAAATGTCACCAACGGTCACACTGGAGAAAGTCAGACTATTCAATACACTCAATCTCAGATGGTTGGTCATGGATCGTTTGGTGTTGTTTTCCAAACTCAAATCATGCCTAGTAACGAAATGGCTGCTATGAAAAGAGTTTTGCAAGATAAGAGATTCAAGAATAGAGAATTGCAAATTATGAAATTAGTTCATCATAGGAATATTGCTGATTTAAAGTATTATTTCTATACAAACAATGATAAAAATGAATTATATTTGAACTTGATTTTAGAATTTGTTCCTGAAACATTGTACAAAGCAAGTCATTATTATGTTAGCAAACGATTACTGATGCCTCCATTGGAAGTGAAGTTGTACACCTATCAAATGTTTAGAGCTTTAAACTATATCCACCTGCAAGGAATTTGTCATCGAGATATTAAACCTCAGAATTTATTAATCAACCCAGATACCGGGGAATTGAAATTGTGCGATTTTGGCAGTGCAAAGATTTTAAACCCTCAAGAGCCAAATGTCAGTTATATTTGTAGTAGATATTACAGGGCACCAGAATTGATTTTTGGAGCTACAAATTATACAACTAAGATTGACGTTTGGTCTGCTGGATGTGTGATGGCCGAATTGATTCTTGGACAACCATTGTTTCCTGGTGAATCTGGTATAGATCAATTGGTTGAGATTATAAAAATCTTGGGAACCCCATCAAAGGAACAAATCAAAAATATGAATCCAAATTACATGGAACATAGATTCCCACAAATCAAACCAATACCTTTAAACAAGATTTTTAAGAAAATGTCAAATGATTGTATCCAATTTTTGATTAAAGTGTTGCAGTATTCACCAATTGACCGTTTATCGTGCATGGAAGCTTTAGTCGATGGATATTTTGACGAACTTAGAAACCAAGCTACAAAATTACCAAATTACAGAAAAATCTTTAGCCAACAATTCCATCAGAACCAAAACCCAACACATTCAAATGCTGCAAACTATCAGCTTTACAACAGTCAACCCGATTTGAAAGACCTACCACAATTGTTTGACTTTGACGACCGGGAATTGAGTGTGACACCAGAGTTGAACTACAAGTTGGTGCCTAGTTGGGCTTTTGATCAATTGAACTTGCACCAACATATAAATGATCTTTCCCAGTTCAAACCTTTACTGAAAGAAGAATTGAAAGTTGTTCTTGAATAGGAATAAATTTTTCACAAGTTCTTTGTTTTACGACTTTATATAGATTTTATTTCATGACTTATAATGAATATATAAAGAATTTGAATGTTTATTAATGCATCATCTATTTACAATTTCGGTTTATCGATTTTTTTCGTCTTCACCTCTTGCAATTGATCAGGCTCTGATTTCTTCAATTTCCGGAGTCTTCTAATTTCCCTCATGTTTTTGAAGATGTTGGTGATTGGCAAGATGAACCATTTGGCAAACGTGGGCATCAACCATAAACTGATGACGATTCTCACCGGTAAGAAGAATTTGACAATGGTGAAGGCGTAGGCACCTTCCATGATGAAATTGATTTTGGAACTCAGGTCGAAGCCTTCTACGTACGGCGACACGATTTTGTCCAACACTTTCCCGCCCTTGTCCAAAGCCCAGGTGGGCAAATCCAACGGGATCAACCCCGGGTGCTGGTGTAAATAATACCAGATCCCTATCAACGGGAGAATCGCCGTCAACTCGTGCACGATAAGGAAAGAGGCCAAATTGGAAAACGGCGCGTTGATGAATTTCAACGAGTAGTTGCGTAAAAACTTGGGTATACGTTTAAGAATCGGATGGTGGTTGAAATCCGCCTCAGTTGGCCCTGATTTTGAATCTTTATTCACTATGATATCTCTCGCTTCATTAGCTTTAAACATCTTGTATGTGATTGTAGTCGTTCTCAACGTTCTCATCTGTATTATCGTCCTCATGACTGGAGTTCTTCGATACATCATTGGAGCAAACATCTTGGCTAATCTTCCTGATTGAGAGGAAAAAAAAAATATACCATAATATCAATTTCATGGAGTAATGGGTGCTGCGATATCCTTACCTTTGATACCATTGCAATCGGTGGCAACGTGCTGTGGAGCGGCCGCGTGCTCGGCGTTCTGTTCGTCAATAGGAGGTACTTTCAAATCATCTATAATGACCAGAATATCATACGCTATAATCTTGTTAATAAACTCTTTATTGTCGTGGATAGTGTTGTCTCCTTACATAATAAATAAATTGGAGAAAGCTAGCTTTGGCTTTATCAACAACAAATGCGGACCTGATGGAGAGCAATGTATAAGCTTCACCTCCGTGCATAGAATCAACTTCGCATTGGGTGTTTTGCACTTGATACTAGCTGCGTTATTGGTGAATGTGAAACTGACGAAAAACCCGCGCTCAGTGATTCAAAACGGATGCTGGAAATTGAAGACGTTTGCATGGTTGAGTTTGGTGGTTATCAACTTTGTGTTGATTCCAGATTCATTCTTCATATTTTACGGCAACAATATTGCAATCATATTCTCAACCATCTTTTTAGGAATCGGATTGATTTTGTTGGTGGATTTTGCTCATGCGTGGGCTGAGAAGTGTTTGGAAAAGATTGAGATGGAAGAACTCACCGGTGAAGGAGATTCAAGTTTTTGGAAAAAATTGTTAATTGGTGGTACTCTAACCATGTATCTAGGCTCCGTGATACTTATAATATTAATGTATGTCTTTTTCACTGGGAAAGGGTGTTCAATGAACAAAACGTCAATAACGTTGAACTTGGTGTTTAGTATAATAATCAGTGGAATGTCGATAAACAATACCATACAAGAGTATAATCCCCATGCAGGATTGGCACAGGCGTCTATGGTTGTGTTTTATTGTACTTATCTAGTCATGAGTGCTGTTGCATCGGAACCAGACGATAAATATTGTAATCCGTTGATTAGATCCAAAGGTACGAGAACGGCCAGTGTGGTTTTAGGTGCGTTTTTCACGTTTATCGCCATAGCATACACTACAACTAGAGCAGCTGCAAATTCGGCATTCAGTTCTGAATCTCCACAAGATTTCGTAACACCAGGTACAACTACAACACAACCAGCGGCTAGAAATGAGATGAGATATCAGGCTATTAAACAAGCAGTAGATGAGGGCTCGTTACCTGAATCGGCATTGAGTCAAGCAGATTTGTATGATGACGAATCAAACGACGAAGAGAGTTCTACTGTCCAATACAATTATGCATTGTTTCATATAATATTCTTCTTGGCCACCCAGTACGTGGCCACCTTGTTAACCATAAATGTGAAACAAGATGATTACGGTGACTTTGTCCCTGTTGGACGAACATATTTTGCAAGTTGGGTGAAAATTATAAGTTCCTGGATTTGCTTTATATTGTATGGATGGAGTTTAGTCGCACCTGTTATATGGCCCGACCGTTTCGGAGTACAAATTTGAAACTCATAGGTGAGAAAAGAATAAATTTGAATGTGTGTAGATTATGAGAGTAAAAATGGTAATTGTCAACTGACTTTGTTGGTATTATTAATAATTGTAGCCTTTTCTTTTTGAGAGTTTGTTCCATAATTAGCTCCAAATTCGTAACTCTCTAAACTTACTATGTTCTTAAAATTGTTTTATTTCTCACTTGATTCCTGATTGGGAAGGCTACACATTATATTTTCATTGGCTGGAATGAGAAATTTTCAAGGTGAAAAAAAAGAAAAATTCCAATTTGAACCTTTGGATAAACAAATCATGTCAGCCATAGTTACAAAAGCCACTGGGATCTTGAATTCAGTAGTCACCAAATCTACCAGCTTGGTAAATTGCACAATCTACTGGGCCAAAGTAGGAGCCGAGTTATCCAAGACCATCTACAAATCCGAGAAATTGGCACCTCCATCAATTAAACAATTTGAAACTTTCTACAAGGATGCATTCAAGTACTTGAAGTCTCCAAAAGAACACGAGAAATTGGTGCAACAATTGAAATCATACAAACCAACACAACAACACCTTGTCCAAGCCGGTGTCTATGGTATCCAATTTGCTGCTTTCTTCTCAGTTGGTGAAATCATTGGTAGAAGACAATTGATTGGATATCCAAAACCAGCCCACCACTAGAGAGAAAGACGGAGGGAAGACAGATTGGTGAATTGGGGTCATGTATATTAAAGAGAAAAGTAAAAAAGATAGATATTTATTAATATATAATTTTTTCTAGGTAAATACTTTATCATTCTGGTGGTATTTCTTTTCTTCGTTTTGATGCTTCAATCATATCTTGTTTGTTTTTCCTCTTTTGTTTGATAATCTTTGGTACTGTACTGATCTTCTTTCTCTTGATTTCATTCTGTTTGATTTGTTTCTTGTCCTTTTTGGATAATTTTCCTAACTGGTCCATCCATTCGCTGTAATTTGATCCAGATTGTTTCATTACGTTGATTATCGGTTTCACTGCTTTATCATCTTCTTTGGTGAAAAATGTAACTGCTTTACCTTGTTTTCCTCCACGACCAGTTCTACCAATTCTATGAACATAAGCTTGAGCACTTTGAGGAACGTCATAGTTGATGACTAAATTAACACCCTTGAAATCAACACCTCTAGCCAAAACGTCAGTGGTTATCAATACCCAGATATCTCCATTTTTAAATCGTTTAATCACCTCATCTCGTTGCTTTGTTGTTCTTTCAGCATGTATCACATCCACGTTTAGCCTATCGTATAACAATTCATGGAACAAAGCTTTGGCTCTGGTTATAGATTGAAGGAATATTATTATTGGTGGTTTAAATTCACCTTGTTGAATCATTTGACGTATGGCTAATAATTTCCCTTCTTCGTTACCTGTAAACACAAGCTGTTGATCAATGGTACTGCTTGCTGCTTCTTTGTGGCCGATAATCACTCTTATTGGATCTTTCATAATAGAATGAGCCATCTCTTCAACCCCAGAAGGTATCGTAGCTGAAAATATCGATTTCCTAATTTGTGGGTTTTTACAATGAGACAATATTTCATCAGTTTGCTCGGCGAAACCTTGGTCAAATAATTTATCTGCTTCATCGATGATCAATTCTTGTAATTTGTCGAGTTTGAGACTGCCATTTTTCAATAAATCAATCAACCTCAATGGTGTCGAGACGATAATGTCATATTTGTTAGAATTTATGACTTTATTGTTTAATTTGTTGGCCAATTGTTTAGATAATATTGCTATTTTAAGGTTCGTTCCAACTGTCAATGTTTCCAATTCGTGGAAAATTTGACTTGCCAACTCGTTTGTTGGTGAGATTATAAGACCTCTTGTACCGTAGTTTTTTTCAATTTTTCCCTGTAAGCTTTGTATCAATGGTATTATGAATGCTAAAGTTTTACCTGAACCTGTGGGAGCACAGCCAATCATGTCTCTGTTGCTCAAAGTTATTGGAATGGATTCACATTGAATAGGAGTAGGTTCAATGAAATCATTGTTTATCAAGTTTGTCAAGATTTTCTTATTAATCTTGTATCTTCCTATTAAATCTTGGAATGAGCCAATTGGTATTGGTATATCATCACCCGAAACTTTTGATTTATGCAAATTTCGAAACTTCTTTGCATCTTCGTCAGTAACCAACTCAAGAAGAGGTATTTCGTCTTCTTCGATATCTAGTTCCTCTTGTTTAGAAGCAGTTATTGGTGTATGCTTTTTCGTATGGAAAAAGTCAATTTCCTTTTCAACTTGATTCACAAAATTCTCTTGTTTGTTCTTGGGAACTACTTGCGATGATTTATTCACAGTAACATCTTTCTTTTTATCGAGCGTAGCACCTCTTGTTAATATTCTAAATATATCCATGTTGTAGATGAGATGAAGTAAATAATATTTTCTGATCTATAGTGAACGGACCAATATTGATGTTTGGGTCTACCTTCCAATACTGTCAAATTTGCCCTGAAGGAAAAAAATTTTCAAACATACTGGTAAATGATAATGAGCATACGACAAATATTCAACTCACCAGTCAGGCTTAAGACGCTAGGTCAATTGAAACAAACAAGAACATTGTATTTACATGGCCATAGGTCTTCCAATTCTAATCCACAGGGGTTGAATCACGAATTAAATAAAGAAAATATATCAACAATCCAAAGCTTTATACCTCAAAAATACTCAATACCTGATGAATTGGCTTTACAAATAATAACACACAAATCATTTGCTGCGGGATCAAAGCCTCATAATGAAAAACTAGCTACTTTTGGTAAGAAAGTGTACAAATTTGCATTAACGAAAAGAATAACAACATCCAATCCGGAACCAAATTTGAATGTATTAGCATCAAAAGTATATGATAAACTAACTGACGAAGATATACTTGAGAAATTTGTGACCAACTTTAATTTGAATAAAGTGATGTTTTGGTCTAATATCAAATCGGATTTGAAAACAGCAGCATCTATAAATGTGTTTTATAGTTTGATAAGTGCTATCAATCTTTTACACGGCAAAGAAGGGTGTGAACAGTTTTTCAACGAGCACGTGTTTGGAGAGGTTGAAAATCTTGCATTAGAAAGTCTCGAAGGGGAAATACAAAGTGATTAGATTATATATATGTACATAGAATGCTTTTGCAACAGAATAATATAATTTCAATCTGAAGAGAGAACTCAATCTGTATTTACAGTTTTAGAAAATCAAGGGTCTTGGTTATTCAAAATGGAAAAATGTGTGTGGTGTGGATTCTCGTATATCTGTTTGAAACTCGATGTAACTGTTAACAAAAACGCGTAAAAATTAAACAGAGATTTACAATCTTGGATCAGAAAACTTTTTTTGTTATTTTCTATTTCCAACAACAACTTTTCCACATAACACTTCTTCAATAGTTCATTACTAGTATGAGTGAGAAGGACCTTGTACACCATTACAAGGTATTGAAGCAATTTCTTGATATTTCAGATGATCAACAACTGAGATCAAAATCAAATTCTTCACGAGCTCAAAGAGCGAGGGAAAAATTGCTTAAATTATCTTTGGCTCAATTTAAAGAATTGAGTACTGATGTTTACGATGAACTTAAAAGAAGAATCGATGAAAGTAGAGGTGAGCCAGATTATTTATTACCAAAATCATCTTTCCATCCTAAAAGGAATCAAGCACGTCAAAAATTAGCTTCTTTACCACAAACAAGGTTTAAAGATTTGGTTGCAGATATATCTTTTGAAATCGAACGAAGAGAACTACACATTGATCATTCACATCAGAAACAACCTTCAGTTTCGTCGTCGCATCATTCACATCATACACGTCAAGAATCTTTAGCTTCTTCACATCGAACAAGAGACTCAAATTATCATCAAACATCGTCAAACAATTTATCCAGCTACCAGCCAATTGAAGAAGATTTGAATCAAGAAGTTGATGTGCCAACTACCTCCAGTAAAAATGTGACATCAAACGAAGCTCCAAATCAATCAATCAGTATCCAACCCACGGAAGTAGTACCAACAAAAGCCAATCTTACATGGTCGAGCGATGAAGAAGAAGAGGAAGATGAAGAGAAGGGAGAAAATTTTGAAGATCTTCAAAAAGAAGGAAAACCGGAAAAATCTAGGTCACTAAATAAGGAAGAAAATGATCTGCTTGCACTGATCCACGACAAAGAGGTAAACCATTTAAATTCAAATCAATCAAACTTAATCCAAGAATTGAAGGAAAAATTGAATAATTACGAACATGAAAAACAGCAATTAAACAAAAGGTTGTCTTTTTTGCAAAATGAACATGATTCGAATTTGCAACAAATGCAAGCTAAAATAGCAAATTTGGAATACGATAAAAACTCTTGGATTACTAAACATGATAATTTATCTAAATCAATTGACGACTCACAATCATCGGCAGAAGAATTGAAAAGAATGAAATCTTTAAATGCACAATTGAGACTTGAAAACCAATCATTGAAAAATTCGTCACCAGTCAATAGATCCCCTTCAACTAAAACAGTTTCTTCTTCTGGCACTAGTAAAAAAAGCATTGATGATTTTATGGATAAATTGGAATCCAATCAAAAGCCTCCAACAACAAACAATACCCATTCTACCGATTTGAAAAATCAAATAAAGCTTTGGCAAAGAAGATATGAAGAATCAAGATCAAATTCCATAGCGAAAGAAATCAAAAAGTATACTCTTTCTAAAATTGATTTGAAACCATTTGCATCGCCACAAGGTTTAATTTCTATTAAATTGGTCAGTGATTTCCAAGCATTAGTTGAGGCTTTTTTGATGTACATAAATCAAGAAAGTTGTGATTATGAAATTTTGTTTGAAAAGATATCAAAAATAGCTGTTGTTTGTAATGAAGTTGCAAACCAAGCTGATGGGCAAATTGCAAATTCAAATGAACAATCAATACTATTGAGAGACGCTGTGGGGTACTCATTAACTGCTACGAGATACTTTGCTACTTACAAGGCTTTGTTTCCAAAATACATTGTTGAAAAATCAATTGGTGAGCTAAATTGTGTTCTCTGTGATTTGGTGTCTTTAGCGAAATTAAATGAGAATTCTACAAATTTGAGAAAACTTGATATCGATACAAAAGTGTCTAAAAAGAAAGTTGATGATTTTGGTCCAAGACCATTACGAATGGCTAATAAGTTGAAAGTCGGTCAACAAAGCACGCAGATTTCTAAATCTCGTTCATTTGAGCAAAAGGATCAACTGTCACCATTCTTGGATAATAAAACAAGTGATCATTTACCTTCTGGTCAGCAAGAATCCAACAAATCATTATTTGATAAACTGAGACCTAAAAGTAATAATGCATTTGCGGCCATGAGAGAGCAGAAGGCTGATTTACAGGAAGAATCCCCATCTAAATCCACCATCTCGGTTCCAGTTAGGATAAATCAGAATTATGAAGATGAACCTGATTTAAATGACACTGTAAATGATGATTTCAAACAGTCACCTCAAAGATCATTGTCAAATAAAAATTATCCAAATTCATTCAAAACTTCTTCTCCTAAAAATGAGTCAATCAATAGTCAAGCTACAAAACAATCTATATTTGGTAAGAATAATGGGGATAATCAAAATTCAACTCCGTCTTTTAAATCAGAAAATCCCTACTTTGAGAAATCTTCCCCTAATGGAGATCGAAAATCTTACGAAAACAGGTTATCAAATACACCCAAACAGATTGCGACTTTCCCTACAAAGACAACACCAACCAGGAGCAACATACTTGACAAGGTTAGACAATTTGAAAGTCCTCCTGAAAAATTACAACCTTTACCAAAACAAGTTAATGTGATTGAGCCAAGACAAATATCGGAATCTAGACAAATCTTTGAACCTAAGAAATCACACTTTGAACAAGAAACAAATCATAAACAAACACAATCAGATTCATTGTCGGAACCATTTCAAGCGGTGTCACAAAACGATTTTTTACGTAAGGGCAAAGGGATATACCAAAGTTTGAAAGAACGAAACTCTGAACATTCAGAGAACAAGTATCATGATAATTCAGATGAAACGGCGTCTGATAATGATAAAGCTGTAGAGACTAAAACTGCAGAAACCACACCAGCACACGAAGAATTACATCCAGAACCTAAAAACATCAGTCGAAACAGTTCAAACAACACCTTGACGGAAAAACCTAAAATCACATTCAACGAACCAACAACCAACTCCTATGCATCGTTTGAAAACAACTCGGATAGTGAATATGAAGACGAGGACGATAACGATGAAGATGATGAGACCGAAGTACAAGCTAGACAAAGGCAAGAGTATCGGAAATCCATGGCAGCAGCAACCTTCAACGTCGACTTGTTTGACATTGATGACCCCGACAACACATTAACCCAAGTTTTATTATATTTAGAACATCAGACCGTTGAAGTGATCAACACAATTCAATCTTTATTAGGCTCGATCAAAAAACCTAATTCCACTAGGGGGGACTTACGAGATAAATCGAAAGCTATAACCGAGGTCATATCGCAAATGACAGAAGCCACAAACACCTCGATGAACCAGACGAGAAACGCACAACTCAAAGAACATGGATCATGGGTCGTCAAGAGTCTAGAGGACTGTGAGCACAGAATGAACAACTTGTGCAAGCCCAATGAAAAGTCAGACCACAATGAATTTGCCGACAAAAACTTCAAACAGAGGTTGGCCGGTATATCGTTTGACATTGCTAAATGTACCAAGGAGTTGGTCAAAACCGTTGAAGAGGCTAGTTTGAAAGAAGATATCGCTTATTTAGATGCAAAATTGAATAATGTATAATATGCTACAACGAGTCGCCTCTAACAATGTATATTAACGAAAATACTACTCCCTGAGTTTAGTATCATTTTGAAGAATTTAACAAATCATTAAACGTAATCTTTGTGCCTTGATTGATATTCTGTGGTTGCAGAGGAACAGGCTGAGGATACGGCATGGACTGGTAGTGAGTGTATATAGGCTGGTATTGCGGTGTTGGGTTATACTGTATGTACCCGTTTGGAGTGTGTTGATACGAAAAGCCCATCTGTACATGAGGCGGAGGTGGTTGAACATGATGTTGATTTGGATAAGATGTGACTGCGGTCGTGTTGTTTGGATTCTGGAATGAAGCGACTGGGTTTTCTTCTGGAGTTGATTTTTGTTTAAATGAAGGTTTTGGTAAGTTCACAGTAGCTGGCGATGACGTAAACGATGAACCGGCATATGTTGTACCATCTACGCCAACTATTTTCTTCTCCTTTGAAATATTCTCCTTCTCTTTTTTCTTTTTCGAATTTGAGGTGTTTTGCTTGGATCCATGGCCGAAATCAACTGGTTTTCCATTTGGTAACAACCTGATTGACTCTTCGTTATTATTTTTCCTCTTATTTTCTTTTAATTTTCTATTCTGTTGTGTCTTCTTACTCGGAATAGACACCGGTGAGCTTTCATGAACCATCATTGTAATATAATAAGATCGAAACAGTTATATCATAAAAAAAAAAAAACTTGTATAGTTTGTTGTTGAGATTGCAACATTATTTTCTCTTGACTCAAAATTGTTATTTGCCAGTAACAGGTCTACATGCAGGATACACTATTTGTAACAATTGTGTATTATTAGAACAAACCATTTAACGAGATGACCACCAATCATAGACCCACTTTAGAAAGCAAACGAGGTAAGAGGATCAAAATAACAAACACCATCTCGCATTCTCGATCGTTGCCCCAACAAAAAGAGTTGAAATATCGTTCAGATATCCCAATACCTCAAAATGTCCTATCGAATGCTGTTGATGAGCTAAAATCAGAGACAAATTCAAATGAAGATCCCCCGCTGAAAAGAATGAAATTGGAAATCAAAGAAAATGAAATAGAAGTTCCCAAAGAGAGATTAGGTTCTAGTTCTGATGCAAATTCTGAATCCGAATCTGATTCTGATGATGAAACTGCTGAGTTGTTAGCTGAGTTGGAAAAACTACGCAACGAAAAGAAGCTTCAAGAAGAAAAGATTAAATCGTCAAACCCATTGGTCAAGTTGGATAAGTCCGACACTAAAAAGAAAAGCTGGAGGTCGTCCACTACGTTCAGAAACAAACTGGTTTCCAATGCAGATAAGACTGAGAAATACACCAATGACACTTTGAGATCGGACACCCACCAGAAATTCCTATCCAAATACGTGAGATGACAGGATGTGGTAGCGTTTAAGTCGTGCCACACGATAAATTTCTCCCAACGTGACTGTGAATAATTGCAATAAATAAATTTAAGCTTTTTACTCCTTTTTTACTATTGTCAAATCGTCGTCCTCATGGAGCTCCACTTCGCGCTGATCTCTGATGTTTCTATGGCGTCTGATTAATTTTTTTTCCTTCTTGTCGCATAAAAATATTCACATTCCACGTTACATTCACCTACCACCATTGATAAACATGAAGAACAAAGAGATCCGTATATTCTCCTTGTTGGTGCTCGACACTGTGTTTTTCTTACTTGAGGCTATTATAGGCTACACTGTCCACTCGTTGGCGTTGATCGCTGATTCGTTCCATATGCTCAATGATATCATATCATTAATTATCGCACTTTGGGCTGTCAGAGTTAAAAATACCAAGCCAGCTGATGGGAAATACACTTATGGGTGGCAGAGGGCAGAGATATTAGGTGCGTTGGTTAATGCTGTGTTTTTGTTGGCATTATGTTTCACAATTATCATGGATGCTATACAACGGTTTTTCGAACCACAAGAAATCTCAAATCCAAAGTTGATTTTGATAGTGGGTATTGCTGGATTGTTGAGTAATGGTGTTGGTTTGGTCTTGTTCCATGAACATGGTCATAGTCATTCTCACGGTGGTGGAAATCACTCACATGAAACAAATGATCATGGACACAGCCATTCACACGATGCTGAAGAAACTGTTGGAACTGAAACGACACCTTTGATAAACCAAACAGTCAAAACCAGTCCTTCTCAAGTATTTGATTATTTCCCCGATAATGTGGTTGAAAGATACAACTCACAGACGGAAAGCGAACAACTGCCACAACAACAAAAACAAAATGTGTCGGATCAAGCTAAAAAATTAAAGAAAAAATCAATGAACATGGAAGGTGTGTTTTTGCACGTTTTGGGAGATGCATTGGGTAACGTGGGAGTCATTATTACCGCGTTGATTATATGGAAAACAAACTATTCTTGGAGATTTTACTCGGATCCGATCACGTCTTTGGTCATCACAGTTATAATTTTCTACAATGCAGTTCCATTGTGTCTTAAATCTTCCAAGATCCTACTCCAAGCAACACCGCCGTATATAAACTCAGATTTGATTGTTGAAAAAATTCTAGAGTTGTCGTTGGTTAAAAACGTCCACGATTTCCACGTATGGAACTTGAACGAAGATATCTTAATTGCATCATTGCACCTTGAATTGGCGCAAGACTGCAACGTTGATAACAATGAGGCTCCAGTTGCTTTCGATAGACAGAAGTTCTTGGCGGTGGTCAGTGAAGTCAGAGAAGTGTTGCATAGATTTGGTATTCACTCAGTAACTATCCAGCCTGAGTTTAGTGGGTCGCAAAACTACGACAGCGTCTCGACCAAAGTCGCGCCAAATGGCGATAGTAATGATAAACCTAATAACGCTTTCGGAAATACCACAAAGAGTACTTGTTTAGTCGACGGATTCACTAATTGTGATACTGAAAGTTGTCATTAAATATATTAGACATGCCTAATTACATAATTATACAAGTCTCTTCATCATCATTTTCAATCATTGATTTATTCGTAATTTGTCTTTTCAAACCGTCGGAATGTGTCACAGGCTTTGCGCCCAATTTTAGTTCCTTCAACCTATCAATCTTATTAAATGCTTTTTTCTTGTTTTTCGTGATTAAATTTTTTATGACACTTTCATCGTCTTTTTTATTGAGCTTGACATCGTCTTTAGAGAATCCGAATGAATTTAGATAATCGTAAGAATCATCAATCGATTCAGTAATTGTTGTGGCGTCTTCTTCTTCGTATTCAGAATATGATTCAGATTGGGGACTAGTGGTGATTGGGTATTTCTTGGATATGCGACAATCTTCTTGGTTTAAAGTTTCTTCATTGGTGCTTGATAATGACAATGACAGGTTAGTTTGTAATGATAACAACGATGCGCTTTCTGATTTGACAGAGTTTGAGTATGACATTTTCCTAATTGATGTTGGAATTATGTTGTCGTTGACAGTGATGTCTTTTGAATAGTACACTAGTATGTTTAATACTTGAGTTAAGAACCTGTTGAAGATTAGTTGTGAATCGTATAGAAGATTCTGATTTCTGCTCGTTATTAGTTCAACCAAACATTCTCCAAATGTCTGGTAATGCTGATGCGTTATGCCGTACATTCTGAAATTTGTTTTCGCTAGCGATATCACATATGACTGTGGAAGACTTTTGTTATATTCAAGATAGTGTATGATCAAAGTGATGTATTCAATCAAACCATCAAGTTGATAATCCTGTATAATATCTAGATACTTGTCATTTGATAAATACAAACTTGCCGAAATTTGTTTGCCATGTATTTTTTCACATAACTGAGATAATAATATTTTATAAGGGTTCTGATTATAATTGAATTTCGGGATTTGGGCTGTTGGTATGTTGTTTTCAAAAGTGGATATAATTTCAAGACTCAACCATATTGATTTGAAAGTGGTGATTTCATATTGAGAAAACATTAATGAAGATAATTTATATGACATGATGAACGGATAAACTTAGCTTTATATAGAACCGTCGATCACACTAGTCAATGATTAAGTAATATGGAATGATTAAAATGTGTTACGCAGATTTAAATAAAACAATATAGAAAGATCAACGGTTGAACACAACCTGCACAATTTGTCGAACAGGTTAAAGAGAAAAGGGTTCAAATTTTAGACGAAGCTTCGTACATAATCCCGACGAGATTTTTAATTTTTTTTACGCTGAGACTTGTCTCCCCAACATGCGCAGACCCTACTCTGCTCTGATAACCCCAAAAGATTCGCTCTGGCGATACAGGGGTAAACTTTATTTCAAAAACCTTGTGTGTTAGAAAACCTTATACCACCACCACCACGTTTCGTTCTACATCCTGCTTCATGCTCCACTAATGTGCCATATTTACTAAGACCGTATTGTACGTCTCTAACATCTGTTAAGGTTTCGATACCGTCGATCTCAAACTAAAGTCTTCTCTTCGAGTTGTTCAAAACCATAGAATGTGAAAATCTACTGACAATCACAAACCTAAACATGTATGATTTCTTAATCTACGCGCTTTACAAACGTACCAAATCATTAATGTAAAGCACAACTTTAAATATTCTCCAATAACATCATCGTCAATGAGTAGAAGAAAATGACCTATAGAAACTACCATTGTAAGTTTATTGAATTTTGTTTGGTTTAAAGTTTGTTAAACGCCCAATTCCATTTTTCTCAATATTCAAACGTTTGATGCAGAATATCCGCTCCAATCTTGCATAATATTTTAACCGAATTGGGATAAATTTTAAACGCACAATTAAACACAATTTTATTACACTATCCTAAATCCTATATTTTACATAACACTATAAATAAACAAAATCTACTACCGAAATTCATCCAATCCAACCGTACAAAAAACCATTTTTTATATACCTGTAGAACCTGCTCGTGTAAGTTTCGATATCTATGAATTTTTTTCAATTCAACAATAATCATATCAAGCTTGTGGTTCGTATCTAAAGCGACCAGCACCGTCTAATTAAGCAAACACATTGTATGGAACTTTTGTAATGTTATACTTGTTGCCTTTTCTTGTTTGTCTGACTGGAGGAGGCACGTATTTCATATCCTTATTTGAGCTTTGACTTCTCTTGAATAATGAAAAGCCTGATCTTGAAGTCTCGTTTGAATAAACAGACGACAAGTCTGCAACAGAAGCTCCGTATTTGATTTGTTTGCTTGCTGTAGATGAAAACACAGAAGATGGTTTTTTATATGAATGGTCGGTACCTTGACTTTGAAACAATGGCTGTGGTGGTTTTTGGTATGGATGAGTTTTTAAATCGAGTGATGGTTTCTGTGGTTTTGCCAATGATGTAGTGGAGCTCAGAACAGATTTGGAGCTAAACAAACTCGATAATCTTTGCCTAAAGCTTCTTTTAGGTGGCTCTACAACTTGTGTTTTGTAATTGAAAGCTGATTGTTCCTTAAAAGATTGATCATTAGCACTTTGGAATGAGTAAACACTTTGTGGCTGACTTCTGAAATTCATCGTTGATCTCGATTTATTCATGTACATTGGATTTGGTGGATTCAACGACGTCATAGATTGTTTCGATTGTAATCTTGGTGTTGATGGTAATGAAACCACATTTTCTGGATGATTGAAACCTTGGGTATCAATCTCTTTTTTGAGCACAAAGGAAGATCTCATAAACCCTAACGAAGCACGATTGGAAGATCCCAATGAAGTTGATGATTGTGTCTTATTCAAAGAATACATTGAATCTGATTTCTTATGACCTTGTTTATTGATAGGTTTTGGAATTGATGGTGGTGGCCCAAATTGAAAGTCATCAGATAATGACACATTTCTTTTATGATTAGTTTTTGATTCGTTATCGTTTATGCCAGAAGATATCGAAGATCCGAAATCTGAATTATGCAAAGATAACGAAGAAGCTCTTGAGTCATTTTCAGTGGAAGCGCTTCTTTTTGTTGACAATTTGTTCTTTTCACAATCGGATTCATATTTAGATGAATTATCATCGTCTTCAACAATAGGTGCAAGACCTTTCAAACCAAAAGATTGATAATCAAATGTACCACCCGTTAAGCCGCCTCTTGACAATGATCTTTCTGGTAATTTTTCATTTGATTTTGAAATAAATTGCTCTTCTTCTTGTTCGTCAACCTCCGATGATTCTGGTGATGGAACTTGTTGGTCCAAATATGAATCTCTTTGTTGTAGTTTTTCCAATAATGAAGTTGGTTTTTCTTCAATCTTGTTAGGTATATCAATTGAGTTAGTTCTACTTGATTTTGGTGTTGGAACATCTTCGTCAATAAAGAGTGATGAAGCACTTGAGATAGACTTTGTGCTTCTTTTTCTTCTTGGGTCAAATGCAGCTCTTGGTGATGAGAAACTTGAATTAGCATCATCGTCAAGAATACTTTTTAAAGATGTTGAAATGTTTGTTTGAACTTTTTGAAAATTATTAGCTTGTGGAATGGCAACATGAATTGGACTAGAAGCAACATCCATCGATCTTCTGAATCCTTTGTATCTATCATTTGATTTCAAATCAATTTCAATAGAATTGAATTTATCTAAAATTGGTGCTTGTTTAGCAACTGAAGTTTCAATAGGTGGTAGTTTTTCAATAGGTGGTAATTTTTCAATCACTGGTAAAGGTTTTGATTCCACTTGTGCTCTTTCTCTTTGAATATTCAATGGTGGTATATCATTTTCTTCAGTTGAAGAAACATCATTCTCTACCTCCTCTTCATATTGTAATAAAGAGTTGGCAACAAACACATATAATTTGATCCAAACTAATTCCAAAACACTGGTAAATTGAGAGCCCAAATATTGTTTAAAAGTTTCAATCAATGAGTTACCCATAGGTTCTAAATATTTGGTCGCTGTAATTGAAAACGTTTGATTGTCCAATACAAATTGATATAAAAATTCATCAAGTAAAGCTTCGTCCTTCAAATTACTTAAAACAAAATTGAAGCAGTCACCGAAAATGACAGCATGATTTGATATTATACTATTGTCATTGTTGAAAAGTGACTTCAAATTTGAATTTGATTTCAACAAATTGGTGTACAAGTCGTCATAAAAGGTACTTCTGTTAATTTTGTTCCAGGATAATTTTAAATTGTTTACCTCGATGGATGATAAACTTAAATCAGACATGTTGGTAATTCGAAAAAGGGTATTAAAAAATTTGTAAAATAAATGGACAAGAAGTAAAGATCAACGTTGATTGTTTATACAACAAAAATTTGACGACTTCATCATTTATTTATATGTAATTTCATTTTCTAGAAAGTATAATAAAACTTGGTTAGACTTTTTTTGGTTGTAAAATCGAGTTAACGCAAAACGGGCAAAAAAAAACTACCACATTAGGAAATGACATTATCGCTAACAAAAGTGTATGATTTTTGCATTACAATACAAGGTTTGGCAAAACATAAAAGCGACAAACTTGAACACTGATTGACCTTGTTGTATGATCAAGGTCTCAAGCATAGCATTGATAGAAACATGTACAATACAAGTACAGTGAAAGCTATCATTAGCTCGCTAAACAACCTTTAATTTATTAGTCGTGCACTCACCGGATTGATAATTTTTAGAACATTTCCGAATCAGGTAGTTGGGTTTAATTGCAAATAATCTCCACCTGTTAAAGTTCTACTCAGAGTTACTGTTAATGGTAATAACTCATAGAGAAAGTGAAAGGGATAAATGAACTTTTATCTTGTAACTTATTGTTTCCTAAACCTGTTACAGATAATTACTCAATTCACGTACGATAACGTGTTGTTTTGAATATTGCAAATTGATGTCTAATCTGTTTACATGTTCAAGACGTATCGGTTGTAAATCTTTATTTATTGGAATGACCTTAATTTTGGTTATTTAAACATTTCGTAATTTCTCCATATCTGTTTCTGTCATTCATTTGGTCAAATTGTGGAATTTAGTTATAATAAGAGAGATGTGTGAATGTATACTATTGTGTGAGCCTTACTCTTGACCAAACATCAAAATCAAATATCAGTGATTAGTATCCATCCTATCTTGAAGCTTTTTTCAAAATATCAATTTGACATGTTGTACTCTGCTTTTATGGAACCACTGTTGTTAGAAGCTCACACTCTTGAGAGGCAAAAGACCCAGACACACATAGATATTTTTGTTGCAGTAGTTAGCCACTTTTTCAGGTTTTTTTTTGACTTATCTAATCTCTTACCTAATCTGCACCTAATCATTTAATACATTGACTATTTTACAACAACAAATCCAATAGAAGAACGCTAGAAAGTATAAGGGGAGACAACATGAGTTATGACCCGGCGCATGTCATTGGATTGGATGATCAAGAACCAACATTACAAAATACAGAATCAAGACGAAAGCGAAGAAGAACTAGCAATTCAGAGGGAGATGTAATAACCATTTTATCAGATGATGAAACTCCAGAGATTATTCACCTACCAAGTGAGCCAGAAAACGACGACGATGGAGATGAGGATTTGCAAGTATTAAATGTTAATACTAGAAACCCTACACCAATAGCTAATAGTTCACAGGAAGTAGAAATAACTGGTTCAAGACCTATATCCTCGCCGTCTCCATTTCCTCACATTCACACTCCAAACGGATCCATACCTTTCAACGAAGATCCAACTTTAGAATACATCGATTTGATACAACGCGAGATAAATACCGGTATAGGTCCTCGGAATTTCTATCAATTGCTAGACTCGCCCATGGTTCGAGATAATGCTAGATTGATGGAGCATTTGATTCGACAGTATACTACTACTCAACAAGAATCTACAACTGATACACCGCCACTAGATCGAGTGTTTAGAAGAGGAAGAAGGGTGCGCAGACCCAGAATTCCTCCTCTTGCAATGATGCCACATCAACACTCACAAAGACACAATCTTTCACGTCAAATCCATGATCGTCGACTATATTTTCAACCGCATATTCCAGCAAATGTGCTCAGCAACAGGTTCTTTGTCATTGGTGGCGGACCGCATATGTTTCAAAATCAAAGCACGTCCAGTTCGGACTACGATTATTCTGATGATGAGAATGGAGAGGTGGCGCAGAGCATAATGGCACGGATAGAAGAAGATAATAATCGATTGATTGATTCACGAATCTCTCGAGAGCTGATGTATAACCAAAAGGCATTAGTTGAAAAACAAAAGATTGCAAACAGTGAGAATAAACACCACACGAATTCGATCCTGTCGAGTGAGTCAAATCATTTGGTGTGCGAGCTATGCAATATCGTCTTGGGCGAAGGTGCGCCAGCTGAATTCAAAGGCGATCCAAAGTACAATGAGAATTTCGAAAAATATAGTCAACAATATCAAACTCAGGCGCCGTGGTTCTGCACGTATCCGTTCACAAGCATAGATTTTGAACTAAGTAAGAGGATCTTTGTAGCCAAGTGCGGTCATTCATTCTGCGGCCGGTGTGTTAAGAATATTGGGAATCGACCAAAGAGGAAAACCACACAAAACGCATGCGATATAAAAAATCCAAGTGTATATGCTCCGTCCAAATGTCCAGAGCGTCATTGTAATAGGAAATTCACCGCTAAATCTTTTACCGAATTGTATATATAATGCATACCAGTATACACTAAAACAAAATTTATGTAGAACACGCGCTCATTTACAATCTGAAATCGTGTACATGCTTCTCAAAACAGACTTTACCGACTAAGTTATGCATTTTCTGTCAATTTCATCTTCTTTGTAGCGGTTGTAATGCCGTCTGCTTCTTCACCAGATGACGAATCTTCAATCATGATGACATCATCCTTCTCATTGACCACTGGTAATTGTTCTTGTTTCTCATCTCCATTCATCCAGTCCTCCATCTTCAGTAGTTGATTATTAAATACATCGCTCAATTTAGTGATCATTTCCAATGATTCCTTCGCGAAAACAAATATCCTATCATTGTTTGCATTTGTTTCGCCTCCCTGTGTGGAAGTATCAGATGAGTTGGTTTTCTGCAAAGATAAGGGCAAACGCAATATAATGTCTCTGATGGTGTTCTTCAATTCGTCGTCATTGTATGTAGCTGTAGTATTGGTAGATACGGGAGACAATGACTCGGGTTCTCTATTTTGAGTCAATGTGGAAGGTTTGAAATTTGATATCAAATGGATAATTTTCTTAACGGTACCCACAATTTCAGTTTTGGTCTTTTGACATGCTTGTTCGGGTAGCAAAGAATCGTTTGACCTTTGAGTATCTAGTTTTATTCTTTCTTCTTTAACAGCTTGTTCTGTCTCATTTAATTTCGTCTGTAAATAATTGACTTTTGATGATATGTTTGTGTTTGCAAGTTTCAAAATATGAATACAAAATTGTAATCTTTTCTTAACGTCATAAGTTGATGTTTGAGACGATTGTGAGGCATTACTTAACCTCCTTTTTTTAGGTTGAATTGGTTGTTTATAATCACCAAAATAGTTTATTTCTTCTGAAGATTGATTCGTAGCCGTTATTGATTGTTTACGAATTTGATGTCGATTATTTAAATTGACTTCAATTTTATTCACCATGGGTATTGCAGCTGCTTCAACAATACCTGCAGCATAGTTGAATGACGGGTAATTTCTTTTAGACGTTTCATAGTATTTGACTGCATTCATTACTATTGGATGCTTTGCAACCATCGACACCGTTGAAACCAATGGATGTCTATTTGTGGGTGTTTCGCCAATGCTAATATCATCGTCATCTTTGTTAATGAGATCATGAATGTTCGACACAGACGTATTTGTGGTTATGGTGGAGGTAGTCAAATAGTTTGGATTTTCGTTTATAACAGTGCCAGCTTCCGAAGATGATAAAGATGTAGATGATGTATTTTGATTCTTTTGAGTTAATTGAGTCAAAGCTTCGGCTGCAGAAACAACGGATTCTTCTTGTCTTGATGATATACTTCCACGATTGTCAAAAGACGGTGGAGGATCGTCATTATTCAATGCTGTCGTTGGAGGTGCCTTTGAATAAGGTGGTGGGGGTTGATTTTGGTGGTTGGGACTAGCTGTTACAGTCATTTTAAATAGCCAACTTTTAATGTAATGATAATGTCTATATAGATTTGACTTTATATGATATAGTAAGTTTGTATAATTTAATATGTAAGTATAATGTAGTAGAACAATACAATAATGTGGTTAGGTGAATCGAACGATTATCCACTGTGACTAATGAAATTCAGTTTGTGAAACAGAAATGTTTAAATATATATAGAACGGTATAAAATATAAATGAGAATTATAGAGGTGGGTAAGACGTGTAATCCACTACAAAAGTAATGTGTGTTGTATGAAGATGATGTTTACTAAAAAAAAAAAAGTGATTGTGATTTTTTTAAAAAAATTATCTAATACTGCTAAGATTTATTATGTAATTATTTTGACATGTGATATTTCGTACTATGTAGAGGTTGTGAAGATGGTGTGTTGTTGCAAGTAAATCATTAAGCAATTATATCAACATTGCTTTGTACTCTAGCAAGAGTTTTGATGGCTCTATCTGTATAGTCATGGATCTACTACTATATCTTCAGATTAAGCTAGCCTAATCAATCGCTTGCCAGAATGAAAAATCGCTTGTATATTTTAAAATCATCTAAATCAAACGTTTGTAAATTCTTAAATAACTGCACTTGCATTTGCATGTCACATGTAGGTATAGACTTCGACTTGATTCATAATGTTTCCTTTGAAAGTTGGGCTTCAGCGGTAGTGATCCCTGTTGTTGTTATTTGTGGTTGAGCTATAATCAACAAACTATACATTTGCTTTATTTCTTTTCATAATATTTGAAACAATGAATCTATAGTTGCAAAATAAAACTTTAAATGAAATTAAAAATTATTTCTCTGACGATAAAGAAGCAAAGAAGATTCTAAGTAGTTGGATGATCACATTATAGAGAAATTAGTATGTTTCTGACAATCAACAAACTGAATACACAATTTTTCAAGACAAACAGAGGTATGGAAAAAGTCTAGCATTTAAAATTTTTATATTTTAATTATGAAACGTTTTATTTCTCTACTCTACCTGACGATATGTTGCCTGTAATCTGTTTTGCAGTCAGTGTAGTTGACGCTAAATTCGGAGATCCAATTCACGTATATTTCGAAAATCTTCTTCAATCTCCTACTAATCTGTTTTTGTGGTTAATTAATTTATTTTTTTTTTGCATTTCTCCTGTAAGGCTGCAAAAGAAAAAAACTCTAATTGTTGGGTCAAACCACTTTTAGAATCTATGCACATGATATATATGTATTCTACTCTACTATACAGTTACTTTATTCGTCTTTACTACTGTTTTCAACGTATTCAATGGCTTTGGCTTTCACTTTAGCTACCATATTTTCATCATTATTGTCCTCTTCGTACTTCAACCATTTATTAAAGAAAAATTTAGCTTGTTTTCTTGTAATTTTTTTAGTCAAAACTCTTTCAAACAAATCTTCAATTTTCAGTTTATTGTCTTTTTCTTCATCATGCTTCACCTCTTGATCAATGTAAACATTCCACAAATCAATTTTCTTAGGTACATCACTTATTAATCCTTCGAATAACGATCTTCCTTGCTCTGGATCACCTTTTTGGAACTCCATTTGAGCAAACTTTTTAACAATTTCAATGTGTTCTGATTTTGGTAACACTTTGAGTGCTTTGCTCAATACTTCGTGAACTTTTTCATTTTGGTTTTGATCTAATAAAAATGATCCATAGGATACCCAAGTATTGATATTCTTGTTGAATTTTTTAGTCATGACTTTAAAGACTTTTTCTACCTCATCAAATTTTTCAGACATGATTAAAATATTGACTAGTTTTTGGTGCATTAGGAATGAGTCCATGTATTGACATGACTTTTTGAACACTGACTCTAGCGAGTCTTCAGTTCCAAAAGTATTTTCCAAGTTCAACAATGCAATCCAGATGTTTAGTTTTTCATTTTCTTCTCTATAATTGATTGTACTCAAAGCTCTTTCACCAATTTCTCTGGCTTTTTCAACTTCACTGAGTTGTAATTGGAATGACATGTAATTCATCCATAATATGGAAGAGTTTGGATTACCAATTAACAATCTTTCAAAATCTGACGTCGATTGAGGAGCTCTAGTATTCAAATCTGCTGTTTTGTCTTCAACATGTTTCTTTTGTTTCTTCTTTTTCTTGGAAGAGTCTGGGAATTCCTCCTCTTCATCATCCGAGCTTGAATCATCGTCTGCTTGATCTAAAATAGAAGCTGTCCAGTCGAAACCATTGGTTGATAAACCAGAGATTTCAGATTTAGTATTTTCTTCCCTATCGGATACTTCTTCGTCGCTTTCTTCTCCATTCATGTCAACATCCGAATCAGAATCAGAAGCATCTTCATCTATGTCAATTCCATTAATTTCATCTTCTTGTTCCTCTTCTTCTTCACTTACAACATCTTCCATCTCTTCGTCATTTTGTTCTGCTTTTTCATCAACAAAATATGATGCTTTCATACCCAAAGATAATTGCTTCTTTTCGGCATCAATTTTCAAGACTTTGACTTTGACTTTATCGCCTTCACCGAATATCGAAGAAACATCTTTAATTTCATTTTCACTGATTTCTGAACGATGACATAAACCACTGACATTCAAAGTATCATTCAATTTCACAAAAACACCAAAATCGGCTGTTTTAGTGACAACTCCTTCGAAAATGTCTCCAACAACCAAATCGTCAAATTGTTTCAAACTATGCAAATCGCCATTGATTTCGCTTTCTTTCAATGTCATCAAAACTCTGCTATCTTCTTTACAGCTAATGATCTTACCACAAACTTGTTGATTGACTTTGAAATATTTCTTCCAGTCTTTGAGATAACTATCAGATAAGTCGGATATTCTAACCAACGCAAAGACAGATCTTCCTAAAGATACATAAACTCCATTGCTGGCGATGTTCTTGATGAACCCATTGACAATGTCACCCCTTGATAAATCTTTGAATGTATTTATTGTCTTATCTTTTGCATCCGTTCTCAATGATACTGAAATCTTGTTGTTATCGTAATCGAGGTCTAGAATGGTGGCACATACAAAGTCACCAACTGCAAATACAGATTCCAACTTCTTTGTGTAATCATTTAAAGCATCTGTTATGAATGATGAAGCGATCAAATTGTTACCCAAGTCAACAAGTATGTAATTTTCTTTAATTTTCAAAACTCTTGCTGGATATTTTTCATCAAGCTTCAAGTCTTTGATTGATTCAACAACGTTCGTTCTTGCAGATAAGGATATGGTGTTACGTTCGTGGTCTATAGATTTGACTGTCACTTTCAATGCTGATCCAATTGGCAATTTATTGTCTAAATCTTGAAATATTTCTCCATCATTTGAAACGTCAAGAAATTGAATGTTACCTTTTAATGAAGGGGAAATGGATACCCACACAAACCCTTTTGTGATGTTGTTTATAAATGACAAATATTCTTGACCTGGTTTTATATCTGATAATTTTAATTCTGATAATGAAGTAGAGTTGATTTTTGGATCATTAATGGACAATTCCAATATTGTGTGTTTGTTTGACTTTCTGTGTGTGATTGGTAAGAATGTGTGATTTTTAGCATCATGATAACCAATTACTTTAACATTGAGTAGATCGTTTTTATGAAAATGATTCAATGGCTGATGAGAATTTTCAATCTCATCGATACTCTTGAAAACTTGGGTAATGTCAATTCTACCTTGTAAGTTGTCACCCAATTGAACATTTATTTGTGTACCTTTCACATTTTTCACAATCGCTTTAGTTATAGTTCCAGGGCTATAATCAGATACCAATTTCTTAGATTTGTCTATTGGATTGACCACCTCGTCGTCATCGTTTGTTTTAGCGTCTAACAAACTCAATAAAAACCTTTTATTTTCCAAGTCAATATTTATGACTCTACATGTTATTGACTGATTTTTGAAAAATATTTTCGACAAGTCATCACTTGGTTTTTTGTTGATATATTTTGCCAATATCAATCCCGTTATTCTGTTTGAAAATGAAATAAATAATCCCAAGTTTGTTATTGATTTTATGTAACCTTTGACAATTTTGTTTTGTTGTATGTCTTCAAATTGGTTTGGCAATTGTTTAGCTTCTGCTTGTTCGATCAAAGTCTTTTTAGCGGAACAGATGACTGTTTTTGCTTTTAAATCTTTTTCTAAAATAACAACTTTAAGTTTAGATGAGATTGGTAATTTTTTAAATAGAGATCTATTTTGTTCGTAATTACCATCTGACAATTGACAATCGCTAATAACACCTCTTAAATTGGATGATTCTAATTCTATAATCACAGAATTGTTCTTTTTCTCAACAATGATTGTTTCAACGACTGACCTTCCCGGAACCAATGAATTAATTTCATTTTGTTGTATCGATGATAACTCACTAGATTGTTTTAAAGAAACAATCAATCTTTTTTGTTCTTTATTTATATCCAACACTCTAGTTTTCACAATCTGACCTAATTTTAAAAAATTCTGAGCATCATCAACAAATGTTTCTGAGATTTCATTTTTCGGTAAAAAGGCTCGTAAATTACCAAAAAAAGACACGATACATCCGTTATGAATAAACTTTTCAATTATTGCGTTACTCTTTTTTCCAATTTCAACTTGTTCAAAATCTGATAATATTTCGTCATCTTCCAAATTCACCAACGCTTTTCTTAATGTTATCAAAGGCTTTGCCCCCTTGAAATTCATCAATCTACCTTTGACTTTGGATCCTACTCTGAATTTTCTCTCCGGATAAACTAATTTTATATCAGACATTTGGTTTGAAGGCACAAATCCATTAAATTCATCAAATTTGACGTTGATCCCTCCTTGTTCTGGCAAAACCTTCACAATTTCAATATTTTTGAGTAATGTACCAATAGGAATATCTCTGACATTTAAGTACTTTGCTCCGATGATTTTTGGATCAAATGCTAATATCAATAAAGATTCAACTTCATTGTAGCCTATAACTCTTGCTTCATATTTTGATCCAGGTACGTACTCACTCAATGACTTTTTTTCATCTATTTTTGAATTATGTACTTGACCAAACAATTCGGACGAACCAAATTTGACATAGATATAATTTGGATCATTACCAACAACTTCAACTTCTTCAAATATATGGCCAATTGGAAATGCTTCTAATGATTCACTTTTCTTCGATGCATCTTGTAACTGCAACACGTGTGGTATTATAGATAGTATTAATTTTCTAGTGCCGTTTTTCAATAACACAGCCAAGACTCTTGCTTTGATTGAAGATCCAACGGCAAATTTGTGTTTTAAAGTTGCAATGTCGAATTCATGGATGTTTGATAAATTGATTGTTCCGTCTATTAAACCAAATACTCTTGTGATTATACCTTTGGGTGTAACTTCAGTTACTAAAGCGTCTACTGTAATACCAGGTTGAATCGAGTCTATGGAACTTATCGTGGTTATCGTCTTTTTTGAAGGTTGATTTGCTGGTTTCAAAGTAATAGTTCTTCCGGATTTTTTCACTATCGAACAAAGAATTACTGTGCCTACTTCTGCAGAATCCAAATCACTATTACTGATAAAACCAGATACTGATTTACCAGTATCCAATATTATACCGTGGTCTTCAACAGACTTAACTGAGCATTGTAGAACGTTTCCTGGTACCAAATCGTCATTCTCTATATTTTCATTGACAATTTCTGGCTCAATACTCAATTCAATTCTTTTCTTGATAGAATTCTCAGGTATAGATACTCTAGCCTTTAACCATGATCCTATTTCAAATAAATTTGATAGTTTTGGAAACTCCTTCTCTTTTGACTTTATAAGAACATCATTTTCATTTTCATCATCCGATTCTGAATCTGACTCTTGCTCGTACTTTTCAATGAGGTTCGTAATGTGTTTGTTTATAGATGTAATCGGAATATACCCAATCAAATTGTCACCTAAAGCTAACGCAATATCTAGTTTGTTAATTGCTTGAATTTGCCCCAATACTAAAGAGCCAGTGATTAAATTTTTAAAAGTCAAACTCTCTATAGGTACCTCTGTTTCTTCTTTATCTTGTTCCTTTACTTTTTTAGTCTTCTTTTGCTTTTTCTTTGGCTGTTCTGATTTTGTAGATGCTGAACGTTTGTTAGATTGTTCGAATAACACATCTTTTGTAACTTCATTTGAAATCTCCTTCACTTCCATTGGAGTCAAGGCGGTTTTCCCACCTCTCGGAAAAGCAATCTCATTGTTACTGAGTACTGACTTTGAATCAGACATTTCAATGAGTTTAAAAAAAAAATTAACGATGAGATGAAAACTGAGAAAAAAAAAAAATACAATTATATATTTTTGGTACACAGAAAATTTGGCTGCAATTTTTCTTCTCGCTGTTTAAAAGATTCTTCGATCGTTTACGGTGCCAGTCGATTTCCTTTCCAGCATGATCTTGTCTGCTTCTTTCAACCCGTATTTCTTGATCAACTTTGAGTAGAACAATCCGCATGCGTTGCACAATGTTCGACTACCTTCTGGGCCTCTTCTCCATTCCGGGGTTTCTTGCGAGCAACAATGCTGACAAGTTATCTCTGGCTTAATGCTCAATTCTGTGTTTAGTCCCCCGATCTGGAAGCTATTTTGCTGTTGCAGTTTATGTTGATTTATACTGCTGACATCCATGGGCACTAGTTTGCCTTCTAAAGATGTGGATTTCTGCAACTTCTTACGGATCTTCTTCTTGTCATTGTTCAACTGCATTTGGTAATGGTGCATTTTGTTGGTCTTTTTGAAACTCAACCTCTCAATCATGTTTAACATCTTCTTCAAATTGATCACTGTTTCATTGATTTTCTTATTACCCAATTCAAGGGATAGTTTTTCAACAATTATTCTCGAGTCTTGGTTGTTCTTAACGTCATTGAACTTAATCTCAAAATCAATTAAAAATTGAATCAAGTCGTTTATAAAGTTAAAATCGCTTTCTTCGGTGGAGGTGGTTTGAGTCTTGCCATTGTTGAATAAATACAATTGCTTTGCAGCTTCTAAATTAGGATAAATATATTGGTTGGGAAAACTCTCGTGCCTTTCATGCAAGGAAGGACCATACGAATACTCGTCACTACTACTATAAGTTCTATAATTTGATGATGAAAACAGAAGCGCCCGTTGCACGGCCTGTTCGTTGTTTGTATCAGGATTACGAAGAGTTTCATTCAACTGTTGGAAGGAGGGCAATCTCGGCATTGTACCAGCATCAGTATCTCGATGATTCATGGTTTGATTTGGTTGATATAGAAATTTCAAGTTGAAAGTAAAAAATTATACATTTAAACAATCTTGAAAATAGGCATATCAGAAATTAAGGTCACATCAGATGAAATCTTTAGTATCTCATTTTAAGTTATGTCAGATACATAATAACAAAAACAGCATAGATTATTGTGTTAAAAAAAAAAATAATGTCAAGATTTTGAGGAAGGTTATAAGTTGCAGGACAAGACAAATTCTTGCATTGTACAACATGTTTCGCCCTAGATATACAAAGTCTAGAAATATAGTTTAATTAAAAACGTATAATCCAGTGGAGTTGAACATCATTGATTTTTGGTTCTATTTTTTCTTTTTGCTCTTATTTTTATTACCACTCTTCTTCGGCTGTAAAACAACGGTTCCTTCTTTGACGTCGTCGCCTTCATTCATTAGTTTTTCTCTGTTATCTAGAAAGAACATCAAATCAGTAACCTGTTCATTTAAATTTTTATTTTCTGAAGTCAAATCTGTAACTTTTTGTTTGTAATTTTCATGCAATTTACTAAGGTGATCGATTTTTTTAGATAATGCCTCATTCAAAGAATTTGAAATATTCAAGTCACGAACAATCTGATTTAATTTCTCTTCCTTTGATTGGATTTTTTCTTTTAATGAAGGTATCATGTTCAAAGTTAGGTCGGATAATTTTAAAGTTAAATCTTGGACTTTATTTTCTAATCTGTCATCAGATTGGCTGTTTATCAATGTTTCATAATATTCTCTTTGGCTGGCCAACTGGCTTATTAGTAATTGTGAATATTCAAATCCAACTTGATCAATTTTATCTAGTCGATTATTTTTATTTTTGTCGGGTAATTCGACCAACTTGCCGTCTGACTCGTTGGTAACTAAGCGGTGGACATAATTGTCTCCGGCATAATCCCAAACTCTGCTGGAACTTATTTCCATCGCAAAGCAATGTCCTGTATTTATAAAGTGTTTTAACGAATGTTGCTCGGGCGCATACCTACTGCAACCCACATTTCCGCAGACAAGACATATCCATAAATTCGATTCGTCACCACACTCCATGCAAACATCAGATTCAAAAGTCTGTTGGGTGGACAGTCTTTGTAATCCATTCGGCTGTAGATTTGTCTTACCCAAATTATGTGAGTACCTGCATATTGGGCACGTATCATCTTTCCACTTTGACAAACACTGACAGTGGAATGTATGTTGGCAAGGTATCGTTAACAATCCGGTTATGTTTGCATCCATTTTCTCCAAACATACTGGACATGTGGGTAGTTCGATCATGTTTTTCACATCTAACTTCACCGATGTAAATGGGTCTTTTAATAAAAAAGGGATTAAAGAGGTCTCAACCTCTGCTTTCTTGGTCGGATAACATAGCTGCACCGATTTTATATAAATGACGTGACATGTCTCTGGTTCCATCGAATTGAAAGGTTTTCTGTTGAAAGTGTATTGGAAATTTGCTGCTTCAATTATATCTCTAAACTTTATTAGTATTAGAAATCGATTGGGTTTATTACTCTTTAAAATCCTGATATGGGATATTTTGGTTATGAATGTCTCTCCAATGAATCCTAGCAAGTCAGTTGCTGTAAAGTATGTCGGCACTGCCAATATGGCAACCATTGTATCATCTCCGGGATTTGAATGATTGGGAGTTGTCTCACTTTCAAATTCCCTGTACAATCGTATGACACCATCCCCGAGCAGTTTTCCTTTGATAGGTTCTATAGCATCGGCCACCATTTTATCTGAACCAGTTTCTTTAATGTCGATTTCTGTTATTCTCAATTCGGAATATCGATAGTCTTGTGCTGGGTTGAAATCAATTAAGATGTGATAGGAATCAGTTCCTAACATGGTGTATATTTTTCTCGTCTATAAATAATATTTATCTTTATCAAAATGTTGCAAACTCGAAATTATCTCTCCGTTATTCCCTATAATCTCTGTCTCTTCGCCTTTAAGAACTTTGAGAGCATTAGGGTCGGGAATCCATATGACGTGAGCATTGGCCCGAATCCCTGAAACAACACCAGGTATACCGTCTTCGAAAATTAAACACTCTTCAATCAAAATTTCGTCCAATCCGGCACCCGTTCTTTGTTTATTAATACTAGATAAACATGCAAACCAAATATCTGGATGCGGCTTGCCTTTGCCCTTTTCAATTCTGTCGTCATCGCCAGTCACTATATGACCATTAAAATATTTAAATCCATGCTGCAAATGTTTTGTTTTTCGATGATAATTGATAGTGTTGGACGATGTACCCAACGCTATCGGAACGTTAGTCTTGTGTAAATATTCCAATAGCTCAACTGCACCATCAAGAAAATTAGCTTTAATCCATAATTTTTCCTGAATCTTCATAGCCTCCTCCGCAAAAGTTTCTGGAGTTATTGGTAAATCAAATTCTTCAATCATGATTTTTGTTGCCTCTAATCCTGGTCTACCTTGTAACTTTATTTTTACATCCCATGTCATTGGACCCTTGTTATATTTGGCCAACAATTCGGTCGATGCTTCGGTATAAATATCCTCGGTATTCAAAAGTGTGCCGTCCATGTCTAGCAAAATTAGTAACGTTCATTTTAGTTAGTAGTGTGGGCACATACCGAAAAGACAGGCTCTTATTTTCCTATCATGTTTACTCATTGAGAAGATTGGTGGTGGTTTCGCGCATACAAAATATAAAATAAATATATATGTTTATTACAATGGAGCATTTTTAAATAGGTATGAAATACTTTCACCATTATGTAACCTTCTGATAGCTTCAGCTAGAACAGCAGAAACATCGATTGTATCTAATCTTGAGCACAACTTGATTTTGTCTTCAAATGGTACCGTATTTGTACAAATGACCTTTTTCAATTTCGAATTGTTGATATTTTTAATTGCGTTTCCTGATAAAATACCATGCGTAACAATTGCTATCACCTCTTTGGCATTGTTTTCTAACAAAACTTCCGCTGCTTTGGCCAATGTACCACAAGTATCAGCCATATCATCAACTATGATACAAATTTTATCAGACACATCACCAACCAAAACCATTCTTGAGACTTCATTCGCTCTTGCTCTTTCTTTATGAATCAAAGCAAAATTCAAATCTAAACGATCGGCTAAACCAGCGGCTCTCTTAGCTCCACCAGCATCTGGTGAGATCATAATTGCTTGTTTATAATCAATCTTCTCTTTTATATATCTAACAACACTAGGCTCAGCGTACAAGTTATCAACTGGAACGTCAAAGAACCCTTGTATTTGTGACGCGTGTAAATCCATAGTTATCACATGGTCACATCCAGCTGAAGTTAACATGTCTGCCATCAATTTGGCGGTTATTGGAGCTCTAGATTTATCTTTTCTATCTTGTCTTGCATAAGGAAAGTTTGGCAATATCACCGTTATTCTTCTCGCACTTGCGGTTTTACAAGCATTGATCATGATCATCAACTCAATAACTCTATCGTTGACCTCACCAGAACCAATTTGGCAAAGGATAAAGATATCCTCATCTCTGACCGACTCTCCGATGGAATACTGGATTTCACCAGTCGATTCTCTTTTTAATTCACTCGGGGTAATACGTATACCTAATCTTCTCGCACATAACTCAGCTAATCCTCTGTGGACATCGCTGGCTAGTAACTTGATTGAATTTGTAGACATAACGTGGTTTTTGGACCCCCCGTAAATAATTTGCAAAAAATCAATGCGAAGAGTCAAAAAGAGATTGGGTTTGACACTACCATGTATATTTAAAATAAATCATCAATGTCATCCAAATTATCGTCATTATTATCGTCATCTTCTTCGTCGTTGTCTTCTATTTCTTCTTCCTCGTCGTCCCGTCCATCTCCTTCGTTGTTTTCTTTTTCTATATCCGGCTTAGTGATGTTGCCTTTGGTTTGTTGCTCTAAAATTTTCTGTGCTTGTTCTTGCTCATCGACAATTTTAGCCAAATCTCTCTTCTTTTGATCGAGTGATGCTTTAAGTGACGAATAGGTGTTTTGAAATTTCATTTTCAACATTTTACTAGATGCAGTCGCCAAATTCTTTTTGTGATGTTCGACCACTTTCTCCAATTCCAATATTTCTTCTTCCAATAATTTAACATGTTGCTTACCTGCTTTTCCATCCTCGTCTTCGTCTTCATCTTCCTCGTCATCATCGTCGTCATCATCGTCTTCTTCTTCTTCTTCCTCCTCTTCTTCTTCCTCGAATAATTCTCCCAATTCCTCATCCTCAACCAATAGTCCATTTTCTCCGTCATCTTTCAACATACCGGCAATCAGTTCGGGTACAGTCACGACTTGTTCCAGATCTGAATCTTCTAATTTATTCAATTCTTCCTCTAGATGAAGTTCGATATCTTCTACTAAATCTTCTTCTAATTCTTGTTCCAAGAAATAATCCTCTTGATCTTCTGTTGGTTGTCTTACTACTGAAGGTGTAGATGCTGCTGATGGTGTTGCACTGAGCCTTTGCTTTCGTTTATCAATCAACTCGAAATGACTTTCTTCAGCTTCATTGTCCAATTTTATCAATTCTTCAACTTTGTTTTCTAAATCTTGAATGACTCTATGATCTGCTCTCGTTGGACGAAACCTTCTGTATACGTCTTTAAACGGATTTAGCAAGCCATCCTTAAGAACCATTTTTTTTTTCTTGATTTCATTGTTTTTTATATGCTGGTAAAAGGGATGGTTAAATAAATATTCTTGCGGCACTTCAAAGTCTTTTGTTTTATCAAATTTCGAAGGATTCACCGTGTGTAGCACCAAAAGTATTTGGCATATGTCAAAGGATTTGAATATATTTTTTTTATCTGTTGTTTTGTAGATTTCAGTCAAGGTTGGCAAATCAATTAATCTCGCTGAATACAAAACCCCATTTATGCTCACAACAGCTTTGTCTTTTGTAATCCATTTAATATTCAATCCGGTCAAATCCCCAGAATCAATTGCACTTTGAACAAATTCAAGATTTGCATCATTCAAAAACCGTATTATTATACCTTCTTCTATTAAAGGATCATCCTCTACATCAGGTGCTTCGGAATCATAACCTTCACCGGGAACTCTTGTAGGTTTTATTCTGACTCGAGGCGTCACTTTTTGCTGCCCGTTTTCATTGGTTTTACTCAAACTTATTTTCAATTTCTTTGGCTTTTCTTGATTTGCATCCTCATTCTCTCTTTTCTTGCTTACTGTTTTTGTAGGGGCCTTGAATTTTATCCGAGGCACTTTTGGTGTGTCTTCTGTCGGCGGAGGTGAAGTTGATGCCGATGGTGGTTTTAATTTCAACTTTAGTGCCATGATGAAAAATGTTTTTGTTTGATAAAAAATATCTACGCAGTTAAACTATTCGCATTGCTATCTCATGGCCAGAACACATAGGTCAACATCCAGCAGAAGGTCGTCTTCTAGATCTAGACACAACTCAATCACTTCAACAGAATCAAATCAATATGACGAGAACAACAATTATGAAATGTTCTCGGGTGCTGCATCTGAAGTTATTCCTTCATCCATAACGTCGTTGCATTATCCTCATAGTTTTGGAGGTAGAAGGGATTTGTCGAGGGAAACCTCGCCATTACTAAGCACGGAGAATGATTTGGATTTAAGGTCTGTCAAATCAAATATGTCTCAAAACTCAATTGAAACTCAAACTCAATTTAGATTTTTTTCACCAGATGAAATTGAACAAGCTCAAGGTGGATCCACTTTGGAAAATCCTGAAGACCCAGTTGATTATAACACGAACTGGGATTATTCAATTGACAAGCATGCGGATGAAGAATCTCAATTGTTTGAAGAAGATCTTGCAAATAGCAGGTTTCAATCTCCAGAACCAGATTACGGGACCATGAACTTTGAGCGTAGAAACAGAAGAGACTCCGACGCCAGTAATGCTGAATCCATATCTCTGAAGCATAGTAGCACCAATTCAAATAAGGTGGATGAAAATTTTTATAAAGAATATCCCGCAACTTTGAATTATCAAAGGTATTATCTTGCAGAGGAAGATTTGGTCATTGGTATTGCAGGATACCGTAATTGCTGGTGGAAAAAAATAGTCTATTACTTAATCTGTTTAAGCACTCTTGGCTTGGGTTATTTAATACTACGATGGTTTCCCAAGTATAGAGTCAATTTAATGGGTAGCAGAAGTGCCTTGGGCTTGGCACATTGGGTTGTTATCGAAAATGAGTTTGGAGAATTACAAATCCTTGATATAAAGAAACAGAGATTGAATGAAAGATTATCCAGTTATTTAGTAACCGAGAAAGACCCCGTGGTGCCAGTCTTGCATTCATTTTTTTATAGGTACATCAAGTTTTTTTACAATCCAATTGAAGATATTTTCAAGACAAATTCGAATTGGTATGATTATCGGTGGTTGAATGTCAGAAATACAAAGGAAGGTATTTCACAATCTTTGCAAGAACAAAGATTAGATATATTTGAAGAAAACAAGATTGAAATCGAGGAAAAACTGGTTATACAATTGTTGATGGATGAAGTTTTGCATCCATTTTACGTGTTTCAAGTGTTTTCGATTTTCTTGTGGCTCGCAGATGATTACTATTATTATGCCTCGTGTATCTTCATCATATCCATGGTGTCAATTGTGAATTCATTAATAGAAACCAAATCGACCATCAAAAGGTTGCAAGAAATTTCAAAGTTTTCCTGTGAAGTGAGAGTTTGGAGAAATGGATTTTGGAAACAAATAGACTCAGTAAACTTGGTTCCTGGTGATGTTTTTGAAGTTGACCCTTCTCTCACAGTAATACCGTGTGATGCATTGTTAATCAACGGTGAGTGTGTGGTCAATGAGTCAATGTTGACAGGAGAAAGTGTTCCAGTCACAAAATCTAATGCCACCAAGGAAAGTGTTAAGTATCTCACTGAAAACTTTATTGACCCAATCTTGTCAAAATCTTATTTGTTTAATGGAACCAAGTTGTTGAAAATGAGATCCTCTAACGATGAACCAGTGTCGGCAATGGTATTAAAAACTGGTTTCAATACCACAAAAGGCTCTTTAGTTCGCTCAATGTTATTTCCTAAACCTACAGGCTTCAAATTTTACGAGGACTCTTTCAAGTATATTGGGTTCATGACTGTGATTGCAGCTATAGGATTTACATATTCCACTTACAATTTCATAAAATTGGGCGTCGAGAAAAAAGTAATGTTGTTGAGAGCATTGGATATTATAACAATTGTGGTTCCACCTGCATTGCCAGCTACATTAACGATAGGGACAACGTTTGCAATCTCTAGGTTGAAAAAGTTGCAAATATTTTGCATTGCGCCTACAAGAGTAAATATAGCTGGAAAATTAGACGTGCTTTGTTTTGATAAAACGGGGACATTGACTGAAGATGGATTGGATATTTTGGGGATTCATTTGGCCAATAACGCCCAAGGAAGAAAAGAAATTGTCTTTGAAGACTTGATCCAAGATATTACAGACTTGAAAACTATCAGAAGCAGTGATCACGATACCAACAATGGATTACACTTCTTGGGCTGTATGGGAACATGCCATTCACTCAGAAGTATTGACAACGAGTTATTAGGTGATCCGTTAGATGTGAAGATGTTTGAGTTTACCAAATGGAATTACAAAGAAGAAAGCAAGCCAATTATCTACAAGGGCCAAGATAATTACAAAATATTGAAAGAATTTGAATTTTTGGCGCCGTTAAGAAGAATGTCCGTTATTGCTAATAGAGGCAACAATTTTGTGTTCACAAAAGGTGCTCCTGAAATAATGTTCGATATTTGTCGTTCGGATTCTATTCCAGTCAATTTTGATGAGTTGTTGCATTCTTACACTCATGCTGGATATAGAGTAATTGCATGTGCTTATAAAGAAACCAAAAGTTTCGACATAAGTCGAGAGGAAGCGGAGTCGGACTTGACGTTTGTTGGTTTTATTGTGTTTGAAAATAAGTTGAAACACTCCACTAAAAACACTTTGAGAAAATTAAACGATGCAGAAATAAGAATTGTTATGTGCACTGGAGATAATATATTGACTGCGATCAGTGTCTCAAGAGAATGTGAATTGATACCGCCGTCAGTTGAGCATATTTACATACCTGTTTTTGACTACAAAGATGCCGAGCAATATATATCGTGGCAAGAAGTTAATGATCCAGACAACCGTTTAGATCCAATTACTGTAAAACCAACATCAATAAGAGAGGAAAAGAATTATAGATTAGCAATCACGGGGGACATTTTCAGATTTTTGTTGACGGAAGTTAAAAACGTCAACATTATACAAAATGTGTTGATGAACTGTGACATTTTCGCAAGAATGTCACCAGACGAAAAACACGAATTAGTCGAACAATTACAGAAGATCGATTACACAGTTGGATTTTGTGGTGATGGTGCGAACGATTGTGGTGCATTGAAAGCTGCTGATGTTGGTATTTCCTTGTCAGAGGCAGAAGCGTCCGTTGCTGCTCCATTCACTTCCAGAATTTTTGAAATCACCTGTGTTTTGGATGTTATCAAAGAAGGCAGATCAAGTTTGGTGACCAGTTTCTCATGTTTCAAATACATGTCATTATATTCGGCCATTCAATTTATTTCAGTCACAATCTTATACAAGACAGGTACTAATTTAGGTGACTTCCAATTCTTGTACATTGATTTGTTTTTGATCTTGCCGCTAGCAATATTCATGTCTTGGTCAAAACCATTTGATAGGTTGATCGTCAAAAGACCAACAGCAAATTTAGTGTCTCCGAAAATATTAATACCCTTGATTTGTCACATAACGGTTTTGTTGATTTTTCAACTAGTGTTGTGGTTGTGGGTGAAACAGGAACCATGGTATATCAAACCAATACCCGGCACGGACGATGCCGTTCAATCGTCTGATAATACCGTGTTGTTTTTATTTTCCAATTTCCAATACATTTTGATCGCGATTGTGTTAAGTCAAGGACCTCCATACAGAGAATCCATGATGAAAAATGTCCCTTTCATAATCAATTTGATCTTGGCCACCGCATTGTCAGCCTCGTTATTTTTGATCGATGGGGATTCTAAGCTAGGCAGTATAATGCAATTGACAAATTTGAGTGGATGGTTCTATGCGTACATAATATTCTTTGCAATAGTGAATTTATTGATAATGTTGGTCGGAGAAGAGGTCTGGTTTGCGAAATTGTCTAAAGGATACAAAAGGGTCTTCCATAGACTGCTGTTAGGTAAAAGTAAAAAACAATTCAAAAACCTTAAAAAAGAGTTTTCTCAATTAAATGTATAAATTTGAATTTAGATTAATAGACAATAGATAATGATAGTAAATTATGAACCTGTTACAGCACCGAAGTTGAATCAAAGAAGACCACTAGGCAACAAATGCAAAAAAAAAATAATGAGTACGCCCAGGATCGAACTGGGGACGTTCTGCGTGTTAAGCAGATGCCATAACCAACTAGACCACGCGCCCATTTTCTGACAAAAAAATTTTTGGGTTTTTTAAGAGCATTCAGCTAAAAAAAATTTACTTTTTTTTTTTTTTTTTTACCATTCGATATATATTGACTCTACAAACTCAACTTGTAAATGAAAATATATATAAGCTACCTGATGCTATTGGCAGCTGAAGCATTGTGTATGAATGTATGTGGCGAAAAATCTTTTTATAAGCAATGTTAATTTCCATTGGTGAGATTCTTCGGATATTTGTCCAGCATAATACCTTATCTACTCACTAAAAAACCACCATAAGAGTTTTTCTTGATTATTGTTGTAGTGTGTATAAATAGTTTTGAATAATTCATTCAGGATTCATTACATCAATTTTACCTCACCCACTCACGACATTAAACCGACTTGAAACTCAGCCAGTTGTTGCCGTCGAGCGTGAAGTATCGAAAACACTTCCTCGAGGTATGAATTGATGTTTCTGGCTTCGCATTTTGATATATTCTCATTACCGATTACAAAAGTATTGACCCGTTCATGTTTGTTATATTTTGACCATATTTGCATTGTTTGTGTGCAGTGAAATATATGATGTTCTATATTATTGTAATTTATTTTGTTACATAATATGCAGTTTCGTACTTTGTTACCATAATATGGAAAATGTGAATAATATCCTAGAACAAATAAATGATATGTTTGTAAAGAACCTAAAGGTTTTCTTTGAAAATTATTAAGTTTTTTCCAGAAATTACCCCAAGCTTTTGTTGTGATCTGAGAGATCCAAAAAGCCTGTGACCAGCCATTTGGTCGTATGGGGCTTCCGTATTCTGTTTTAATTTTCAAGGAGATTCTTTTGAATGACTGTAGAGTCAAAGGTTTTTTATCAATATCTTGGAAATGTTCTAATTGTATTGGACTCGGATCATTTGCGATGAAATCAATTAACGAGGTAGGTATATCAACATATGCTTTTTGTGGTCCCGTAAATGTGACAACTCTAAACCATGCTTCAAACCATTTGATCTCAGTGTTTGTGAAATATCTGAAAATGACTTGTTGAAATCTAGTGAAATCATTCTGGCCCGTAGGTTTTATGCGTTTTAAGAAATTTTACCATGGATATCCTCTTATCAAGCCTTCTGGTGCTGTTTCAGAAGGCAACATAAAATCTTTAATTATCAATTTAATCACGAAATGTAGTTTAATTCGCAAGTAATTTGAAGTAACATCATTTTGTGTAAAAAGATTGTAGATTTTCTTTGCTCTGGGGCCTAGTACTTGATATTCAATATCTAATAAATTAAAACCACCAAATTGCTTTGGCGTGGTAAGACGTTGTATACTTATATCTATTGGTAAACGTAATTTTGATTGAATGTATTTGTACAATCTATCAATTTCTGTTTTTGGAATTGGATTGTGGAGATCTCTATAATAGATTTTAGATAGGATGAATGAATTGATGAGTTTCGTCCGTAATAGAAGATTCAAGTCACTCATTGGTACTCTATTCAAATAATCTATAATACTAGTAATATATTTTTTCCATTCTTGATTTTGACTGCTAGATACTGACATAGGTATTCCCAAATGTATCAATGATTGTCGATCTAGTTTCTCCGCTGGGTACGGTAAGATGGGTTTCTCTTCAGGTATTTGTTTAAAGTATATCACTTTAGTTTTGTTTTGATTAACTGTCAAACCAGATTCTTCTTCAAAGCGTTCTAGTAAAGCTATTGCCTTTATTTGGTCCTCTTTGTTTTTGCAAAATATGATTAAATCGTCTGCATAAGCTGTGTATTTCATATTAATCACCGAATCGGTGCCTATGAGGGTGCCTTCTAATTGAGATTCCAATTTTTGTAATAATGTTTCTAGGACGAGGTTAAACAACAAGGGGCTTGCTGGGTTCCCTTGTCTGGTACCCCGGGTCATTTTAAATTCTGTGCCTCGGATTTCATTAATTAAAATTGAAGCGTCATGTGATGAAGTAATACTCTTGATAAAATTCTTTGCACCTGGGCCCAATTTGATTTTAGACAAAAGTTGTTGTAGAAACTCCTGATTGATAGAATCAAAGGCTTTGTAAAAATCCACTTGTATGAAACTTGCATAATCATCTAATTGTTTTTTTCTGGAATCGTTGAAATCCAATATTTTATTAAAAATAAAAATTGGATCATTGATATCTCTCTCTTTAACAAAACCGTTTTGGTTTGGACCAATTAAGTAAGAACTATATTCTTGTAGTTGTTTATCAAAGTAAGAGGATAATAATCTTAATGCTGCCGAGATTAGACTGATTGGTCTAAAATTTTCAACTTTTTCACCTTTTTTTGGTATCAACTTAATTAATGTGACTCGCATACTTTGTGGTAAACCTCCATCTTCTTTCATTTGGTTTCCCACTTTTACCAAAATAGGTCCTAACAACGGCCATAATTTTATTAGATTTTTATAGGTCAACGAATCTTCACCAGGTGTAGTATTTTTCTTTATCAGCAATAGATGTGTGAATAATTGTTCGTCCTCGAATTTGAATTCTAATTTTTCGGCGTGATGTGACGAGAATATCGTAAAGAAATCTTGAACAAAGGTATAACTGCTTGTTTTCCATTGTGGTTTTTCTGAGTAAATTTCTTTCCAAAACTTTGTAGATTCCTTAATCATATGTTCCGTTGTAGATATTAGACGTTCGTCCTTTGTATACATCTTGGTAATAATATTATCTTTGTATGGTTTGAATCTGTACTTGAGTAATTTTTCGCTATCCATAAATTGTATATTTTGTTGTTGTAATTGTGGTAGTGATTGATGTGGTGGACAATGGTTGCTCAAGTAATTTCTTGATTTAGTCCTCAAGAAAAGTAGGTTTTGTACTTTTTGTTTTAAAAAGGCAATATTAGTGTCCAATTCGTCATAGCTGTCTTTATATTCTTTGTATATGGGTTGACATAATTCATCTAGAATCTCTTCATTGGAGGTAAATTCCGTGGGTATGTAAAATCTCTTTTTCCCTATTTTTACTTGACTCCTTTTACTTGTTTTGATGGTGATTGTAATGATTCTATGAGTAGAAAGAGGGATTGTTTCTGTTTTGAAATTGAAACTCTTCAAATATGGTGTAATAGTTGATGATATCAAGAATTTATCAATTCTTCTTTGTCTTTGTTTCTTGACTCCATTTGTATAACTTCTTTGAAAAGGGTATAAAAGTCTAAAAGCATCTATAAGTCCAAATCTAGGCATAAAATTGTACATCATAAATGAAGCGACCTCTTTCTCTCTAAAACTCATTGGTTTAGTTTCTCCTTCGACATCTAATTTTTCATCTATAATGTGATTGAAATCTCCAGCAATTAAGTAAATTGGTTGTTCTTGATTTAACTCTTTTTTATTTAAGTGACTTTTTAGTTTGTCCAAAATTTCTAGTTGTTCTTTAAATTTACCAGAAGGTAAGTATAGATTGATCAACGTTATTGCTTTTTTGAATATTGGTAAATGTTCATAAGTGTGAATGAGTATTCTTTAATTTCATTTGGTAATTGATTAGGTATGGTAGCTTTAAAACTATTTCCCTTTAATACTATTGCCGTCAATGATTTATAATTATGTGTTACTAAAAAAATATTATATTTTTCTAACCTTTTCTTGATGTTGACATATTGATCAAAATCATAAAACCGTACTTCTTGAAGAAACCAGATTGTTATTTCTTTATGTTCTAATATCAAATCAAATATTTTGTCCAATAAATGAGATGAATCTGTAGAATAACCAGATCCAATGTTCTTGGATCCGATACAGGTATGAGTTAAATTAGTAGCTTTTTATTTTTTTTTTTTTTTTTTTTTATCTGTGAATTGAATGTTAGCTTCATTACACAGGATTTTTTTAAATTTTTTTTTTGTTCTTTTTTTGTTTATTTTTTGTCTTTTTTTTATTTTTTTTTTTGCAACCAATTTTTAAGGAGTAGTGTTAGTAGAGTTATGAAGAACCAGTAGTTGGAGAAGAAGAAGCCCAGTCCATGACTTGGCCCTCTTTAACTACTGTATCTTCATTCTGGTTGGTAGGTTCTATTTCCATCTTATCTTGACCCGTTTCTAACTCGGAGTTGTGGTTATCGAAATGAGGTCTTTTTTCTTGTGGTTTCTCATCCGCCGAAGAGATTCCGTGAGTATTTTTTTTTTGGGGAGAACTTGGTATAATATTGGAGTGGCTTTTTTGTGTGTTGTCGATATGAGGAACTTGGAGAATTGTTCCACTATCTTGGTTTTGTTTTTTTTGAAGGATTGGAAAATTTTCATAATTCATATTGTTTTTTTTTGGAGTTATTGGTATGTAGGAATCTTTTGGGGTTATGATTCTCATTTTTCTGGTTGGACAGTTTGAAAAACTGTGTCCAGGTTTATCACAGCCCTTACAGACCCCAGCAATGGTGCAATGAGATCTGGCATGGGTTGTGCTACGACAATAGGTACAGTGTCTTAAATTTGTTAATAATCTAAGACTAACCTTTTTGAAGTAGTCCCTATTGCTATAGGCAGTTGGGATTCTTTTTCTAGGTGCTGAATTGGTGCTTAGTGTGATAATAAAAAAAGCTAAGACATATGCTTCTGGCGAAGCGTTTAAAATTTCTTGGTTGGAGACAATAGGGGGTTGGTAGTCAATGACTTTATCATCTTTTTCTAAAAATAATTTAATAAACTCCATACCCCTGTTTCGTTGAGTAAGGGGGAGTCTCATATTTTTTTATGCTGGACGAAGTGGGTGATCAGGTTGGTCAACCAAATTACACGGCTCCCGAGCCAGTTCATGGCGGAACGGACTCTCCCAATCAGTCAGGCTCACATCCCGAGCCACTGAATGGATCAGAAGAAGTTCCACCAAACTCAAGCGTTCAATTAAGCAAAAATGCCACGTCAACAAGGTATTTTCCAATGAATTTTTCTGAAGTCGGTTTGGATCAGGACACTACCTCTGGTGGTGCTGAGTCCACAGATACTGAAGATGATTCACATCCTAAACAGGACCCTCCAAAGGAAATTGAATACAGTCTTTTGATAAAAAATCAAGAAGCGCTTAGCAATGCTGAGATTTCTAGATTAACTGCAGTAAATGCACCAGAAACGTTCGCTGAAAAAGTATCCAATCATAATAGCTTTAGAATAGACGAACAGCACTTTTTAATCAATGCTAAAGATATCATGGATGATAATCAAATTACGTTTGAGAGAACATACGACGCAGTCATCAAACAATTTAAAGCCACGTTGGAGACTAAAAGTCACCAACAGAAAACCTTATCCGATGACAAATTACAATTTGTGTTCAGAAAAGCTTTTCAAACAGGAAACATTTCTGCATTTAAGAAAGATCCTAAAACTTTAGAGTTGTATGAGCAATTTAAAAAAATAGAAAGAGAAATCATCTATTTAAGAGGAGCTTTACAAATGACCGGCTATCAAAATAAATTTTTGATAGACCCATTTAATCACGACTTCTTTAACTCAAACAATTTCGACTTTTATAAACAAGAAGCCAAGCAATTCTTTGAACAGTTAGATATTCAATTGACCGACGATTCGGAATCTTTCGAAAAATCCTTTAGATTGACCATTCAAAACGAAATTCCCCAACACCACCTCGTTTTTGCATTTTTTTTTTTTTACCATTCGATTTCTTTGCAACAATTTGTTAAGAGATGCGATACCGTTTTTAGGCTAGTTTTGATAAGCAATGTGAAATACTTTTCTTTCCATTGATGAGATTCTTCTGATATTTCAGCATATTACCACCTCTACTCACTAAAAACCATCAGGATTGGTATGTTGATTCTGTAATGCGTATGTAGTTGCTTAAGTACATGTATGATATTTGCCATCAATTTGATCTACTCCGTCCACAGCCATAAAGCGACTAGAAACTCGTTCAGTTGTTGCTGTCAAACATGAAGCATTGAATACACGTCCTCTAGATGCAGTTGATGATCTGCGCTTCCTCTTCCGTAGTATTGGAAGCGTTTTGACTCTTTTGATTAGACTTTATGCATTTTCAAAATTGTGATGATCTGTTGTGTTGTAGTTTTGTCTCCAAAGGACGTAAAATTTGAATAACAACCTAAAACAAACGTGGCATTTTTGTAGACTTATTTATGGTTTTCTTTGGAAACTATTGAGTCTTTTTTCAAAGGTGCCTCATGAATTTGTGGGAATCTGAGAAACCCAAACTACTAATGACCAGCCAATTAGTATTATTGGGCTTTTCAGTGCATTTTAAATCTATCCGAAATTTGTTCGAATTAACGTAGATCGAAAGTTGTAGTTCGAGGTCTTGGAAATGTTTTCGTTCCAGTGGACATGGGTCATTTGCAGCAAGATCGACTGACCCGAGGCTAATTTCACGCAAGGGCAGTCAACCTCACTAATGGTGAATTGTCTTCAAGTGACTTATTGGAATCTGTTAATTCGTGGGTTTTCAAACCCGACACTTAGTAAATCGATTTTGGTTTTTTTCGTTTGTTGATCGACATATGAGGTTTGCAATCACCGAACAATCCAACCCTCCACTGATTAAGAATCAGTTGGCTGGTCAGTTCGAATTGTTTTAAAAAATTATGCCATGGGTGACCTTTTAACTATCACTCAAGTGAGAATTCCGTTGACATCATAAAAATTTAATACATAGTTTAATAACAAAATGCAATTTTATTCTCAAGTAATCCGATGTAACACCAATCTGTATAAAAAATTGTTTGATCTCATGGCCCTAATACTTGATATTCGATATCCAATAAACTAACAAAAAAGTTTTGTTAACACATAATATCAGTGTTGTCGTAAATTGTATAAATCAACTAAGTATTCAAGCTTCATTCGAATAGATCTTTTTTCGTACTTTTTAACATTCTTTGATTGGTCACAATAATAGCTTTCAATTTCATTCAATGGTTACTCTAAATGTTCCATTACAATAGAAAATAGAAAATTAAAGTCTAGCAAATTTTAGGTCACAAAAGGATAGAGAGAAAGGAAAAAAATCATTATGGTTAGTATTTTAAGAAATTTGAATCTCTTGAAAGCTAAAGTTTCTGATTAGCGCCATTTTGTTTATGTTTAATTTTTAAAAGATAATTTATTATGTTAGCTACTGAATTTAAGTGGCTCTTCAATTAAATCACAAGCGTGAGGATTTAACAAGCAATATTTTGGTGTCAATGGCGAAACTCCGTATCCCAATTCTACCAAATATTCTCTGAAATTTAATATTCTTTGTGTCAAGTCGTAGTTTCTGAAGTTCCCATTTGAATATCTGGCTCCGCTCCATGTTGACTCTCCTAGAGCTGCCAACCTAGGCCAAATTTTACTTGTCAATATAACCGAATCAATTTGCTCACCAAATAGTGGTGCTTCTGCTCCAAGAACATGTTTTTTTTCATCTTCTGTTAATCCGTCTGTAAAGTCAAAATCATAGATTCTTTGCCAGGTTTTATATGGACTACACCAACTACCTCCATTACCGCTGTTAAATGCAGCATGTTTTGGGTTGGCAGTGTAAACGTCACTAGAAGTCATGTATCCGCCATTGCCACAATCCAAATACAAGAACAGGGCCAGTGAAGCTATGACGTTATAACCCCTGCTTGTTAAATTTTTGATGGCACTACTATCGTGCCAAATTTGCAAGGTGATGTTTTTTGGAATATCAGCAACATGACCCGGTTGTAACAAAACATCGTCCCACATGGTGATATTTTTACCTTGATATATAGGCAATGCTTTGTCCAAATAGTACTGAGTCAAATCACTTAAAGTTCTGTTGTTAAACCAATCAGTGTGGAAACATGCCTGACCAAGTTCATCAAAACCTACATGGAAGGAATTGTCTTTAAATAAGGCGCTTACTTCGTTGAATATCTTGGAAACGACGGGATAAATCTCATCGTTCAAAATGTCTAGTTGACCCGGTGGTGGTTCTAATCCTGCTGTTGCCCAAAATTCGTTTGCACACTCCACGAAATTGTGATCAATTTGTCTCCAACCCGCGCGAGCATGGCCAGGTGTATCAATTTCTGGGACGATTCGTACGCCCCTATCGGTTGCATAGTCGATGATTTTTTTGATATCTTCTTTTGTATAAATTTCTTTGGAAGAATAAGCGTCCTTAATCATTTCCGGATACGAATCCAACTTCAATGGCCAACTTTGGGAATCAACTATGTGCCAATGTAAAACATTCATCTTGCTTAATGATAATAAATCGATTTGTTCTAATATGGATTTGATTGTCAAATAATTTCTACTTGAATCTATCATAAGTCCACGATGAGGAAAATTTGGAAAATCAATAATCAGCACAGACCCTTCAATAAAGAACACTCCGTTGTCATAAACAATCAATTGTTGTAAAGTAGTCAAACTGTGTAGGATACCCCAAATCGTTGCAGCGCTTAACTTGATTTCAGTCGTGCTAACTGTAATGTTATAAGATTCATTTATACCAAATTGTAAATCAGTTTCAAAGTCATCCACATCTATTGTCAAGCGTTTCAAAGTGATTTCGCTTGACAAATTAAATTTCTGGGTGCTCGTATATGGGTAATATTTTACTTCTTTAACTGCATTGAAAGTACGACTCACAGCTTGGTTTATGATTGAGCTCGAGGTGTTTGTATTTGACAAGCTACTAAGATCAAGAGCTATTGGCTCTTTGGTCCTCCAAGTTAAGTTTTGGGGCTTTGGTAAAGGATCAACTATGCTACCAAACACAATTGAATAGAAGTAAAATAAGATGAAAAGCATGGTGAAGTTTCCATAAGTGGACAACCAAAGAAGTTTATATAAAAGGTTTAAAATTACAAGTTACCAATTTAACAGCCTCAATTTTGAAACAAGTGCTTTTAATTTTTGGAAATAAGAGTTGAAAGCGTTTGAATAACGTACGTGCTATAAATTTACGCGCCTGGTACCCGTTGCACCCAAATACAAATAGGTTCTTAAACTATCTTATAGAACTAAACTTTTACCGGTGTTATAAAGGTTATAAGCTGTCAGCTCAAAGAGCAGGCTTTTATGTTTCCATGTATCAGAATAAACATAGAATATGGCTTAATTGGCTACATTTTTTGTAATTTAACTAATTAGAGGGTTTGGAATCATGAAATGTTGAACCAGAACATGTTTGTTAATAATTGAGATTTGCTACACTCAGAATCATGTTCCGCAACCAGCCCAAAGCTCTATTTGTTTTATAGCAATCCCATGCGAGTGACATGCTACTCGCTTTGAACATTTTTTAATAATGCATCTTGAGTGGAACGTCAAAAATAAAATTAGACGCTGATTTCATCGAAGCTGTTTTGGTTTTTATAAAGTTACAAATTAACGTATAAACTTTCTACGCCACCAAAGGTTTGTAACTTTACTGCATTGGTTACTCGTGCAAAAAAAATAATGAGTACGCCCAGGATCGAACTGGGGACGTTCTGCGTGTTAAGCAGATGCCATAACCAACTAGACCACGCGCCCATTTTCAAGCAAAAAAAATTATGGTTTTTTAAGTCAAAATTATTTTTGTCACGTGAATTTAAATTTTGCAACCAATTTGTACTTGCAAATTGAATTTGCAGCCAGGAACCACCCAAATTATTACTCTTTAGCTACGACTCTTTTCGTTGGCCACATAACCGCTCTGAATATCTAAACAGTTTGTATATATACTCAACTCATATCAACGGTCTAACAACAACACGCCACACCAATCACAAACGCTAAACACACAACAACCCAACAATAAAATAAACGGAAAGAATACATAAGAGAAAATAGGCGAAGAAAGCCAACGTAGGTTTTTACATAGTTTTTTAACCTAATACATACCGTAAAAAAAAAAAATACTCATCAATATATGTAAAAAAATATGGCACGAGCAACCTGTGATGAATTTGTCTAATTTAGCATAGAAAGATATAACAAAAAAAAACTGTGAAAATTTCATTAATTTAAGTAAACTTTGTGTCAATTAGCAGTTTAACATCTTGAAGAAATGGCAACAGGTTGAAATTTATTTTTCACTGATTTATTTAGATGAAAAACAAAAAACGACCAAAAATTTTATAGGTCCTACTTTGTTGAACGATACAATCTATATTAATTAATTAGGTTGCTTATAATTAAAACATCATGAGTACAAAATTTTTCACTCACCGTAAAAGTACTTACTGGATCTATGTGTTCAATTAATATAGTCGACAAAATAAGACAGAGTCCTATGCAAATCATTATGATGCCACAAGCTAGAACTAACATAGCTGATTATCGTAACTTTTAATTACAATTAAAAATTTTGCAGATCAAATTTAAATACTGAACGAACTAGGGGTATTTTTATACCAAGTCTCTTCCATGTTAACTACTTTCTGACACAAGACAACTGAATTGATGACTTTTAATTTGCACTATCTTGCAACAGATGACAAACAACGGCTTTTTTGGAATTTTTTAGAATTTTTTAGTTGATGATTCATGTTAATATTAACAACAATTATGCGTCTCTTAATTTGTGATTTCGATTTCGATTCAGGTGAACAGTCGCTTTGAAGATTTGTTCAATAATGAAACCGGTACATTTGTTTTTAATGCATCACCATTTGATATTTTCAGCTTGTTTTATACTGGGACAAGTTTGAAGACAAAACAACAATTGACCGACAATAACGATGTGTTGTTGCAACGAATTTAAGAATAAAACTCATGACGTAACAAACTATCGGTTGAATATCGTCCTTGTTTGGTAATCAGGAACTTGTAGCTTCAACCCCCAAAAATTTTCAAACATAAAATCACCATGTATTAATAATGTTATTTAAAGATTGGTTTTCTTGAACGAATTTTTAATTTTATTATTGTCCGTGTTTAAAAATACCAAATCGTTTAAACTTTGATGTAACCAAGATAGCTAAACATTTGTTGTGGTCTGATATTAATCAGAAGCTGACTCTGGCAAAACTCAAAAAGTTTACACATTTAGTACACAGTCAAACAGGTCAGGAACTGTACCCAATACAAAGTCATGGCAAATTATTTGAGCATATTAATCAGATGCGGTTCTGAAAAACTTATTAATCCAAAGAAAATCGTTTGGTCATGACCATCGTTATTTTTTTACTTTGTTTTCCTTATTTACTTGAATGCATCCTGAATTTTACTTTTTCCAAAGTTTTCACTTTCACTAATAGAATTGACGACCGTGCTGAGTATAAAGTTTTAATAAATTGACGAAAAAGCGTTACCGCGCTCTGAATCGAAATATGATTTTAAACTTTAGCTTGAGTTGCAACAAATCGTGATTGCGCTGCTAAAGCAAACTAGTCGCTAGAAGTCATCCTCCTCTAAAAATTTCTAATAGTAAAGCCAGTGATGCTAAGAAAGCCACTGTCTTCCCTCCCATCTACTAATAGACTGGATTTTAATTGATAGCCACGCTTAGCTTTTGTGATTTTGAGAACCCTTCTATTTTGTGTTAAGAAAAGTATTTGAATGTAAATCAGCATCAACCTAGAACCTTATTCTATAGTCGCCTAGCGGGCGCGCTTTACAGAAAAAGGGCTAGGAGGGAGGTCGCCGGCCCTCGGTTCGACGCGGTTGAACTGGCTTTTGATCCACACAACTTGGCCAAAAGGCACAACTAATAGAGGCGTAGAGCCAACCTAGGTTTTCTAATTATATAGTTTCCTAATACATACCGTTAAAAAAAAAAAAATAGTCCAATTATAGTGATAAGCATTTTATTTCCAGCGTGCATACGGCATCAAACGCTTATAGAAACACGTGAAATTAGTCCAAAACTTCATATTAAAGTTTGTAAATTGTGAGCTGAACAATAAATCGAACAATAACGACAAAATTGAACACCATACCTAAAAGCAAGACAAATTAGTAAAAGTTGTTAGTATGACTTTCCGATGTATTCGAGAACGCAAGCATGCAACCATTATTTATTTGACAGTTCGATAGAAAGACAACAGTGATCAAACGTACGGGTTCAAGCATGGGCGGTAACTGGTAGCTCATTAGTAATTTTGTATATTATAGGAGTCAAATCGAGATAGAGCGAGAATATAACTTAAGAACACAAAAATAATTATGAATTTTTTAGTTATTTATTTATGTTTTTTAGTGAGTCCACTCATTGCAATTGTAATCCACAGCAATAACTTACCCGATGTGAATTTGTATTCAATGAAGATGACCTCTAATGATATGGAAAAATATACAGATGAACTAGAGAAAACAGAACTCTTGCCCGATTTGCTGAAAAGAGCCTTTTGGGACGAGTTGTCTGTCGATGGTAATATGGGTGTCATGGTAGCGATCACTATGGCGTGGATGGGCATATCCGTGTTGACAGGCGGTGGTGCACAAATAGGAGCATTGGTGATAGCTGCCGTGTTTTCAGCCGTTACTTTTGCTGTTGCAACTCACAGGTCGTACGGTTCGGGATCTTCGACGCTGAAAAGAGCCATCGAGGGCTTGCACGAAAATTACGGAACTATCGAGTCCAAACATGGTTATATGATAAATTTGAGAACACAAGGTATTGTGCATGAAGTAGCTGACTTCTTGGATGGCGAGTATTACAAATTGTTGGACAAGTACGGCTTGAATGGAGCTGTGATCACTCAACACCCAATCGCAAACACAGGAGCAGTCAACAGTGAGACTAAACGGGAGGAAAACGTTATAGCAAAACACGGGTTGAGGTGGGTATACGCAAACGGAACAGGAGTTGAGATTGTTGCAAAAAATGGAATTAGCCTTGTTGACTTGATACATGACGTTGGTCAAGCCAATGCAGGACAAGTTAGAGATGCCGAAAAGCGTGATAATACTTTCAATGCGAATTGGGCCAGTTATAACTATGACAATGTAAATTATGATTTGGAACAGCTGTGGCTAGATGACAACAAATATTACACGCCTAACTACGAATCATTGATTGGAAATTTTATAAGCAGATATGACGGGTGGAAGTATTGCCTAACTTTGCACAATAATCCGGTCAATGGATACAATGACATACCTCAAGGTAATGCTGCACACGGTGAGGTATACTTTAACACATATGGTGGTATTGATAATGAGTGCAATGACGACCACGATGGAGCTGAAATGGAGTAGGTGCAATACTAAGAAGCATTTCTCAAATAGGTAGTGAGATAGAAAATGGTTAATGTGAGTGTTGTCGGGGAAAATGAAAAGGAAAGCAGCCAAGACTTGAGCATTGATATTAAGATGATGTGCGCTTCCAAATGCCCTTTAGTCAACTCCGAGCGTAACCAATAACTCGGTAACAAAGTCAATTAGTTGGGTTGAATCAACTTTCTTAAACGCTGAAAGTAAACAGCTGTAGAAGACGACAACAATTTTTCAAACTTGAGTTTTTCCTAGCATTACATTATCACTTAAATATTCGATCGCTGTTTCACAAATAAATTTCAATCAGTTTATTTGGTCTCATATATTTCCAAATTTATCTTCTACCAATAATGATTGTGAGTTGGTCTCTATTGGCAATCAGTTTGTGATATAAGTGTTTTATTTCTATAAGGTGAATATAAATAAAAGACGCAATTGAAAATTACACAGACAAACAAGACTGTAAATCATCAGTGTTTGTGTTTCTTGCAGCGCTCCATATGTTCCAAGCCATATTTAATTATGAATTATTCAGATTAAATGACGGATTCATATTAAATAAGAAGTATGTTATAATTCAGCTTAAAGAATTATGTATTAGCAATTCTAGACTTTATCTCCGTATTTTTGTTTGTACAAACCCAATGCTTTAATTGGAAATAAAAATCTATATGAGGGGTACTCAATAGCACAACTGTGATTAAAAACTCCTTCTACATCCTCAAATTTCCATTCTCCGGTTGGTAATTGTCTATTCATCAAGAACTTGATACCTTTTTTAATTGGTTCTGTGTCAGGATAATCGGCTAAAATCAAACCGATTAGAGCCCATGCGGTTTGGACAACTAAAGTCTTCTTTCCGTTCACATAAGTGTGAGTCTCACAAGATTTCATTGATTCAGACCAACCTCCATCAGATAGTTGTTTTGAGATTAAAAAGTCGCACCCTTTCTTAACGCAATCTGAGTTTTCATACGTTAAACCAACAGTGTTCAATGCTTCCAAAGCAAACATGGAAGCATAAGTGTAACATATCCCCCAACAACCATACCATGAACCATCTAGTTTATTCTGAGTTTCGATAATGTAGTCTATTGCACTCGAAATTGTCTTTTTTATTAATTCGGGTTTGTAATCAGGGTAGTATTTATGAAAATAGGTCAATCCTAACACGGAGGAGTCCGTACACTCAACATACGGATATTCAACCATAATATTATTGAACACTTCTGCAGGATTTAGTTTCTCTAATAGTAAAGTAGACCTTATTTTTTCATAGGTTGAAAAACTACCAAACTCCCAATCACCCACGTTTTGAATCTGCAATAGACATTCTATTGCATCATATAAATTTTCGTCTTGAATTTCATCCTTTACATCTTGAAAAGCAGGATGGTTTCTAACCATAATAATAGCTTTCATTGCTTCTGCAGTACAATCACTTACCGTATATCCTTGGTCTTTAGTGCTGAATGGCCAAGCACCTTTTCTTTTGTCTCTGAAACTTCCTTCTGCACAATTTTCAGTAAACTGTGATCTGACTAAAAACAAGTAACTCTTTCTTATCATATCATGATATTTTTCAAATTCTACCAAACCTGTCATGAAAAAATACTGAACCATGAAAGATGCATCCCAGACTTGCACCCCGTTGGTCCCCATGACGGTCATACCTTGAGGACCGTGAAACAATACGTCATTCATTCTATTTTGAAGTTTTGTAAAATTGTCTGAGTATCCCTCGAAATGGTACGTGACAACCATGTTAAATGCAAAACTAACAGGAGCTATACACAAGTAATCAGTGTTTTGATATTCTTTCAATATTAAATTATATATCTTGTTGCTAATAGATTTTAATAACCATTTTGGCCTCACTGATTCCCAGAAACTCAAAATCTCATTTGCAAAATCTAAAATCTTAGTGTGAGGGTAGTATAAGTCGACTCCACACACGTTGTTTCTGTTTTTATCAAATAATATTGAATCGTAAGGTAACTGACTCTCAAGATAGATTTCATTTCGAATTTCTTCCAACAAAGGGTCCAACTCGCAAGCAACTTTGTTCGCCAGAACATAACCCAACGGTAAATAAATAGATCTTGTATGGACCCACCAGCGACCTGGGTGAATCGGTAAACCGTAAGGCAATGCCCATAATTCGGGAGGGGCTGGATTGACACCTTCCCATTCGTACAAATTCAAAACAGCCAACCATGCTTTACCCCAATGCGGGTTTTTCAAAGCACCTCCTAACCGATGTAATGTTTTTCTAGCTTTTATCATTACTGGGTGTGATTTTGGTAAACCCAATAATCTCAAACAGACGTAATTCATAGTTGTACCAAAGCATGTTGATTTGTCAACTGAGTGCAAACCCCAGCCTCCATCGACAGGATGAGCAGTGTTGACAATGTATCGAATCATCTCAATCCTATAGGGCTCAGGTATTTCTTGTTTTGAAAAATAATTTGCAACCACATACCCGATTGTCATAAACATAGGACCTTTATATTGACATGGAAATATTCCGTTGTCCAATTGGAGTAGCTGCAAGAAGTCAGCTCCCTTCGTAGCAGCCTCTCCTGGGGTATTTATTCCTGAAGGTTTTGGGGCTGGGAAATCGGGCGATTTCAATAGCCATTGTACGAAAGTCGACTGTGGTTCTTCACTAGTGGGCGAAACATAATGCCAAGTTTCCCTGCCTACTGGGTCTGTTCTCAATCTCCACCTACTAACGTCAGTTTGCTGCAATCCAAGCTTGTCTGAATACAACATTGGGGTCCACCTGTATATAAAGTTGAAAGTCGTGTGGCTATTTTCAAGAGTGAAAAATAATCAAACCAAGATGAGAATTAACAGAAAAATAATTTTTGTCGCTAGGTCAATATGGCAAAGAGAAAACACGAAGATGAAGCCATAGAAGAATTTAATGGCTTTCTGGATGAAGTCTCAAACAATGGTCACATAGATCTGATAGAGGCGGAAGAACAAGAGGACGAGGAAGATGAAGAAGAGGAAGAGGAAGAGGAAGTTGAAGTGGAAACAAGGCAACCACAAAAGAAACAAAAGAAACAGTTATCGGCTCAAGACGTTCAAGTTGCTAGAGAAACAGCAGAATTATTCAAATCCAACATATTCAAGTTACAAATCGACGAACTAATGAAAGAGTTGAAAATAAAGAAGTCCCACGAAGATAAAATGGAAAAAGTTTTACGAAGATTACATGATTTAATTAAACAAATCCCTCCGATTGAAAACCTAACACTACAACAAGCAGAGTCTTATTTCAACTCCAAAAAGTTGGTGATACCATTTCCAGACCCAAAACCAACTAAAGTAAACTACACATTCTCGTATTTGCCGCTGGAAGATTTATCTTTAGTTGGGTCTTATGGGTTGAAGACAGGAATTAATCAACACAAAGAACAGGGAATTGAAATGGCTTTAGTTATGCCAAAGGTAATGTTTCAACAAAAAGATTATTTGAATTATAGAGCTTTATACAAGAAATCATTTTACATAGCATACTTGGCGGATCATTTAATAGCATTGTCAAAGAAAAATAATTTACCAATTAAAGTATCCTACCTGTATTTGAATGGAGACGTTTTGAATACAGTTTTAAAAATTGAAAGTATACAGACGGAAAATCCTGATGATTTGATTTTCAACAAAACAAAATTTACTATTAATTTGATAGTGGCATTTCCATTTGGAGTTTTTGATACCAAAAAATTACTACCAGATAAGAATTGTATTCGAGTCCAGTCTGATTCAGAAACACTTCCACCTACCCCCATATATAACTCGAGCATAAACACGCAATCCTCGTATAATTATTACCTCAAGTATTTGTATACAACCAAAAAATCAGCCGAGGCATTCAAAGACGCTTGTATATTGGGCAGGCTTTGGTTGGAACAGAGAGGATTTAATTCTTCATTTAACAAAGGTGGGTTTGGGCATTTCGAATTTGCCGTGCTAACCAGTGCTTTATTGAACGGAGGTGGGTTGCAAGGAAATAAAATTTTGTTTCATGGCTTTTCTTCTTATCAACTTTTCAAAGGGGTCATCAAATATCTTGCCGAGATGGACCTCAACACAGGTTATTTATCATTTTCTTCTTTAATAGGAGAAAACGTTTCTTCGAAATACAAAACAGAAGGTTTCAAAATACCGACAATATTTGACAAAAATACAAAATTGAATATTTTGTGGAAAATGACTTCTGCATCTTATTTGCAATTAAAAAAGTATGCAAATCAAGCATTAGATTTATTGAATGATGTAGTTAAAGACAGATTTGATGTTATTCTTTTGCAAAAATCTAATTATGAAACATTGAAACACGACGTGGTGTTGAAGATTTCAGTTCCAGAAAAAACTTACGACTCGTTTGGTCCCCTCGAGAAAATTTCCTACACAACATTTGATAATTATTTTAAAAACAGATTGCATAAAATATTAATTAATGCTTTGGGTGATAGGGTCACTTTAATAGATATACGAAATGAAAAATCGAATTCAATTTATCCGATCAATAAAAGAAAACCTTCAAATGTAAATAGCAATTTTGTTATTGGGTTACAATTGAATTCAGAAGAATGTGATAAATTAGTTACTAAAGGTCCTAATAACGAGGACAAGGAGGCAGGGTTGAAGTTCAGATCATTTTGGGGTCCAAAAAGCTCAGTGAGAAGATTTAAAGACGGCTCGATTCAACATTGTGTTGTCTGGAATTTACAAGAAGAACCCATAGTGTTGACAATTATTAAATACGCGTTGGACTTACACTTGGAGCAAGAAATATCACATAACATATCATGCGAATTGGGATTGTTTGAAGAAAAACTACCAACTCCCCTTTTGCCAACAGCTTCTAATCAAGTAACAACTTCCTTGGTTAGTTTTACGGCTTTGAGAAATTCTTTTGAAAATTTGAGTAAAATAATCACTGGTTTGAATTTACCATTGAGTGTTAAATCATTGCTTCCTGCATCACCATCGCTAAGATACACTTCATTGTTGCAACCTGTTCCGTTTGCCGTTTCAAATCCTGATTTCTGGAATGACTGCATATTACAATTTGAAACGTCTACTAGATGGCCAGATGAAATAAGTGCATTAGAAAGAACCAAAACAGCTTTTTTATTGAAAATTAGTGATCTTTTGAATGATGGTGGGTTTTCTACATTTATGACTAAAGACGACATTCCATTTAATGAGGATTTGACGTTACTTAACGTTTTGACACCGGATGGATATGGGTTTAGAATAAAGGTGTTGACGGAAAGAGACGAAATCTTGTATCTTAGAGCAGTTGATAATGCAGATAAACAAAAGGCATTACTACAAAACATTTACCTCAAATTTAATCAAAAATTTTTAGGTGTCATCAAGCATACGCGTACTATAACTCAATTGGCACAACATTATCAATTTTATTCACCAACAGTACGATTTTTCAAACAATGGTTAGACTCGCAATTACTTTTATCCCATTTCAATGACGAAGTAATTGAATTGATTGCATTAAAACCGTTTGTTGACCCAGCACCATTTTTCATCCCTCATTCAGTGGAAAATGGATTTTTGCAAATTTTAAATTATTTATCCAATTGGAATTGGAGAGAGGATCCACTCATACTAGACTTGGTCAAAAGTAACCTCGATAAAGACGACAAATTAAACGACAAATTATCAATACAAGCTTATAGAATTATAGAGAAAAATTTTGAAACTTTAAGGAAAACAGACCCAAGTGGAATCAAAGCTCAATTATTTATTGGTTCTAAAGATGATCCTTCAGGAATATTGTGGTCTAATGATTTGACTTTACCAATGTCAACTAGATTGACCGCGTTATCAAGAGCAGCCATTTCGATACTCAAAAATGGCACACATGATTCTCTTGATTTGATATTTACCCCTGCTTTGAAAGATTATGATTTTACAATAGATGTTAAAGCAGGTCAAATCACTTCTTCGTCGGGAATCTTACCACCAAACACTTTTAAAAACTTGGTTCAACCTTTGACTTCATTTCCAGATGATATCACAACGAAATACGATTTGATACAAAAATACGTGGACCAATTGAATTTAAAGTTTGGTAATGCTATCATATTCTCATCGAAAAAATTCACTGGATTGTATAATGACAATGTTATTGGTGGTTTATATGTTCCATCCAACTTGACGAAAAAGAAGTTTAGAGTTAATTTAGGATACAATGTGAAGCCAGAGGAAGAAGACGTAATTATAAATAAGGAAGCCATATTCGATCAAATTGGTTTACTAGGGGGAGATTTAGTGAAACAAATTAATATAAAGTAAGTTTTTTTTTTTTTTTTTTCTGACCTCGTGAGAAAACCGAGAAACACACAGTGTTAGAAGTGTTTTCTCACTGTATTAGTAGAATTGGAAAATTGGTTAGAACACACAATTATACCAATATTCAAGCTTTGTGCATTAAGTGATTAATTCACAATACCAGAAGTGAATATCACAAAAAGCAGAATATTGTTATGTATAACTGGTAAATTTGCTGGTAATTTGGCTATTATAAAAAGAAAGAGATTTCCGTTAGAGAATAGAAGTTAAGTGTATTTTGGGTTTTATTAGAGATAGTAGTTTTAATAGACAAATTATTAGTATATTCAAAAAGCCTTAAGTGAACGAGAATCTGACAGTTATCAATTATCGCGAGATTGATAATTGAAGGAAACTCGGACGAACTTTACAATTAGTTGAAGTGAGATGAATTTAGCTCAAGTGAAATTAGATGCCATTGTCATTCAACAGAAATGGAATGTGCATCCTGTGCGTAACTTATCAGGAAATATTTTCCAACGCGACAGACCTTATTGCTTCATGAGCCATTTGAATCTACAAACTGAACTTCGAGATTTTCAACAACAGAAATACCCCACAGTAGAACAGACAATAGTGAATAATTCTTCAATATTGTACAAACGAAAGAAGTTTTTTTTGACAAATCTAAGGGAGTCGATTTCAATAATAGACTATGTTCTAATAGGGATAATATACTTGAAGGATTTATCTTTTCTAAGGCTAATTATACGGTCAACCATTCACCTATCAATAGCGAATGTTTTTCCTCAAACTCGAATTCTGCTTTCTGAAGAACAGAAACATTCAATGGTGAAAATTGCATTGAGAGGGCTAATATTTGGAAATTTGTTCTGTATAGTCTGCCATTTGATATTTGGTGTTTACACAACAAGTCCAAGTGGGTTTGATGACTATTTACATGGGGGAATGACTGTGCAGTTTATCGGCGAAAGACTACCTTTCGGCAGGTTAGAATTGCTTGTTCTTGATTGTTTAGTATTTTTCGTTCAATTGGTATATCATAGCTTGGTGGGAGTAGTGCTAGACTCGGAGGTCTTAACGGAATCTTCGTCTGTGGTTGATGAACTAGATAGGATCCACATTGAAAGCGATGGTTATAACGGGAATGTACACCTACTAACCATTGACTTGTTTGGAAATATTAAAAAAGTTTTAAACTATAAAGTGAATTTACAACCTAGTGATGGTACTGAATCAAGTGGAATGCCAGGAGGATTTCCCACTGCGTCTATGTTTGTGTAGTCAAGTGTATATATATATTTATAGGTAGTGTACACAAAAGTTTAAGATGCTCTTCTGGTGAAAAAAATTAATTACTACAAATCACCATGTCAGATAATAACATAGTTGGAATAGAGTACAATAGAGTTACAAATGTGTCTTCCACCGATTTTCCAGGCCATCAACAAAATGGAGATTATTCTTGGGACATAGAGAAATTTAAAGAGAATTTTGACATAAATATTACAAACATTAGCGAAAGAACTGCTACTTTCGATTTAATTCATATTGACACTTCCATCGCCAATGCGTTTCGTCGTATTATGATTGCAGAAGTTCCTTCCGTAGCAGCCGAAGCCGTCTACATGTTTATGAACACCTCAGTGATACAAGATGAAGTTTTGGCCCATAGAATAGGATTGATTCCACTAAAAGTTGATCCAGATCAGTTGACATGGGTAGACAAGACAGTAGCCGAAGGAGACAGATACACGGAAGATAACACAATTGTGTTGTCACTAGATGTCTCATGCTCAAAAAATGCCAATGCGTCTAAATCAGCCACCGATCCAAAAGACCTATACAAAAACTCACATGTGTACGCCAAAGACTTGAAATTCGAGCCTCAAGGTGTACAAGTTGATAAATTTCCAAGTGTAGAACCAGCAGACCCAGATATTTTGTTAGCTAAATTAAGACCAGGTCAAGAAATTTCATTAAGAGCTCATTGTATATTGGGTATTGGTAGCGATCATGCTAAATTCTCACCTGTTGCCACAGCTTCTTATAGATTGTTGCCAGTGATAGATATAAAAGAACCAATTAGCGGAAATTTAGCTAAAAAATTCAAGAAATGTTTCCCACCAGGCGTTATTGAGGTAAATTCTAAAGGAGAAGCGTATGTGAAGGACGCGAGAAAAGACACTGTTTCGAGGGAAGTATTAAGACACCCTGAATTTGACGGTAAAGTGTCATTGGGAAGACAAAGAGACTACTTCATATTCAACGTCGAATCCACCGGTGCGATGTCGCCCGAGGAGATATTCTTCAAGTCGGTGAGAGTGTTGAAGAACAAGGCCTTGTATTTGAGAGGGTGTCCAATTAGTCAGTGAATGTAGGTAATATTAACGCAACAGAAAAAAAAAAAAAAAGAAAAATGCGAAGCCATCACTTTTTATAACTTATCTCTCTGTTTACATGTCTTACACAAGACAACGTTCATCTTCAATGAGCTCAAACTCATCCACACCACAGCCCGTAGTCCCAACGCCCACTCGAAGCATGTCAATAGCCAGTCTAGGAAGCCCTCGAAATTCAATAGTATCAATCGACGACCGACCTACAAGAAACAACAGCACAACCAGTCTTGCGTCATTATCAGCGCCCCTCAAAACAAGCGTCATCACATCGGACGATGATTCTGAAATAGAGACTCCCGTACGAGCTATACTAAAACCAGTTTACAAGCTCGCTAGGAGAAGTTCACAAGAAATAAAGAAAGACTTTAAACTTGCTTTTGATGATATTGATCTACCAACATCGCCAGTGATTCCAAGTCCCAAATCAAAAGAAAACGATAAAAAAAAATTAAAAACAAATAGTCTAATACAGCAGTCCATGTTTATCAAAAGGAAATTAGCATTTCTGAAAGATTTTCAACTAGAGTTGATGAATAATCCTCTACCTATAAGTAACGAGTTGGAAACCAAATTTTTGCCACCAATTAAGAAGTTGATACCATTACCACATCAGCCTATTGTTGAGCAGAATGACTTGATTAACAGATTGAATCAGAAATGGAACAAGGCGATGTTGACCGATAAACTAAAAACAAAAAGCTCGATTCGAAAACGGTCGAGGAGAGTTTCTTTTGATGACGAAGGAGATTATGAAAGTTATGACGATTTTTACGATGTTTATGACATTTAATTTTATGTATTTATAATATTACTTCTTCTTCTATCTCCGTCAATTCTGAAAAGAATGGTAATTTTAAAATTTGTTTTGCATTTAATCGTTTGATAGGATCCATTTTGAAACATCCTTTTAGTAATTGCATCAAATTCACATGATCTGTGTAATTCGCATCCTTTGTATTAATAAAATCGTCACCTTCCTCATTAAATAATTTGAAAGTGTCATAAATTACGCTATCTTTAGGAAGACTATCGCATTCGACTTCTTTTGCTAAAAATTTGTATAAAAGGTTGATCAAATTACCATTTGTTTTCTGTATCTCATTTATAGAAATCTCCAAGCCACATCCGTGCAACTCGGCGCATTTCGCTAGTTTGTCGTGGCCAAAGATCCAAGATAACTCCACAATAGCATCAGTATCGTCAGGGGAATTAAAGACAGGAAACTTTCGCATCAAAAAGGAAAGTCCCATGATCCCTGCTGACCATACGTCTATCTTCATTGTTTGATTTGTGCATTTGAACAATACTTCGGGAGCTCGAAATCCTCTAGTTCCCGCCCTGTTCGCTCGTCTCGGAGGTCTGTTATCAACTTTAGGGTGAGCGCCTTTTACGTTTAATCTTTTCAAAGGTCGAGCAACTGACTTGTCTTTGAGACATGGACAGGAGCCAGTTGGTGCGGTGGTAGTTCTTTCCGCTAAGCCAAAATCGACCAAGACTCCTTTACCTTTAAACGGATCATACAAAAAATTGGTCGGTTTCAAATCTCTGTGAATAACACCTTTTTCATGGATATAACTTAATGCATGAAACAACTCCCACAAGTATTTCTTGATCCCTTTTATTGGTAAATCTCGATAAAATTCTCTAAAATCATAATGATGGTAGTAAGGTAGGATTGCAAGTATTTGATCATGATATCGAAGCACATCTAGTAGTGGAGCAACTCTGGAATTACCAGTCAACATGTAAAGTAAGTTCAATTCATTATAAATTCTGTTTGGAGAAGACGTGACGTAAATTTGTTTCAATGCAACTATAGGATTCTTCTTCTTGGTGGCTCTTTTTTTCTTTAAAGGCGGTGACTTCCAAACCTCTGAGTTTAATAGAATTCCATTTAAGGCTTCTGCTTTATAGACGGTGGAAAAAGTACCTTCACCAATTTTATCGATTAATCTATAATCACTTGATAGTATGGGAAAATTCTGCTCCAACTTTTGCATATCCTCTAAAACTTCCAAACTAACTTCATCTTCAATTTCATTTTCTTTCAAGGATGTCAAGTTTTGGTTTCTTATGATTTTTTGATCTTCCACTGCCAGTTTATCTTTGAATGGATCTGACGTGATCATGCTCGTTACAAAAACAAACACGAGAAAACAAATTTAGAAAAATTTTCAACACATCATGAACAGACGGTGCTTATCTTCAACCACCAGGTTGCTGAGATTCAACAGAAGAGCAACCATGGACAAGGTGAAATTGACAAAAGAGATGAACCAATTCCTTGGCCCCAAGAATATGTTGGGTGACTACGTTCAAAATCCATATTTCTATCCATCACAAAATAATAAGCCAAACTACATTCAGGGCCAGACAAGTCCCAGAACCGGCCCAAGGAGAGATCCATCTATACACCCATTTCCACACAACACTTACACTAAAACAAATCATTTGATACCGGAGCATTTGAAAGATCAAATCGTTCAAGATGCAACCGAAATGCATGCACAGGAAATAGCACATAAATATGGAATCAATTTGCAAAGAATAGAAGCAATAATACAACTAAGGTCAATAGAGAAGGAATTTAAACCAAAGGTATGTTATTTATGATGAGATTGCTTTATATTTTTTCGATTAGTCTTGAAGACCTTTACATGGTTAGAAATTTAGGCACTGAGATAACATTACAAATACTAACATATTTAGGACGAACATGCAGAAGATTTAAAGAGATTTGCAGGCGTTATGAAACGTATATTTCCGTTATTTAAAGGTGGCTATCACGCAGATAACTTGACTGAAATTCCAACGCCAAATAAAACGTTGACGGATAGATTTTTAACAATTGAAGAAAACGAACCATTTGGTCCTGTAGATGCAGCTAAAATATTGAAATTGGAACCAGCAGAAAAGACTTTGAAATCATTGACAGAGTTCAATTTGGAAGAGCATCAAAAGAAACAACAAGCTTTGGATGATAAAAAAGTCTCAGTTGTTTATGGTAAAAAGAGAGAAGGGGAAAGAGCGTTGTTTAGATTCACTCAGAAAGAAGTAGGCGAAGTCGGCCATAGATATGGTGCATCCAGAAGAGATAGAAAGAAAAATAGAGCAATAGGATTCGATTCTACTGGTAAGATGATTTATTTGCACTAATCTTGTATATATTATTAAATTTCAATAACTAATTTCCCACTTGCAGTACCTTTTTTGAGTATTGCAATTGCCTCATCTGCATCAGCAAATTTGTAGACATGATCAATAAATATTTGAATTTTCCCGGTTCTGACGTAATCTCTAGCCAATTCTACAACTGAACCCGCACCACTGGTGTTGGAATCTAACATCAAGAAATTATATTGGTATGATAATAATCCCAACTTGCTAGCAACCCCTCTGAAAACGGTTTTGGTAGATTTCAATAATGAAACTGCACTGTTTCCGACGGAATCACCAACAACTGTATTATAGACACCATTTTTATTTAAAATAGTGCTCATATCCTTAAACAATTCATCTCCACCCCAACAATCGATAATGTAATCGAATTTCCCTGATTTTGCCTCTTCCAAAACAGGAATCAAGATGTTTTTATGCGCTCTGTAGTTGATTGTAGAAGTAGCACCTAATTTTTTGACCAAATCCTCACTTTTATCTGAACATGTTACAACTATTTCAGATGCTTCCTCAATCTTGGCCAATTGAATGACATTTCTACCCACAGAAGTAGCTCCACCAAGTAACAAGACCTTTTTGTTTTTCAACTGGAGGTCTTTGATCAAAGTGATAGCAGTACCTAAAACCAAAGGCCAAGCAGCAGATTGAGCCATGTCGACGTTTTCAGCTTTTTTGGCAACAAATACTTTTTGAGGATTAAATGTAATGTATTCCGAGAGTGTACCATTTGAAAGCGAATGATAAACACCTTGGATTAAATCGCCAACTTTATAGCCTGATACGTTTTCACCAACTGAAACGACTTCTCCACTAAAATCAGCACCAATACCAAAAGAGGAAACAAATAAAGATATGAACCAATTCATGTGAGAATATATCTTGATATCGACGGGATTCAAAGCAGCGTGACTGACTTTGACTAGCAATTGATTCTTTGGAGCGACATACTCGCCGTTTGACTTTACGAGATTGATTGTTTTGTCGATGATTTTTATTGGGGATTTGTTGTTTTTGTAAGCATAGGACTTGAAGGTTAATTTTTGTGAAAGTGTCATTATTACTGTCCTACTTAAAGATTTTGTTTGGTATTTAAACGATGTACGTAGGAACGGATTCGATGCGCGGCTAGCATTCTACCCGCTAAAATTTGTCAGCCATCGGACTTAGAAGGTTACAGAAACAAAATGTCAGCTAATCAATATGTACAGAACGGATTTTGCGTAATAATAAATGTTTGTCTCACAAATCTTAACTAGTAAGCAGAAAATGATCTCGGTTGAATCACTGTTTGACTATAAAAATGAATTTCGAATACAGCAAAATCTAATACACCTTGGTTGTGAGTGGTTTTGGATTGTTGGTTCATTGAAAGAATCATATACGTACCCTTCAGTCGTTCTTGTAAAAGCAATATTTATGATAAGCATCAGTTTCGATCATGCTTTTCATTCATATTGAAATTTGACCGTTTACTGAATTCATCATCGCTCTTACTTTTATATCAAATAAACAACGATTAACAGTTTTCTTAATTTAATTTTAATCTCTGTTTTTTCAGGTTTACCTTAATTTCGATCATCTTGGTTATTAACATTGACTGTCTAATCTACGTTCTGATTGCTTAAAATATACGCTTATTGGTTCAAACAACTCTGTCATGTTGCTTCAAAAGTTAAAACGAATTTGGTATAATAGATACTGGTTTGTCGGTTGACATACGGAACATAGTTTTCAAGAGTATGTCGTTAGACGACATCAATGTCAAACCATTCTAAGTATCAAATGGAAGTTCATCTCTTCACAAAATATGTATGTACCAAAATAGGTCTGACCGCATTCCAGAAAAGCGTTAGGTAGTTTTGAAGCATGGGCAAGTTTTGAAGATTTCAGTTTTGAAGCATCTAATAGCATATAGTATCTTTCCTCGAAATTTAACTGTTTAATATACTGATCAGAGCAGACTGTATACCGCTTTAAAAAATCAAAATTGTCAAGACTCATAATCAACTGTAATAGTTACCCGCAGTAGCCAGAGTCTAAATAATTAATGTTGGAGAAATATTTTAGTGCATTGGCATCAGTAACAAAGACTAAATGGTAGTGTAAGAAAATACCCCCCTCCTAGTAATTGTTTATAATGCAATTTCCAGGGCTCAACAAGTTAAAGAACCTACTTAATTTCAATTGAAATCGTTGGTTTTCTCAACGATAGGTCATCCTAATACCATTCATTTTGTTTTGGTCGTGGTTCCAATTGGAATGCAAGTATCTTTTAAACGAGCGGCTTTTATTTTTTCTGTGTGCACCGTGTGTTAATCATCTCTTATCAAGGCTGTTGTTCTTTACGATTCCTTCTATTATGGTTGAGAAAAAAAATTCAAATAAAGCGATAAGAATGTTACAAAAATGCTACTCACATTATTCAGTTTCTGATAAGAAACCTAAAATTAGGATTTGAAAAATTTAAAATTTGAATTAAAAAGCAATTTGTGGCGAGCGCGCTACCACACTCACGTGAATTTCTCTAATTTAAGATGCGTTAAAATTCCATCCAAATTCTTTGCAAATATGTAATCATGTATAACTCGTCGATAGATAAAAAGTCTTTCATAGATGATAAAAAGCAGATTAAAGTGGTTCAAGATGAACAACTGCTGAAAGATTTGGAGAGGTCGACCTCAACAACTTCTTCTGTTGTTGTTGAGCAAACTGAGCATTTGACCAGAAGCTTGAGTCCGAGAGTTGTTTCTATGATAACTATAGCTGGGGTCATTGGTACTGGTTTGTTTTTAGGTACGGGTAAATCTTTATCCCAGGGTGGTCCTTTATCCTTATTGCTAAACTACATTATAATTGGTACCATCGTTCTCGCAATGCAAATGTGTCTCGGGGAGATGTCGGTTATGTACCCCGTTTCTGGTAGTTTTACAACTTATGCCAAGAGATTCGGAAGCGAATCGTTGGGGTTTGCCGTTTTGATTAATTATTGGTTTAATGATTGTTGTTCACTCGCAAGTGATTTAACCGCCTTACAAATGATAATGCAATATTGGACTGATTTTCATTGGTACGTGATTTCAATCATATTCTGGGTATTCCTTTTATTTTTGAATTTAATACCTGTCAGATTCTATGGTGAAGCTGAATATTGGCTAGCGTTATTAAAAGTTGTTACAATCATAATGTTTTTCATTGTCAGTATCATTTGCAATGCAGGTAAAAATCATTTACATGAATATATCGGGTTCAGATATTGGAGTGAAGGTGATGCACCATTTGTTAATGGTTTCAGAGGTTTCACCAATCTTTTCATCAACTCTGCTTTCAGTTACGGTGGTCTTGAATCTATAAGTTTAACAGCTGGTGAAACTAAAAATCCAACTAGAACTATACCGAAAACAATCAAAGCTACGTTTGTTAGAATCATTGTATTCTATGTTTTTACAGCATTCTTCATAGGCATGAATGTGCCTTACAATTATCCAAATTTGAATACTAAGCAAGTGATTACAAGTCCTTTCACTATTGTATTCCAGGAAGTTGGCGCGAAAGGAGCTGGAAGTTTCATGAATGCTGTTATATTAACATCGATTATTTCTGCTGGTAATCACGCTCTTTATGCTGGATCAAGACTTGCTTACAATTTAAGTACGCAAAAGTACATTCCTAAAGTTTTCATAGCTACAAACAGATACAACACACCTTATGTCGCCGTTCTTATTACCTGGTTTATTGGTGGTCTTTGTTTTGCCCTGGCGTTTGTAGGTACCGGTGAACTCTGGGCCTGGTTACAATCTATAGTTGGTTTATCAAATTTGATTTCTTGGACAGTTATTGGGTTCATTTCAATTCGATTTAGAAAAGGTTTAAAAGTACAGGGGAAAACTAATGAATTGGTATTTAAAAGTTGGTTGCATCCTGTCGGGGGTTGGTACGTTTTAATATTTGGTCTGTTTATCATTTTAGTTCAAGGTTGGAGTACCTTGTCACCTTTCGCAGTCAAGGACTTTTTCCAATCGTATTTGGAGTTGGGAATTTTTCCACTCTCGTTTTTAATCTGGTGGTTATACAAGAGAGACAAATTTGTGAGAGCAAAAGACATGGATTTCGATACCGATCGGTACTTCCAAACACCCGAGGAGTTGGAACAAGCTGAGTATGAAAAAACTCTAAAAGGATGGGCAAAATTCAAATATAATTTTGTAGATACATTTTTGTAAATATCAACCTCAATTATTAAGTAATGACGTTTTATTCTGTTTCTCAGTTGATTTGTGATTAGTCTTGTAGACTGGTGAGAACTTGAAAATATTTACGTATTTAACATACTGGATCATGATTGCAACTGCATCGACTTTCTCCAAAGATGATGCACTTTCCTAAATCAAAAATTTAACTATGAATGTACTATTATAAATATTAGAATTTGTCCAGGCGGGTAGCATAATTTAAAACGAAAGAGACATAATCATGTAAAACGGCGCATGTAATGCCATCTGTCATTAAAATTTTATTGGATCATACAAAATCTTAGAACAAAACGCCATTACATAAACTAGAAATTCACAGTGTTTACGTAGCCTCATTTCAAAAAAATATACAACTTATTTTATTTAGTCTTTAAAAAATCTTTTCGTTTATCTTATTAAAATTTTCAAAAAATGATTTAAACAACTTTGTTAAATGTATAACGTCAAAGCTACCCCCAGTTTCCCTAATTGAGTGCATTGATAGTTGAGGATTACCTAGATCTAACGTTCTAATACCCGTTTTCGCTGCTAAAATTGGGCCAACTGTAGAACCACATGGAGAATCGTTTTTAACAACAAATAATTGTAAAGGAACTTCCACTTTATCTGCAACTTTTTTTAATAACACTATACCGGGTGAATTGGTAGCGTATCTTTGGTTTGCATTTATTTTTATGACGGGCCCTTTATTCAAATGAGGCTTATTTTTAGCTTCATAGAATTCACCGTAGTTTGGGTGTACACCATGAGCCATGTCTGACGACAATAAAAACGACTTGGAGATAGATTCGTGGAAATGATCTTTGGTCAATCTATGTAAAACATCTGGTAAAAATGTCGAGTCTGCGCCTTGGGCTGAAACAGATCCAATTTCTTCATGGTCAAATAAAGAAATCAATTGGATTCCATCATCGTCACTTTCAATCAATCCCTTTGTAGCTGTGAAACATGAAGTCAAATTATCTAATCTTGGTGAAAAAATAAACTCGTCGTGTAATCCACCGATAACCGATTTTTGGTGATCGTACAAGATCAATTCAAAGTCTTCAATTTGGTTAGTTTCGACACCCAACTCTTTTGCTATCAACTCAATTAACGACTTGTTGTGTCTTGTTATGACATTTTGAACAGATTCAAATTGTTCAGGAGTCATTTTCAACTCGGGGTCATCTTTACACAAATGAGTTTGACCAGCAATTGGAACTAATTTTGTTTCTTTATTAAATTCAAATTTTGTATTGACAGTACGGTCTAAATGAATTGCAAGTGATGGAATTTTCAATAAAGGTTTATCTACTTTTAATAATTTAGAAACAAACTTCTCACCTTCATTAACATATACTCTTCCAGCAATTGACAAATCTCTATCGAACCAAGAGTGAGCGATTAACCCCCCATATTGTTCTACACCGATTTGTATGTACCCTTCTGAGGTTCTACTAGATACAGGTTTAATTCTTAAGCCAGGACTATCTGTGTGGGCTGCTACAATTGAAATGCCTGCCTTTTCGTCTTTGATTTTAAATGCGATAAGTGACGATTCGTTTCTTGTAACGTAATACTTTCCAACACCTAATTTCCAGGTTGATTTTTCAGAAAGTTGTTCAAACCCAGCATCGTTTAATAAAGACTTTACTGAATTGACGACGTGGTATGGAGTGGGCGACTTGTTAATAAAATCGACTAGTTCTTGAGCGTACTGATGAGACATGTCGAAAAAATTATGTATTTTGTTTGGTTTTTATTGACAGCTGCTCTGTGTCAAAGATTAGCGCCGTTGTTAGTTGCCTCACACCGATTGGTCGATATAAAATCAACGGAACCCATTGACATTATTCGAGAGTTGGTAACAGAATGTGCTTCAGATGCTTATTTAATAATAAATCAACCTGGGTTGTCGTACAATCACTTAACAACAGCTAGAAAAGATTCATGGCCAATGTTGAGAAAATACTTATACATGTCTTCAACAATTGTGGGACTTCCAAGACTAGAGAATGTATTGGACCTTGATTACATAGAACAGTATATTATCAATACTTGTGATGCTGAGACATTGGTTTATCACGATGGCGTGTCGGATTATTATGACGTTCGAAAAAGAGTCATTAGAATTGATTTAGAACCATTAACAGAGGAAAATATTGTAGATAATGATCAAGTGATTAGAAAAGCATTGCGGAAATTGCCTTCTCCACATTACACAATTATTTTAACATCAACAGAACCAGGTCTCACCCACCCGTTACCTGTATACAATCACAATCATGAAATATTCCACGATATATTGGGTAACCACAAAAACATTGAAAAGAACGATAGATTCCATAAAGTCGAGCCAAACTGGAATCCAATCAGAGATTCTAATCAAAGGTACCTCCAGAATAAAAAATCCAGTGAAATCCATCTTTTTGATTACGAATTATGGATTAAACACGAAAAGTTAATAACTACAATTTTCTTTATGATTGTTGGTTTAATTATATTGAGGTTTTTATAGTTCTTCTAATACACTTGCATCGAAATATAACGACGGATCTAAGTTTGCTATATCTGATTTTGTTTCTCCATCTAATAATAGTTCACTCATGATTTTCCCTGTTCCAGGAGCATTGTTTATACCCCAACATGAATGGCCCGAGGCTATATATAAATTTGAAACGTTAGTTTCTCCTATCAAAGGGCCACTAGAAGATGGCACATCCAACACAGGTAAATAACAAGCTTGTCTTTTTAGTATATGACCTTTTTGTAAATTTTGTGAAACTTTACCAACTTGTAAAAACAATTCGTCACATTTCGATTTGACAACTTCGACATCATCAGTTGTTTCAGGCACGTCAACAGCTGAGTCTCCCTCTCCACATACATAAACTTCATCTTGTCTTGCATAAATCTCAGGCGATATATACGAGCGTGGTCCAGTCTTGAATTCTGTAAATATTGCATATGGTGAGACTGGTTGATCTTTAAATGGGGCTATTGTGATTGAGTGAGCTCTTAGACCTGAAATGGGACAATCTGGTAGTATTTTTGAAGTCCATGGTCCAACTGATAAAACAATTTGATCTCCTGTCAATGCTATTATTTCCTCATTTTTATTTTGAAACTTTATACCGGTTGCACTTCCAGTTTCTTCTGAGTATGTGATTTCGTCTACTTTCCCCAAAATCATTTCCAATGAACCTTTAGAATCTTCAACTGCTTTCTTTAAAATAAAATTTGTGAATTTATAAGGATGGACTTGTGCAGTTGTATCTGTTCCACCCAAAGTCGAGCAGCTGCTAATCAAAGAAGATGTTATCCAGTTTAAATTTGGTGGCAAATGGTTTTTCCTCTTTTTTTTGGGTTGATCATCTGATAAATCACCTTCTAAAGACACTGTGGTCAATCTTCTGTATCCCCATTCCTCAGAGCCATTATATTGATTAGCCAATTCTTGATGTAAGTTGAAGCTTAATGAGACTATTTGTTCAGGGAATGCCCATAAGGCTAGCAATCCACCAGCTTTACCGCTAGCACCTCCAGCAACCCTTTTACTTTCTATTATAGTTATGTGATACTTTTCGGGGTCATATTTAGGATGGTGCACAATGTAGTAGGCAGTGCAAACACCTATGATTCCAGCTCCAACTATTATTATATGGTGCTTGTCTTGGTGTCTACCCGATGGTTTCGATTGAAATTGTAGATAACTCATGGAGAGAAAAATCAGCTGACAAAAATGTTTATTAATTTTATATTATTACAAACTTATTTACCCTTGAGAACACCAACCCATTTGTACGAAAAATTCATATATCTTGGACGCCTTATTCACGTCTATCTTCAACGCTTGTCTGGCGTCTTTTTTCTTGAGCACCCCGTTGTTCTTCACCGCTTCTTTTATTAGCTGATTTTTAATTGCCAAGTAAGGCTTGGGCAAAATTCTCAAAGCTGCACATAATTGTTTCTCTTCATTCGACAACAACTCAAAGTCTGTTGCATGGGTGATGTCCAAAGGTTTGGCTAATTTTTTGAACTCAAGTTTATTAGGCGTACTTCTATTAATATTTCCCATTCTTTGATAATGCGCGCTTCGAATCAATTTATCCTTCTCAAATTTATTACCATCTTCAACAGTGGTTATACCATTCTTTCTCCAGGTTTGCAATTGCTGGATTCGAATTCGGCATTTCAACTCTGTCAATAAGTCTTTAGTGAAACTTTCAAAATCTTTTGGTGTTAAAATTCTTATAAATAAATTGATTTTCTTTTGTAGGTCTTTTTCTTCCTTAGATTTTCTCTTGTCGTTACTTATATTCTTACGATATTCTAGTAGATTATTCAATAGCAAGACTCTCTTTTTCTCAGCTCTTGTCGTCAATCTCGAATTATAAATGTCTAATATGGTCAATTTGAGTTCTATATCATTTATCAGATCTTCGGGGTCAAAAATCATATCTTTAATTGGAACTTCGGCTTCGTTTTCGGCTTCATGATCAAACTCCAATCTACCTGGCATATATCCTTGTATTTCGTGGCACAATGGGACTGAAGCAACAGCTTTTGATTTCGATGGTGGTAAGGGCATATTTCTTCGCTTTTCCAATCTTATCTTTCTTTCTTCCAAAAACTCCAATGGAGTTATGTTTGTAAAATCTTTAGTCATATCCGGCATTGGGTATGATTTTAGATATACGTCATAATAATGTTTGGCGACTTCTTCTTTTGATCTATTACCAATGTGATCAGCAATATCGGCCCAATTACCCAATCCAAAAGTTTCACAACCTTGTATAAGTAGTAGTTCCTCGTCCGCACCCCAATCTCGATCAAATATGGGATACGTGTTTTGTTCTATTATTTGATAATCATGCCATGGTTTGTGGTCGCCGGTGGTTGAGCCAGACGCAAAGCATGGAACACATAAATCATAGTCTGTGCAGATAGCGCATTGGATGCGTATTCGATTTGTACAATCCGTACTACATACGTCACAATGAAATAATTTATTACGTGAGTCCATAGAGTGTGGCAGATATTTGTTGAGATTGTTGATATTCGCCGGTGTTGTAGCCCTAACGGATTTTAGTCACGTGTAATATTATTGTGTGAGGAACTCATGTGCGACACAATCAAATTGAAAAAAATTATCAAATCTCTTTTCTAAACCATATACATATATCAAGATGGTATGTTTAATATAGTACAAGTCAGCATGGATTATATACTAACGAGCATAGGGACGTGTTAGAACAAAGACTGTTAAAAGAGCTTCAAAAGTTTTGATTGAAAGATTCTACCCTAAATTAACTTTAGATTTCGAAACCAACAAAAGATTAACTTCAGAAATTGCTGTTATTCAATCCAAAAGATTAAGAAATAAAATCGCTGGTTACACAACTCATTTAATGAAAAGAATCCAAAAAGGACCAGTCAGAGGAATTTCATTCAAATTACAAGAAGAAGAAAGAGAAAGAAAAGATCAATACGTTCCAGAAGTTTCTGCTTTAGATTTATCACACACAAACGATCAATTAGAAGTTGATGCTGAAACCGCAGATTTAGTTAAAACTTTAGGTTTCAAAATCCCATTACAAACCGTCAACATTTCTTCACAAAGAGGTCCAAGACGTTTCGCTAAAAGAAACTAAACTAATGTATAAAACTGTATAGTTAATATAAGATTTAAATGAAATATTTATGTAAAAAAATTGGTAGCCTTTTTTTCCAACAATGAAACTCATTTTCTTCTTGATAACACTAAGTTACGCCAAATGGTTCCCATTGGATTCTAAAGGTGAGATTTCTCAAGACATCAAGCCGTATTCTCAGGGTCAGGAAATTCATTTTGATTGCATTGAAAGAGACATCACGTCAGGAGAACATCAATTTACAGATCAAAACAAAATCGTTTATGGCGCAGCTCCAACTTGTTCAGAGACTTCGAAGCCTTTGAGTTTCAAATACGGCGTGGAAGAAGATTTCAATTGCACCATATCAATCACCGATGAGTTATTTCATTTGTTTCAATTGTATATTCACGAAGACGTGCCATTCTCGTGTAGATTACCATTATCATCAGAGCATATGAGCATCGAAAAAGGACAGCCTTCAATACCGTTTACATTAAATTTCAGAGGACATTTGAGTGATTCGCATTTGGACATTGATCCAAATTTAAATATCTTATTTACAAAACCTAACCAAAATACATTCATAAGTGCAATAGGGTACGGCTCAAGTACAAATACAACAAGAATAGTGATTGGCGATAAATTGACTTTAACATTTGCAGTTAGATGGTTTGAGCCTAAACCAAAATCCATTATACAACTACCATACCCCGACGGTTTCTATAAATTACCTAAACAAAATAATTTAATCTATGTTTATGCAGTCATTTGCTTGTTATTGGGTTTAGTAGTGGGAGCAATGTTTTCAAATATCAACAAGAAAAGAGTCGTTTTAGACGAGTCAAAATTAGACTAATTTCTTAATAATTGATTTTAATATAAGCTCATTATCCTTATCCATAAACTCATTAATTTTCTCAATAAACATTTTTTGAAGCTGTTTGTCTTTGGATTTCAGTTGATATGCTGTGAATTTGTTGATCGAAAGCTGTAATGCTTCTAAACCGTCTTTCCTCATTGGTAACGTGACATCGATAAACTTTGTATCCAAAGTGTTTGGGAATTCTTTTTGTAAATAATTCAATACATGCAAATATAAATGATCATTCAAATCAGGGAATTTATCGAATAAATCTAAGAATTTGTAGACAAGGTCAATCGTTTTAGGACAAGTGTCGAATATAGCCAATGCGACATCCCCTTTCAAAGCTGGATTACTTTCTGGGTTTCCCAACATATTGATATCCACTTCAGGTAGATTCAATTCAACAACTTCGTCTGGTAATTGTATTTCATCGTCTGTATCAGGTTTCTTTTCTGATTCACTGATAATCTTTCTCCTTGCTAATATTTTCGTAACGTAAGTAAGTTCAAATTGACAATAATTCAACCATAATTCTAAACTTTCTGGATTAATTCTCAATGCACGTTGAAACAACACTCTAGTACCTTTTGCGTTGCCATTAGTTTCAAATTCATATTTACAAGCCGATAACCACGCATTGATGTTTCTCGGCTGCAATTGTAGTAAGTTTGAATAAACCTTATATATGATCTTAATAGCTCCATTGTCTTTGGCATATTTCAAATATTGTCTCCATAATTCAATGTCTCCTGGATATTTTTTAGTTGCACGGTCTAATATGAACATTATTCTTCTTATTCCTGCCCAATCACTAATACTGGGCTTCAAGTCGATCATTCCAACCTTGTTCAATCGATTATACCTTTTTTTACGTAATTTTTCTAGGTTGTTTTCGTATTCGCTATATCTTAAAAAATCGCTTGATTTACTACCTCTTCCTGAAATCTTGTGCTCGAAATCGGTTCTCCTCCTCATGATCTTGGTAATTTCATTTTTATCAAACAAGCCTTTTGTCTTGAGATCCTCTAATTCGGGTACTGCCTGTTCCAAATAGTATCTGACTTTATCTGCCATGATAGTGATGAGATGTGAAAAAAAAAAAAAGAAGTACAAACACCGCACGAAAATGTCAGGCTACAGCAGACGAACAGATGATAGAAGACCAACAAGACCACGACTGGATTATGGTCGGGAAAGAAATGAGTTTAGTAGAAACCAATCGTATATACCGCTAGAGCCTAGAGGCATGAAGCGGTCTTATGAAAAAGAGTCGTATAAACCTGCCAAACCATCACCACACGAAGAATTAAGGAAATTGGAAACACAATTGAAAAGTTTATCTGAGGTGGAATCAATTGACGAAATCAAAGTCATAGACTCAAGGTGGGACGTTAAACCTAAGGGATTTGAAGAAGTCGGTGCTGCTAGAGCGAAATTATCGGGGTTGTTTCCTTTACCTGGGTACCCTCGACCCGTTGATTTCACAAAGTTGGAAGGTTTGATCAAGGATAGAATGTTGGATTCAAGCGACGTGTTGCATGACGTTTCAAGAATTGATCCCGCAGACTCTAGAACCGCCAGAATCTTAATCATCGAAGCTGATTTCAGAATCATAAATTATCTTAAAATTGTTGAATTTTTCAATGATTATTTGAAAATGATCGACTACGACAATTCAACAAACAACATCCATACAAAGAGAAAAGCAAACAACAAGCTAATTATTGAATTCAATAATGCGGAATCCGCCACAATCATATATTCGTTGAATGGAACCGAACTATTTCTTAACGCCTACAGAGAAGATGATGCTGTGGTGGATGGTAAATTTAAGTTGAAAATATCCAGACCAAATGAATACGTGGTGAATCAAGAGAATGCAAATAAAATATCCATTCTTATCAACCCTACTGCGCAAGATGTGGTGGAAGCGGAATTGGCGCCGGCAAAAGTACAATATCTTCGTCAAAAAGGTACAAATGAATCTTTAGGACTAGTTTTTGCTACCTTCGATCATCCCAATCTAGAAACCATAAAATCCATTCCATTTGTTCATGACGCATTCCATTCCTGCGAAAGTAAATCTATACAGGGACCGATAAATTACGATTCATTGAAAAAAGTAGTCAACGGTTCTCCTTTTCATGCCAAGCTGAAAGTGATTCAAATTTTGAATGCAGTAACGATAAAAGATTTAATGGATGATGCTAGTTATCAGTTTATATTACAAGACATGAGGAATGAAATTGAAAAATTGGGGACTATTGTGTCGATCAAAATACCGAGACCCGCTAATGATTTCATTCCTGGCTTGTCACAATTCAGTCAGCCTGGTTTAGGAAAGATATTTGTTGAGTTTGATGATGAAGAAACGTCGTTAAAGACTATAATGGAATTAAGTGGTAGGTGTTACAACGATCGAAGTGTGATTTGTTGTTATTTTGATGATCAAGATTACAAAAATGGCATTTTATAGCTTTTCAATGAATATCTTCAATTCTTTTGGGACATTTTTGTCAAAACCATGTCTCACCACCAAATCGTATAGATCCTTGGGCAACTCTGGGATAAAACTTAGGCTTAGTTTAATAATATCATTCTCTTGTAGTTGTGGAAAATTTCTTAGCAAGTTCATTGGTTGTTGGCTATTAAGCAATTCTGTTCTGTTCAATATCAACTGTGCTACAACAAATAGTATATTCATGTGAAACCCATAAGCAAATAGTAGATCCCATAATTTTAGCACAGATTTTAACGAAGGTGTACAAGCACTCAATGTTAACACCGATGGGAAGGCATAAATTTCCGCCTTGAGAAATTTTGAGTCAAGATACTCACTCAACATTGGGTCTATTATTTTCAAAATCACATCCACCAAACTCAATCCAGTGTGTACTCCATCCAAATTGGGAGTAACATATAAAGGAATGTGAAACGTCACCAAATTGTGGAGTATGGCAAAAGCTTGCGGCTCACTTTTATGACAGCAATAAGCAATGGGTGCCAATAGCACATTTAATCCTTGTACGTAACCGATTTTGTTGGTAACACCAATACACGATAAGACTCTGATCAAAAAATCTTCAGTGACCTTCGAATGAAATTTTTTATCGTTCATCAAGGTTCGGAAAGTATCGTTTTTTATTTTGGTGAATAACTCGACCGATATGCTTTCCTCTGCTTGTGCTAGGAGTTGTAAATAATCGATTGTTTTGAAAGTCGGTACTCTTAGCAAGATGGACCAAACGTAGGATCTGTATGGGCATTGTTCGTATCCTTCCGGAACCGACAAGCCTTCAATAAGAATTATGTATCTGAGTTGCGCTAGCCCATTGTCTAGGAATAATTGTGGGCTCAGTATGAATTGTTCGACCGAGTCTTTTCTTCTGCTCATGTTTACAAATCGCGAAAATAATTGATAGATCGGGAAAGTTTTGATCTAGTAAAAACTAAAAATAAACTAGCAACAGGTTTAATATAGACTACCACTATTAAAGTTTTTGTTTATTATTGATCGACTTTAATGTTTTGTTTTCATCAGTCCATCCATTTAAATACACTATACCTACTGCTGCCATCACTGCTACGGCCAAATTCCTAGCTAATTGTTCTAAATTATCTTGACAATTCATCCCTCCAGTAACTGCTTGGCTTTTTGCCGCACAAAACTTGTATTGATCAATTATTTGAAATGCAGCTTTGCTACTCGTATATGAACATATTGCCAAAAGGATTACATTTCTAGCTTGTCTTGACGAATTCCAAACTGCAACCATCTTCTGTCGCAAAACATTATTAGAAATGAATCCTATAACTACCAAGCTGATCAATGTAATGCCTACCAAAATCAAAACTTTCATGGTACAGTAATAACTAAAAGCACTAATTACCGTCAATGTGTTTCTTTATATATGCAGGCATTCGACAGTCGTGTGTCTTTTCGATATACCTTGCACCGACAAAAAAAATATCTGCAACTCCTATAAAATTAACGTAGTTCGTTGTATTCATAGTCAACTCATTTTAATAACAAAATAATTGCAAAAAAATATTGAAACCGACGAGATTCGAACTCGCGCAACTTTCGTTATTAGTATACTTGCTTGTTTGAAAGCAAAGCTCAGAAATAAATCTTCACTTGAGACTAACGCCATAAACCACTCGGCCACAGTTCCAATTGTTGAAAAAATAATAGCAAAAGTAGTTTTCATACTGTAGTTTTTACATATGGTAGCGCCATTTTTTACATTTTCAATTTGCTAAAATAATACCATATAAGAGGAATCAGAGGCTAAAACGCTGACAGGTGCTAGAGCTTTAAGCAATATGTTTTCTCAACCTTTAATACTAGAGAAAAATCAACATTTTACAAACAAAAACTGATTAAAACTTTTGAGATGATATATAGACATTCCAGAAAAGTATTATTAGTTAACTTAGGTCAGAATCTTAAAGAAATGGGACATTATAGTAATCATGTTGACTCCACGATATTAAAATGTGTTTTTTTGATGTTAAAAGTTTTAATTTTATTATGATTTGAAAGGTTTTAACACAGTTCAACTCTTGAATAGGTATAGACTCATATTGTTTACCGAAAAAAAACGATTCCAACCACCTTTTGCTTTTCGTGGCTATTGCTTGCATTTCCATACAATTTTGAATTAAGTTATAAAAAAAAGTAGTTCTTTCCAAATGTAATAAGCAATTTTCATCACTTATTTTACCCGATGCAAGCTTTAAGAAAGTCTATTAAACCCGATCTATCTTCTTCCAACTTGATTTGTTGTGTGAATTCGCTTTATTAAATTTTTTGTTTTTGATGCTCATGAAGCAATCTTATACCACGCAGTTGTTTTAAATCTCAAGTTTACTACCTATGATCCAAAACAAAGTTAGTTTCATACAGCTTTTGCCAAAATGTTGTTATCGTTCTAGATTCTGTTGTCCTGTAGTTATTATTTCTCAGTTTTAAATAGCTAGCTTTCGAGAAATTCTGAGAGCTTGATTTGCCGGTGTCAATGCCTGAAGTTAGTTTTTCGAATTTTAATCTACATTCACTGTAAATGCTACTTGCCGCTTTGATTCAACCCGTGGGTCAGTTTAGGTCTCTGAGCAATTTCAGTAAATTTCATTGGATATATACCTCATAAATTCATTAGCGCCTAGGTAAATGTCAAACAAAATTGACAATTTTACAAGGTGAAACTGTCGCTCAATAAGTTTTGTATTTCATGAAAACCTCAATCTATGCTTCGAGAGTGGTAAAACAATATTAATTGGTGTACCTGTAATCTTTGTGGATTACTTCAGTTTGACAAGTTCGAGAGCCAAAAATTGCACAAATTACATTTTAATCATCAAAAAGAGAGAGTACATAATAATCGGGTACCAAATACGATTAACTAGCCAAAGAGTCAGAAAAGCCAGCTGGTCAAGAGAATATTACCGGTACTAACTGAATCGCCTGGCTGGCGTCAGCATCTAAAAACATTTTTGTAGCCTATTCAATATCTTTAAAGTAAATAGTAATAAACTCATTCAACGAAATCACCTTCTCAAGCTTGAAGGAGATTTGCAGGTTTTGCAGTGTTCGTTAGACAAGATGGAATTATCATAGCTGAAATTGAATAGATGATTCAATGTGTAGAAAAACATGGCACATTTTCCACGTTCAAAAATTACAGATATAATGTTCTAAGTGGATTGAATGTACGTGACTACTTTCACTTGTTTTCAGATACCCCTAATTGAACGAATCTGTTCTATGGTTTGACATTTTTTTTTGTTGTGAAATTTAATTTTGCTGCATAAAGCATAAAAAAATTTCAACTGATCCATGAAATGCATCAAACTAATACGTCACTGAAAACCTCAGTGATGGAGCCTCAACAAACTCATCACCATCATTACTATCACTCGAACGGCAAGGTTAATAAAGAATATTATGACAAACCAACTTCTTCAACCGTGGAACATCATTATCACCACCATCACCACCATCATCAACAGGCACCTTCGATTCCAACGTCGTCAAGTTTACGCGATATACTAGCTTTAGTATTTATTTTATTGACACTTCCGCAATTCATATCATTATTGTCGTGTTTAGTTTATTTGGTAATAGGCTCAAACTTCTTAGGTGGAAAATTTTTAATTTCATTCTTACTACCTAACAAACAAAAAGTTAGCATAAAAAACATATTGTCGATACTAAAAGTGTTGATTCTTGATGTTGTTGCATTCTACGCGTTAATTAAATTTATTAATAAAAGGTGTTATTTGAATTATTTTATAATTTTGTCAAAATCGATAGTTTCAAGTGAATTAATCGGCTCGTCCTCCATTAATTATATCAATTCGATATCATCGAAGAAAATAACAACTAAAATTCAATATAACGATAACAATTTTTTCAATAACAATTTGATCAATGCATTTATGTGTTTTATTATTATAAACTACATCGATTACTTAATGAAGTGGTTTAATTTGTACAATAAGATCCTGCCAAGTATATCATATATCAATGAGTATAATTTTAGTGATCCAAGAATTCAAATTTATTTGTTTTTATCTATCCATATCATAAATCAAGCACTATTCTCGAAAAAATCAACTATAATCAGTTCGATACCTAACATAACGGACGAAGTTTCAATCAACGTTGACGACAAAAAATTGTTGGATATTGACGTAGAGCCAACTCAAAAGAAGAAGAACACTAATATTGCATTAAAAAATTTCGAAAATTTCATTGTATCCCCATTCAATAGTAAAGTGACAGGACTCAAAAATAGAATGAGAGCAAACTCGTTGAAATTACCGACTACGACTACTACCTCCGCCATTATAAATCCCACTTCCACTTCATTGACTACAACAACTATTTCGCCAAATCTCACAATTATAGAAAATACCATAGTTGTGCAACCATTTTGGTCAATCATTGCTGCAGTGAAGGCGATTTTGAAAAATCCAAACTTATTTAACGGTGAAGCCACAAGAATCAAGAACGAAGGTGGTGAATTAAATACACCTAAAACTAACGAAGAACCAATTTCGATTATTTTCATTGACTCCTCAAAAATCGTTCTTAAATGCTTGACAAATGAGTTACAAAATGTTTCTATTAAACTCAATAACGTGAACTGGTCTTATTTTAAAGTTTACGACCAGTATTTGATTATATATGGGTTGACTCCGTTGTTTCAGTATGAGATTGATATCACTCAAAACGGCATATTGTTGAATCATTTAGTTGTCAACACAAATAACGAAAACAAAATTATCAATAAATCTATCAAAGAAACATCGTCGTTGCTAACTTTGCAAACCTCTTTAAATTCAACCATGAATAAATTGAGCAATTCAAAAAGTAAACTCAAAAAGTTTAAAAAGGATGAAAATAAAAAAATTAACGATTTGAAGAATCAAATTGAGAATTTGAAAAATAAAATTATCAAATACAAGCCTTTAAATGACAATAGGTTGTTTGGAAAAATCAAGGGATTGAAACATTTTGTGATTCAATTAGAGAATGAAATTAAGGACATTAATAAAGAGGTAGAGGAATTAATGGTTCAAGAACAAAAACTCAAGTCTTCAAAGACAAAGAAAAACCAACAGGAAACAGAGATTGACGAATTGAACAAAGTTTTTGAAAACTATGAAAATAGATTGAAAGAAAATAAGCTAACTTTGCTTAAACTAAAATCTGAGTATAACAATATTGTTGCAAAACAAAACAAATTGTTGAATAAACAGACAGGAAAACAAGATGAAATCAAGTCTTTAAACGCAGACCTAAAGAACATTAAGAAAAACGAGATTTTGTCGAAATTCACTAAAAGGGTCAAGGTAACCAACGAAAAATTTGAGACAATCTTGCCAAAGATCATAAATGAGACTGAAATTATTAGAGAGTCTATTGAATATATTAAATAGATTTGCCAACTTTATGGAAACTTCTGTTGAAGTAGAGCAACCCGCCTGTGATTTCCTCTTGGTGTTGTAGGATATCAATAACTCTCACCACCCAGATCTCGTGATTGTCCACGGTAAAATTCTTATAAGTTTTACATATAAACACAGTTTCTACATTGTTTAGCACAGGAATTTTCGTATCACCAATTTCGTGAAAACGGTACTCATTTCTGCCTATTTCTTTAAAAGGAGTTGTCATCTCATGGAATATCTCACCATCTTTTTTTTCCTCATTTGTAACCACTAGCTTCCTATGTTGTTTGATTCCTTTGGCAAATATCCTACTCAATTTGGAGGATCGATGTACCGGAGGTAATATATGTATAGCTAAATATTTATGTTCGTGTAGATTTTTCGATGTGTAACTTGGTAAATGCAAATTGAATTGTAGCAAAGGATTTGGCAATACTGATAACGAGCACACGGAAGACAACGTCATGCCGTGCAACTCTTTAACGGAGTTGGTTCCTGAAGTCAATATCATTGCTTGAGATGATATCCTCGACATGGTTAGTCGGAATTGTTCACCCAAGCATTTGGTGACTTTGTTCATTATGGAAAAATCAAACAAAAAAAAAAAAAATAAATCAGACACACATAGTTGAAACAAAAAAAAAAAAAATAAAATAAAAACATCTTCCATACACAAAACACGAGTTTCCTATGTACGAGATCTAGCAGTAGAATACGCTGGCAGTTCACGCGGTTGAAACGTCTAAAAACGCATGATCATTCAAAATCTATTGGAAAATTTTTTCCTGCCGTAATTGGTAGCACCGGGCCCAAGCCTTAAAAATTTTGTAAGCCCTGTTTTGTTTTGTTTCGGTACAAAAATGGAATAGAAATTGGGTATCATAACCATCATAAATTATTTATTATCCGAAGAGATCCTTCTTTTGAACACCAATGTTTTTTTTATCGCTATTATCCGTAGCATTGGCTGCTACTAACGACGTCCAACTTATTCAATTTGACAACTTGGGTTATTCCGGATCTTACAAGCACGTTTCTGCATTAAAAGACATATACTCAGATTCGTGCTCCTGTGAATTGAATTCTGATGCCGTTACATTTTCAGGTTCAAACACACCATTAAACGAGGAGGTTAGTGTTCATTTCAGAGGTCCTCTTATATTGAACAAATTTGCTTCTTACGTTTCTGACGGCTTCAAATTCGATGACGACTCATCCGGTGACTGGACGAGGCTAAGTTACTATGATGATCAAGAACAAACTAAAGACAATGTTACATTTTTAACAAAAGCCGGTAAGAATTCCTCATGTTTGGGATTAGGTTTGACCTATGCTGACTCTGACGGGATCTCAAAAGCCGACGATTCCACAACGCTTGGAAAAGATACTTTGATAAGTTCAAATGATGAGTATGTCATTTTTTCCAACGTTTCTTGTGGTAAGTCTGGCTATAATAACGACTGTGGAGTTTATAGATCTGACATTCCAGCTTATCATGGGTTCTACGGTACAACAAAGATGTTTTTATTTGAGTTTCAAATGCCAAACGATACAACATCATCTTCAAGCATTTCAAACTTCAACATGCCTGCTATATGGTTATTGAACGCTCATATTCCAAGAACTTCACAATATGCAAATAACGTAAATTGCTCATGTTGGAGATCTGGATGTGGTGAATTCGATATTTTCGAAGTTATGAATTCGACTGAATACTTGCACTTATATTCAACTTTACATGACTATCAAGGTACCGATGACATTGAAAGTGGATTAGCTGCAAACGGATACATCAAAAGAGATTTGGATAATACAATGGTTGGTGGTGTTGCATTCGACAGTGATGGTACCGTCAATGTCTGGATTTCCAATAGCACTTCATTTGATTCTACCATCAAAGGAAGCTCAGTCAACTCATGGGTAAATTCTGCTAGTGCCGACGCCGTCACTACGACATTGAGCTCTGCGTCATTGGCTTCTGCAACTGGTTCATCATCGAGCAAAAAAAGTGATGGATTCGTATACAAATCATCATTTTTGACAAACTTATTGATGCTTGCAGTATGGCTCATCTAAGATAATCGTTATATAGCATAATTGTTAGTGCCAATTCAGGATGCTCTTTATGGTCAATTTTTAGATCCTTATACGGGACGTTGCGAAAATCTTTAGCATCAACGTCTTTGATCAAAGACTCTATTTTACCTAGATACAATTTGTCAACCTCTTGTAAAAAATTGTCTTGAAACTTTACGTTGTTCTTGGTCAAGGTCGCCTTCATTGGTATCGATAACAAATTAAACGGATTTTTCCCACTCGAAATTAGCTTGGATATGTAGTTTTTATTGTTGAGAATGTAGCTTGTTGGTTGATTTAATTTTTCAAATCCCAATTTGGGAATCAAAGAATACTTTTTATCTTGGTGGGGGGTTGTAATACTTATCAATTGCAATCCCAAACCATCAGGTAAATTTAATGACATGGAAAAAGATTCCAAATTACTCAAAGAATGCGCATAAGGGTTATCAATTGAGCAACGGTCGTTTATGATTAGATTAGACGATAGTTTTTTGGGAAGGTCTAGCCATCGCGTCGGATTAATTAGTATAGGATGTTTGATATAATTCATTAGTCTCGAGTTAATCGGAAAAAAAAAAATAAATAAATATAATGTTTGGGACTTAATATGTTGCCTGAAAGCCACAGTTGTACGAAAAGTAAGTTTTCAGTAACACTAGCTTAATGTTTGGACCCACCTAAATTCATGTAGTATGAGACTACCACAAAATGCTGGAGTTATTCTTGTCACCTTGATCACACAAATTTCTTTGTCTATAATACAAAATGAAACTGCTGAAATGATTGTTTAAGGTACACATGTGTCTATTTCAAGAAATCTACAATCTCCGGCTGGCGACTTGACGATACCCGCGCTGTATACAGTATTTGATAATTTATCAATTAATGTGGCTGCAACTTCTACAATATATAACCAACTGAAATTCATTTGTTCGAGATTAGTCTCAAAATGGAACCATCGTTATCACAGGGAGCAGGATATGGATTGATTGTTGGAGGAGGAGCTTTTTTTGCGATAGTCATGAACTATGTGACTTACCTTCAAAACAAATTCAGTAGGTACAACTCAAACAAAGTCGATGAATTTGTTTCTGGAAGTAGGTCGGTTGGATTTGGCTTATTGTTGAGTGGGATCGTATCAAATTGGGTCTGGGGTATTACTTTATTGACTAGTTCGTTCAAAAGTTACTCTATGGGTATCAGCGGATCATATTTTTATGCATTGGGTGGTCTTCTACAAGTGTCTGTATTCTCCATAGTTTCAAGCAAAATTAAAAAAAACGCAAATCTAGTGACAACTTTTCCAGAAATGGGTTATTTCAGATTTGGAAAATTGGGACATTTATCATTTTTATGGTGTGGGTTTGCTTGTAACGCTATTGTCAGTTCATGTATTTTGCTAAGTGCTTCGGGTGTGTTCCAGGCCGTAACAGGGATAAATCAATATGCAGCATTGTGGTTGATTCCATTTGGTTGTGCAATTTACATATCTTTTGGTGGTTTGAGAGCTACATTCATTTCCGATGCAACTCACACTTTGGTAATCCTTGTGTTTTTAATAGTTTTCATGTTTGAAGTTTATGTCAACAATGATAAGATTGGCTCAGCTCAAAAAATGTGGGACTTATTGCAACAATTGGATCCAGTTGATGGTAATTACCATGGTTCCTATTTGACTTTCAGATCAAAAGAAGGAGCTATTTTTGCAGTCATAAGTGTCATTACTGGATTTGGTTTGGTAGTCAATGATCAAGCATATTTGTCAAGAGCTGTAGCCGCGGACCCAAAAATAACTTCAAGGGCTTATTTTTTTGCATCCATTTGTTGGTTCGTTATTCCGTTTTCAATCGGAACATCATTAGGTTTGGCGGCAAGAGCCTTGACCAACTACGCGGACTTTCCAGTATTGAACGAGTACGAAATCAACGAAGGCCTACCAGCTGTTGCTGCAGCTATATATTTAATGGGTAAATCTGGATCTGCCATGATGTTGGTTATGGTTTTCTTTTCAGTTGCATCGTCCTTTTCAGGTGAGCTAATAGGTACATCGACTTTAATATCCTACGACATCTACAAAAGATATTTCAAACCAGATGCGACACCGAAACAAGTCATCAGTGCTGCTAGGATTAGTGTTTTTGGCTGGGCCATTTTTGCTAGTGCTTTAGCGTCAATATTTTATGGTGCGGCGGGAATAAGTATGGGATTTTTATTCAATTTTCTTGGAACAGCAACCGGAGCAGGCGTGTTTCCTATTGCATTATCTTTCACTTGGAAAAACTTGAATAAAGCAGGCGCCGTGGGTGGTGCTATTGCAGGCATGTTTTTAGCATTGACCATGTGGTTGGTCTCGTGTAAGGTAATAACAGGTGAGATAAATGTAACAAATTTGAATTCTCAGTGGGTGTCATTCACAGGAAATGTTGTTGCTTTATTCCTGGGCGGTATAATATCAATAGTTTTGTCATTGATATGGCCAGCTAATTTTGACTGGGATAAAACCAGAAATAGAACAAGTTTGCTTAATAAAAAAGAGACCAGAACCGAATCTAACTCACAATCATCTTTGGATTTGGATTCAAAATCCAATATTGTTGTCAAAATTGAATCAGAGACAGAATCGGTTTTCCAATACTCCAACACTAGTATAGATCACAAACATCTAGATCATCAGTTTAAAAAATATTGCGGGTTGGTAGTTTTGGTGTCAATAATCGCGGCATTCGTCATACCAGTCCCGTTGGGAGCGGCTCCGTACGTCTTTTCACCAGGCTTTCTTTTGGGCGTGGTGATAATAATTATCATTTGGTTGTTTTTCTCCTTGTTTTACATAGTGGTGCTCCCAATAATTGAAGATAGAAAATTCATCTGGAATTTACTAAAATCTGTATTCATTAAGAATGACGATAATGAAGAAGACGGTAGTAAGTAGAATAAATTTCAAAACTTTGGTAGCGTCACTTAAGATTTTATTTATGCGCAAAGATCATCTCTAAAAAAATATCAACTCATCATGCCCGATATACTAAAATCGTTGCAAAACAACCCTCAGGGTATATTCAAATTCAAAGATGATGGCTCGAATCATTTTAATGAAATTGCAAGAAATTTTCTTAACCCAATAGTGAAAAAATATTCTGTTCTAGATGACATTTATATAGATGGTTTAGATTCCACTCAAGTATATGGCCAAACAAAAATGGTGCTAGACGGTATAGGGGCAAAGTTATTGCAAGAAGAGATTCCAAAATTAAAAGAGGATTTAGTAGTAGAAGAATACGAAGTAGAAAGCGATGACCTGGTGATATCAGAAGAGGAACAAGAGAACGAATTATTGAATGGTAAATCAGATGAGCTTGACAATCAAGATGAAGAAAGCTTGGAGGATGCATCCGTTGATTTAGAAGCTGAGGAATTATCTGAAGAAGAGGAGCACTCTCAACAAGATGACGCATCAGATCAAGATGACGAGGAGACTGAACACAAGAAAGATGCTTTTGGATTAAACGATGGTTTTTTCGATATAGATGAATACAACAAACAAGTTTTGGCTTTAGAAGAACAAGCAAACAACAATGAGCAAGGAGAGGACGACGACGAAATAGATTATTTCGACAATGTAAGCGAAGAAGATGACGAAGAGGAAGAAATGGAGTATTATAACGATTTTTACGACAAACCAGGTAATTTCAAATCCAAAGCTTCAACTTATAGCGATGACGATGGCGAAGATAATGATGATAATAACGAAGGCTACGAGTTTGAGGACGAAGAATATGATGCTGCAGTTGATTCAGCTAGACTCGATTTGTTTGCAGAGGAGCCAGAGGAAAAACAAGAACATTTATCTTCGTATGAAAAACAACAAAAGTCTTTGCAACAGGAAATTGCCAAATTGGAAGCTGAGTTGGTGGCCGATAAAAGATGGACTATGAAGGGGGAAATAACGTCTACTCAAAGACCAAAGGATTCATTGCTAGATGAGACAGAGCTAGGTTTTGATCGTACTGCAAAACCTGTGCCAATCATAACAGAAGAGATAACGGAAACCATTGAAGATTTGATTCGTAGAAGAATAAAGAATGACGAATTCAACGATTTACCAAAACGGTTAATAACAGATGTATCGAAATTACACAAAGGACCTAAAGCCGAGGTATCTGAAACAAAATCATCAAAGTCTTTGGCTGAATTATACGAAGATGAGTATAATGATGTGGACGCCCAACAAGAGGAATTGAATGAAGAAACCAAAAAACAGCATGATGAAATAAGCGATTTATTCACCAATCTATCTTATAAATTGGATGCGTTATGTTCAGCACATTTTGTACCAAAACCTCATCAAAGAAAAGACATTGATATTAAAGTCAAAGACAATTCTAGTCCTTCAATTAGCTTGGAGGATGCTCAACCTTTGAATGTATCTAGCGATGCAGCTTTAGCTCCACAAGAGATATACAAAGTTGGCAATGTTAAAGGTGACGGAGTAAAAGGAAAATCTGAAGTGCAGTTAAAGTCCGGTTTATCATACTCAAAAGGTGAGTTAACTAGAGAGGAGAAACAGAGATTAAGAAGAGCAAACAAGAGAAAGAAGGCTAAAGAATTTGGACAAAGAAATGAAGTCAAGCGTCAAAGACAGCTCCAAGAACCAGAGTCTAAGAAACCAAGACAAAACGAAGTTATAGATACATTGTCAAAGGGCAATGTTACCGTCATTGGAAAAGCGGGTGAAATGAGAGACATTAAGGGTAATGTCAAGAAATCAAACAACAATACAAGCTCAAGTAGCTTCAAATTGTAAATAAATAGAACTAGATTGTGCTTGGTAAAAGATTATCTCTTTAAATTTAGTAAAATATTACATAATCGCTCATTTTGACAGGGATAATTTTTTATCTCCGAGTCGTTTTTACCTCAGGACCAGAATCAACATGATTACGGTTAAATTCTTTTTGAAACTTGCAACTTTACCATATACTATTTTGAAAACAGTTGTTCAGTACTACACAGTTGGTACAATATATCAAAAGACTAACCATGAATTTAAAAAATCATTGAAGAAGAATTTGATTTTGTCTATCGAGTATCATGTATCTGGTGATTACAACAAGAAGGATATGAAAGCTGTCATTTACCAACCAATTGACAAAGTGATCAGAAAGTTTAGAAAACATCCATTGTCTTCACATTTGAACAACTTTGGTGAAAAATTAGATGAACACAGTTATTGGATCCATAAGGCAGAGGGAGAACCGGAGAATACAAATGTATTGATTTACATTCATGGTGGTGGTTATTTGTTGAATATGTTTGAGTCACAATTTGTCTTTATCAGTGCGTTGTACTATGCGTTGGGTGATAAAGCCTCTGCCAACACGTCTATCTTGATTGTTGATTATTCTTTGACCATGTTTGACAATGTCTATCCTACCCAATTATACGAATGTCTTACAAGTTATAATAATTTAGTCAAAGCCGGTTACAAGAAAATTTTCTTGCTAGGCGATTCAGCAGGTACGTTAGAATTAATTTGTATTTAAGCCCTACTAACTTAATATTTAGGTGCACATATGTCATTATCTTTATCTAGAGCAATTGCGTATCCAGAAGAAACAAAAGCACAATTTGAAGGCCGTCCAAAATTTAACTTGAATTTCAGTATCTCAGAATTACCGCAGCCAAAGGCATTATTGTTGGTCGCACCCTGGGTCCAGCCTTGTACAAAGCCAACTCTTCCAACAAGACATGGGGCTCCGCTTTACGGTGATTTGGGGGCTTTAGATACAACCATGGGTGATTTCTATTTGGGTAACAACGACAAGAAAGCAATAAACAACTTTTTGACATTTACAAACACAACTTGGGAAGATCATTGGAAGAAAGTTGAGCCAATCAATAACGGCAATACTTTGATGATTGTTGGTGAAAGAGAAGTTTTGAGAGATAGTGCCGAGGACTTCTACAATTTAGTCAATAGAAACAACAACATTGAGTTTTATTTAGAACCTGGTGGCATACACGCGGGAATGGTTTATGTTGAAAGTTTGGATTATACCAGTAAGAAAGGAGCTCAGAAGGCAATTGAAGGAGACTTCAAAAATAAGTTTGCCTACAATTTGGTTGCCAAGTTTATAGAAAAAAGAGCCTAGGTAGATTACGAATAGAAATATAGTAGAATTGTTTTGTTTTTTTTTTTTTCATTTTATAATTTTGGTTGTAAAAACCCCCTAATCGCAAAACATATAAATATCGAGATGTTGCCAAATTTGTTTTCTACTCAAGTATGTTGTTAATCATCTTTTTGTTGCCATTGGCTCATTCTGCAGTCGTTCAAAATAAGAGATGGTATAATACCACAATTACAGGTGGTTCGTATGTAACAGATTTTCCATATCCATTCGCTCTTGGAGCAGAAGAATACCCCGGCCAAACAGACTATTTTTCCGTATATGAAGGAGACGATGGTCAGTTGTATCATAGTTCACAAACAATTGAGTGCAAGCAGACCTCTAATAAGACTTGTGTTGCTAGTTACGAAACTGCTAGTTCTGAAATTTCTAGTTCTGAAGCTTCTAGTTCTGAAGCTTCTAGCTCTGAAGCTGCTAGCTCAACTTCCGAGTTGTACTTGAAAAGGTGGGCTGAACCAACCAAGTATCCAACAAACGGTTGCCAAAAATGCTATCATTCCACAAAAATTTATACTCCGACCACAACGTATACACCTTCTACATCTAGATCCAGTGAGACAAATTACCCAAAACCAGGATACTGTAAAGCTTGCAAATCAGATCAACTGTTCTGGGTGACTTTAAAAAATTCAGTTTTAACGGATCAAGTAGGTAGAACGGGTGAAATAGTTGCAAATCATCAATTCCAATTTGATAATCCACCGCAACCTGATGCTTTGTTCACCTCTGGATTTGCAATCAAAAAAGAATATGGAAAGTGGTATTTGGCGTTGAATGACAACATAGATTTTTGGCAGTGCAAAGTAAATGATTACGGATTGTACAAATTTTATGATGCATCGATTGGCGGGCAGTGTTCGAAAGTTAGGTTGGTTGTGATTCACCTAATTAATTGTAACAAGTATTGATCTTGGATTAGGTCTTTTATTGTTTCGTTTTAATTTCATTTTGTTTTCGGTTAAATAGTTAGAAATATATTTGTAGGTAAAGTTTAAGAAGCTCTAAATCGACATCAAGTTGTCAATAATTATATTGTCAAATCATAAATGTCAATAATAATTTTGCAGCCGTTTTTAACTTACATCAGGACACTAAAATTTTACCTGCAGGTTGTCTTGTATATTTGTAAAGGAAAAATATAGGCATAAAAAAAATAGTGTAGTAGTTATGAATGGTCAATCTCCTCAGTCCCAATTTTTTTGTATACCTGGGTTGGTCAATTTCAATGTTTCCGGAACATACAGTAATTTGAGCGTGCGTTAAACTAACTTCAATTTTGCGTTTATAAGAGTTTTATTCAATTGTGTGAACACATGGGAGGTGAATAAAATTCAAGGCACAAAATCGGATCGACTTTTAATAAATTATTGTCTAAACATTTGCCAAAGATCACACAAAAAAGAAATGTTATGAGCACTCGCGCCGTAATTGCATAATTGAATAACTGATGAATCTGATTAGATTTGTACCTGAGCAAATTTTAAATGCTTCTTGAAGTAATAAAAATGAGCAGTTTAATAACCCTATTAAAAAATTGGCTAATATATAAAGATATCTAGTTCTCTGGTTTTTAAACTATAATTCTGAGTACTCAACACTGCTTTTTGAATGAGAACTTTTCAAGTCTGATTTTATTTAGTTTTTTCATTCATTTAAATCTACCAATCACAGGCGGGCTTATTTTCCGTACATCGAAAACAGAAATGTATCATGCAACAGGGGATCTTTTTTGCAATTGTTTTGGGTAAAAATATAAACTAATTGGATTGGATTTACAAGCAGAACCTTCCGAATATTTCTAACAATTGATCGTTTTTTAGAAATATTTAAATCCCTGAATATCATGTATTTTGAAAGGTAAACTTTTTCTACAATGAGATCATTCTTACCTACTTTGGCCTTAATTTCATACGTTGTTGCAGGCAACTCGCCAGTTCAATCAGACTCACCAAAAGGAGCTTCTTTGATTGCCAAATTTGTCAAAAACTCTCATTCTGATATCGAAGGTTACGTCAAATTCGAAAGTACTTCCAACGGTTCAGTCCAAGTCCAAGTCGACTTGAGTGGGTTACCATCTGCTGGCGGACCATTCCCATACCACATCCACGAATTACCAGTTCCAACTGATGGTAACTGTACCGGTACAAAGGCCCATTTCAACCCATACAACGGTTCAGCCACTGCCACTGCTCCAGCTGCAAAAGAGCTTGGTGATTTAGCTGGTAAACACGGTAACATCACTTCCCAATCATTCTCCACTGAATATATCGATGAATACTTGTCGTTGAACCCAGACTCAAAGGCTTATTTTGGTGGGTTATCTGTCGTTGTCCATTCTTCAAACAACAGTAGATTGTCATGTGCTAACATCACTGAAAACAAAGACACAGCTTCAAACGCTACCTCTGGTTCAAATTCTACTTCAAGTTCCGTTGCAACAGCTAATGGTGTTGGTAAAACTGAAGTAGGTGGTTTATTGGTTGGAGCTTTAGCAGGAGCTGCTGCTTTATTAATTTAGATTAATATATAATAGTTTCTAATTAATATAACTCATTTAGCATCTCAAATGTAAACTAACAATTCAATTTAAAAGGCTGCAACAAATGTAACCAGAAGACATAACGCGACACCATTGAATTTTAATGTTTGTAGACAATTAAAGATTAAATTCCTCGTACACCAGCCAGAACAAATTCTCGCATCTCGTGGTGAATTTCTCATAGCGAATTTCTCGTAATTTGAGTGACAATGTACAAGGGTAATCTAGGCAGAAATTTTGAAAAGAACAATAGGTTGATTTACAAAAGGCTGTACATTTCAGTATCTTCGTGACTCATGAGGCTCTAACTTCGTAAGTGTCAAAATTCAGGTGAGAACGTTTTTAGCTAGATAGCCGTTGTGCGCGCAAAACCATTTAAACGCTTACATAATCGGTTAAAAAGAAGCTGCAAAAAACAGTGATATAAAAGCGTTACAAATTTCCTAGTGTATGTCAGCATTAAGTTGCAATGCAATTAACTGATTATACGCAATGGGAAGCTGTCTCAATAGTTCAGTTGGTCGTTTTTATCTTAATTTTGGGTGGGTTTTTGTTCATTACATTTGTTCAATTAAAGAAATCAACTAACTTGAGATCGATATTACCGTTTTTCATATTCATGATGCTTTTTTTGGTTTTCAAAATAGTTGGTGGTATTTTAGGGTTGGTTTTTATGCACTTGAGCTCCTTTCAATTGAATTTGTTCATTGCCACATATATATTCGATGCCATCAGTTTGGGTTTCATCACTAGAGGTATTAGTTCTTTAGTTCAACACATGATCAAACAACAAAACCCCCAATGGGTAGTTACAAAGGATGATTCAAGCTCCATTTCGACCGACAAGAACGAAATGGAATTCCCAAAATTAGAAATTCCATTGTTCAACAAGGAGAAGAAGAAGAAAGAAGAATTGAAATTTTGGCCATTTAAAATATTAACCTTGATTTTACTTGCTGCGGTAATCACTAACGTTGTCGGTACTTCGCAAATTTCTTCTGGAGATTCCAACTCAGGTACTTTGATTAAAGTAGCTTCGGTTTTATTTTTGATTGGTGTTTTGATCATGATCGGTTTATTGATATTCATTCACGTACAAAGTGATCAGTTTTCTTTAGTTTCAAAGATATTGATGGTTACATTGTTGATATTGATAATAAGATGTTGCTATTCAATATTATCTGCATTCCACGGACTCAACTTCACCGAGCCAAGTCAGTATATGATATACTTTGGTCAATACAAATACTACACCTTTTTGGGATTGTTAACAGAGTCATTATCCGCGATATTAATTTTAGTTGCATTTTGGCATTGGTAATATTTATTTATATATACAAGTACATTCACAATATATTGTTTTCTGAAGAATTTTCAGGACGTCTCTCTGAGTTTTGATTTAACCTTCTGACACACCAAGGGCAATTGCAGCTTTCGTTGTGAAAACAAGGATGTCTTTGTTTTGCAGACAATCTGCCCAACATAAAAGCTCCAGCAACAATGAAAAAACCTCCTAATGGAAAGAATGGTCTGCGATAAGAATAAAATCTAGAATAGTAGCCTCTCATAAGTAATTAGTTGTAGTCTAAAATGGTCTTTGTGAATCGCAGATTTATATATGTATTATATTTTTTTTGCAATCATTTGCCACCACGGAAATTGCGCAACACGGAGTTATTCTTAACACGGGATACGGACATAGTAGTTTGTTCATGTCGGTCATTTCTGGAATCATACAGTGAATAGGCGAAAGACCATATTTACTTGTTGCGTTTTGGTAGTGTCCATTTTCTAAACTATTTCCTTGTGGTCAGTTGTTGCTAAAGCCGTACCATAAATCCATCTGCTATTGTTAACTTGGTGCAATGAGTGGTAGCGTAAACCATCAATTTCAGACTACATTTGAAATAGGTCACCAATTATCCAGTTTTACAAAACGCAATTGTTCGGAATCCTTCTATTTCATTCCTACATTAATATTTACATGCTTATCTAATTTCCACGTCAAATCTGTCAATCAAATCCTTTTCCACTTTCGAGTGTATTTCGTTAATCTCTTGATTTGTCAAGTTTCTATCCATTGACTGGTAATTAATCCTATAACATTGTGATTTTCTTTGTTTTTTTGGATGAACGAATTCATCAACCAACAATACCGATTCCGCTTTGTCTCCAGCAAAGTTCCTAACAATTTCCATAACATCATTGGTATGAAGTTCTGATTTATTCAACCAAAAAGAGATGTCTCTTTTAACTCCTGGAAACTTTGAATACGGTAAAAATGTGGTTATTTTATCCTGTGAAAATTGTTTATGAAATCTTTCATCTTTAGTCCAGAATAATCTGATATCAGGAATATCAAACAAAAGCATTGCTATTCTGTCTAGACCTATACCAAATGCCCAACTAATTTTATCGTTACCCAATCCAGAATTTAACAAGACTTGTTGTTGTACAATACCACATCCGCAACATTCTAACCATTCGCCTTTCCACCAGACTTCAATTTCCCACGACGGCGAAGTCCAAGGGAAATACGCCTCCACCCATCTGACTTTCAAAGGCTCGTTCAAATAGTCTTCGGTAGAACCTGCTAATTTGGCTGACTCTTTAGCTTTTTCGAAAACTACATTGACAATGTACTCGATTGTTTTTTTCAAATGGGTTGCAACTAGCTTGACTTCGTCTTTAGTCATATAATCTTGCATTGCGTTATTTTCATTCGCTGGCTCGTCTCGAAATGGGTCTTCAACGACAATATTTGTGCTAGGAATTTTGTTTATGTCGTCTTGTATTTGATTGAGATCCGACTTTGACCATACTCTTGCACCTTCTAACTGATGAAATGCTGGATAATGCGTACGATCAATCTCGTCCTTTCTGTAAACGTCTGCACAGATCAAATAGCCCGACGTCGGACAATTCTGGAAGCATTCCTGTTCATGTGCTGAGGTGTGTGTTCTTAATAATGTGTTTTTATTCAAGTAATACGTATCTGATTTCGATCTTCCTGGATGGTCTTCGGGGAATCCTAAAGAATCAAAATTTTGATACTTGGAAACTATAGGGTTAAAGTTGTCATAAATCGTGTAGCCCAAATCTGAAATATTTTTCTGAATCAAATCGTGTAGGATCCCAATTGGATGGTTTGGGTTCTTATGTAGTTTCCGATCTATAAGATCTATTATAAAGGGCGGAATATTAGTCCATTCGTCTGATTTGTAGGCGTTGTTGCCAATTTTTATAGAATGGTATCTACTTAGAATTCTGAATGGCTTGAGTTTTATCATTGGTTGTGAAAATTTTCTATAAAAAATATTTGGTGCTACCAACAATCCTCTTTATATCTACCTGTATCCTCTAAACTGTTGACAAACTTTGACGCATCTTCTTCTGACACTCCCTTGTACTTCTTTACAATCTCTACAAAGGTTATTTTGACTTCTTTCGGCATCTTTCCGCTAGAACCACATACAAATATCCTGGCGTTTCGATCTAATAACTCCCCAATTAGCTTGTATTGTTTGAATAGACTGTCTTGCACGTACTTGCATTCAGAATCACTGTCCCTCGAATAGCTGTTAAATATGGTTAAAGTCTGTTTGGGCCAAAAATTGTCAACCAAACAATCTTTTTCCTTGTATCTGCAGCCAAAAAACAAATACATCTCTTGACTACCTAATTCCTCTATTAATGATTTCATCGGTGCAACACCAGTTCCTGGAGCCACCATTATTATTGGAGCCGTGTCGTATTTGAAACTAGACTTGTCTATATTGAAGTATATTTCATCACCGGGAGTCAACGATTTTAGCCATCTTGTGCACACACCTTTCCTTACTTTTCTAATTATTGTTTTGTATTCAACTATAGCGACTACTATTTCTACTTCTGTTGATGATGGTTTGGACGCAATCAGGAAATATCTTGGTTTGATGGTGGGTATCAAATCTACTACATATGATATTGGTATCTTTAAATTGTTCTGAAACTCGCACAAAGTTTCGAGAATAGATCTCCTGGGTCTATTGGCATAATCATATAAATCTTCTGGTTCATTGAAACTACCAAATTCTTTTAATTTTTCCTTCTCTCGTTGACCGTCTTCACTAGAATCGTCAACGAAATGATACAATAAAGCAAAAAAACTTCTTCGTGGTATTGACATAATGTCTAAATAGTTTTTTAATAAATCTCTCAAGCTTATATGGCACTCGTCTTGACGCATAAAATCTTTTATCTTGAAAGTTTTATCGGCATTTTTAAGCCATTCAGATTGCAGCTTTAGCAACTCTTCGACATCTTCATCAAAATTAGTAGGATACATCAAAATTGAATCTCCAGGATTATACTCAAGATTGTTTGACTTGATTCTAATTCTTCTGACATCCTGGAAATGGTCAGCTGCGGTTATTCGATCATTTGCCAATATCGTTCCTTTAAATAAATTTTTATCCGGAACCACCTCGCTTTGATTCAGGGATTTCGTAACTTTCTTCAATGGCATGGGCACTACGTCCTCATCCATCTTGACAGGCGGTAAATGCTTTGATAAATTTGTGATTAGCTGTTTCTCCCATTCCACATAATATCCATCAACACCTTCCGGCGACATTTCGTCTGCCTCACACCTAGGCGAAAGCTCTTTGCACCCTAGTTGGTCTAATCTCGTATGAATTTTTTTAATCGCATAGTTGTACTTTGTGTATGACGAATCTCCAAGTCCGTAACTAGTCAAATATATATGCTGAAACAAGTCGGATGGTAACTTTTTTTTCAATAGAAATTTCATGAAATGTTTTGCATTTCTAGGTAATTCACCTTGGCCGGTGGTAGAACATATAATAATTAGATATTTTGTGTCGGTGATCAAATTCTTTAAAGGATAATCATCAAGAAAAGACAATGTAGCTTTCCAATTGTACGACCTTAGTCTTAATTTCAAATATTTGGCATATTCCTCTGCATTACCAGTTTCCGAACCATATAGTATTGTTATAGACATACAGGGCAGAAAAAAAAAAAAAAAACTTCAACAAAACTAACATAAACAATGCCACCCAAAAGAAAAGCTACAAACGCTTTGTCCACACCATTGAAAAAACAAAAGCCTGGCCATTCGCCAGAGGAATACAAAGACTTCTATCTGTCTACTTTGAACCTCGTGTCCAATTTACGAGGAGATGAGAATGAAGAGTTAGCGGGAGCATTTTTGAGACTCCCATTGAAAAAACAATATCCAGATTACTATGAGATTATACAGGAACCAATATCCATAAATGAAATCCAAAAAAAAATAAAATCAAGTTACACTGGTGAAAACGCTGAGGAGTTTTTGCAAGATTTCGATTTGCTATTGAACAATGCCGCCACATACAACGATGCAGATTCATGGATCGTACACAACGCAAAGAAAATTTACGAATTTGTAAAAGATCAGATTCAAGAATTTGAAAATTTACCCGTTTCTGAAAAACCCAAAATAAAATTAAAGTTGAAACAGACACAAGAAATCACCATGAACAAATTACCCGAAATTTGTCTGAATATACTCAACGATGTGATTGACCATGAATTCCCAGGATACGGAGTGTTGAGTGGGCCTTTTCTCGAAGAAGTTGATCAATCAGTATACATAGACTACTCAAATTTTGTGTCTAAACCCATGGCGTTCAACACTGTTTTATCAAACTTGCATAAGAAGAAATTGTTTTCATCTAAAAACTCAGTGGTGGAAAACTTTGAAAAGTTCTACCAAACCACGCTATTGATTTTTTCAAATGCCAAGGCATATAATAACGAAGATTCTCAGATATATCAAGATGCGAACTTATTGGAAGAGTATTTTAATGAAAAATGTGATGAAGTGAGAGCGGAAATAGATCAATCTAAACCAAAATTGAAATTAAATATTAAACAAAAGAAGAAGAAAGAAGATGCCGACGAAGAGATCGAAGAAGAAGAAGAAAAACCAATAAAACTAGAGTCTGAAGTGAAGGAAGAGATTATTCCAATCACTGAAAAATCATTTTTAAACACGTTGGGGAAATCCACGCCTTCGCTTCCTAAAGAGAATTCGATCATTCAAGAATCTTCAATATTTACATCTCCTCATATCACACAACAAATTGCAAAACATATTCAGGAACAATGTTCAAACTTGACTTTGATGTCGAGGGATCAAGAATTACAAAAGGACTTATTTCCAACACAAAAACCACGTCCTTTAGCCACGTTATTTTCTTACAAAGTGCCAGCCAATGGTTTCACTAGTCAATCCTACACGGTAGCCTTACCAAACGATGTACTGTCATTTATTTCATTCAAAGTGTCATTGCATAACTTGCTATATCAGATCAAGAAGAAGGATTTGGTCGATGGACACGGGAATCTAAATCTGACTTCGGATGAAGAATTCCAATGCAAACTATATGTCAACGATACTGAGGTTTCACAAGGCCCAGAAGTGTTTGAAGAAGTAGAAAAGAAGGAGCACGTTTTGGGAGTTCAATACGAGGTGAAATTAAGCTATGGATTGAATGTGTTGAATTTCGAGTGCAAAGTGGCACCAGCTTTGAGTAAAAAAATAAAAAACACCGTGATACAAGAGGAAAGCGAAGAGGCCGCCGGTAGACACACAAGACATCAATTGCAACAAATGAAAATGGCATGGGATGTTGAAAATATAATCTTCTACGTTGTATGTAATAATTAGTTATTTCCCAATACAAAACTTAGAGAAAATCACTCCTAGTATTTCTTCAATCCCTATGGCCTCGCCGGTTATCTTCCCTATTCCTTCAACTGATTGTTTCAAGCTTTCAGTTGCTATAACGATGTCGTCCTTATCTTTGTAAAATTCTTCAAAGCCATACAAGACGTCGTTTTCTAGAAGATCCTGAGTTCTAGCTGATACAATGATAGGATCAGATTCTTCTGCATCTGCTATCTCTTTAAACTGATCCACTAGGTAGTTTCTTAGCTCGTCTATTCCAGTTTGATTTAAACAAGACACAACTTGAAAATATTTTTTAGGTATGTTTAAAATTGCTGAATATTCGGCAATAGCTTCATTGCTATCAGTGAACAAATCCTGTTTATTCAAAACCACTACCATTTTTTTCTTTAAAGCCAACAAAGTTTTTAAATGATCTTTTAAATCTGAGATATCCATCTTTGAAGTTGGGTCAATCACCACGAGCACGAAATCTGCGTTCAAACTTTTGACTTTTGCTCTTTTGATCCCTTCTTTTTCAATTAAATCTGCATCACTGAATGATCTAATTCCAGCAGTATCGCCTAACACTATTTTGAATCCTTGAATTTCTATTGGTATATCCAATACGTCTCTAGTTGTTCCCGCTATCTCGCTTACAATCGCAGCGTCCCTATTAGCTATGATGTTCAACACGGAAGATTTCCCAGCATTAGGAGGCCCTAGAAGCGCTAGCTGTATTCCTTTCAATAAAATATCCGAACTTTTCACTTTGTTTAAATATTGTTTTATTTGCAATTCCAATTTTCTTATCTCACTTTCAACAGATTCAAATAACAGTTTGATGTCTCCAAGCTCCTGGTCCTCGGAAAAATCAATTATAGTTGTCAAATAAGCAATATTGTTTAATATAGCTTGTCTCCATTTATGAAACTCATTTGTGGTTTTACCTGTAATTGAAGATATCGCAGCTAATCTTTGCAGTTCAGTCTCTGCGTCTATCATACTACCAATACCTTCCAACTCCACCAAGTCCAATTTGTTATTTAAAAATGCTAACTTTGAAAACTCTCCAGCCTCGGCTTGTCGAATATTGATTCCCTTATTCGGATCATGTAGCAGTTTGATGGATTCTAATACCGATTTTATCACCGCCACTCCCCCATGTAAATGCAACTCTAGTAAATCTTGTCCAGTATATGTGTTTGGCTCAGGGAAATATAAAGTCAAAGCTTGATCTAGTAGTTTTGAATTCAGGTACAATTTTCTCACACTTGGAGCCCGTAGTTTCGGCTCCTTTTTAGTGTTTGTCAATTTATTATAGATATATTTAGATTGCGGACCTGATATCCTGACCACTGCTATTGCTGACTTGCCATATTTCGTGGACAACGCATATATCGTTGGCTGCAAAGTCGAGTATTTTCGGAGCCAAATCATAACTATGGCAAAAAAAAAAAATCTAGAGATGATCAAACGGTTTTTCACAACCATATCTAGAAAACTAAGTCACGAGAACCCATTGGGATTGCCAAGCACGTTCTCGTCAGCAAAGGGGATTCCTGTCAAACAGAAAATAAACAATGTCAAAAATATAATATTGGTGTCTTCGGCGAAAGGTGGAGTAGGAAAATCAACGGTTTCCATAAACACAGCATTAGCATTGAACAAATTGGGTCACAAGGCGGGGATCTTAGATGCCGATTTGTTTGGTCCTTCGATTCCAAAACTTTTAAAACTCCACGGTGAGCCCAGAATCTCTAAAAGTGGTAAATTATTGCCGTTGTCCAACTACGGGATTCAATCCATGTCGATGGGCTATCTCGTTCCTGATAATCAGCCGATAGTATGGAGAGGATTAATGGTCATGAAGGCGCTACAGCAATTATTGTTTGATGTTGAGTGGTCGCCTATAGATTATTTGATCATTGATATGCCTCCAGGCACCGGTGACACGCAATTGTCAATTGGTCAGTTATTAAAAGTTGACGGGGCAGTGATTGTTAGCACACCACAAGACATCGCACTAATAGATGCCGTAAAAGGAATTCAAATGTTTAAAAAAGTGAACATACCGCTTATTGGATTGGTTGAAAACATGAGTTATTTCAAGTGTCCAAATTGTCAACATGAATCATATATTTTCAAATCAGAAGGTGCGCAGAAAGTTGCTACAGAATATGGGTTGAAAACTTTGGCGTCTATACCTTTGAACGGAGAAATTTGCGTGCAATCCGATCTAGGTAAGCCTGTGGTGGTTTCAAATCCAGATGACGAGATTGCAAAACCATACTTGGAAATCGCACAATCAATTATTAATTTCAAGTAGTTTTTTTCTGTGTATGGAATATGAAGTTCTGCAGCGTCTATATTCTTTGGGTGTTATACGCTGGTGTTTCTGCCACTGCTTTCAATAATTCTTTGAACAAGTTGTATTATTCCAATATTCGTGAGGAGACAAGGCCGTTAATACAAATACTGCAAGAAGGTAAACCTACGAATTTTCATAAAGTACCAACAATAGTTGTTAAAACAGTTAAAAAAATTGTTGAAAAGGACTCTAAAAAAGATTCTCTTGGCAAGCAGAAAGGTTTTAAAGATGCATTGAATGAGATTAAAAGACTTGAATCATTGATTTTGGATTTAAAAAAAGAGATGAACGACCAACAAGAGAAATTTGAGAAACAAATAAAAGCAATACATAAGACAAACGATTTAATAAAAATTGATTCTTTTAACCATAAAATAGCAGAACCGATTGTATTAGAGCCAGATTTGGAAAGGAAGAAAGAAACTGAAACTAACTTCGAAAGCAACATAAATCAGCAAATCATTGAATCTCAAAGTCATAAAGAAAAATCAGTCATCACCAGTCACGCTAAAAACAAAGCGAAGGATATTTTAAATCTTAAAAACCCTCCTAATTCAGTTTTAATCATTCAGTCTCCCAATCAGCGTCATAAAATAACTAGCGTCAATCTAGACTACCATAAACCTAAGACTTTCTACACGGGGCTAGGTTTCACTCCCAAAAGTATTACCAAGACAACTCCAACTCCGTACTTGCCTCCAAAAATATTTGATACTCCGATCATAGCTACGAAAAACGTGAAACCTAAATTAAAAAGAAAACGATTTAGAAACAAAAACCGTAGTATTAATTTCGACGTGTTTCGGGAATTGGATTCATTGTATCTCAAGAATACTGGCACACATACTTATTACAATGCGTTAATAATTGGGTTTGTAGTGGTTTTAATATGTTGCATTTAGTTATCTCTAGTGCGTGGAAATTTTCTAAATTTTTTTAATCAGTAGTCTCATCTATTGAATCTCAAATTGGTAAACTAAAAACGTAAACAATCATGTCAAATGATATAGACACACTTAAAGAAACGGTCAATGCTACTATACTAAATTACAACTCAAAACTGTACGTTGAAGAAGACGATCAGACTTATATATACAATAGCTCACAAATAAGTTTTGATGACGATGACTTTTCTAGGCTCGATGCGGAAGAGATTCAGGAGGAGATAAGTCAGGACACTGAAATTGACGAGTTTTCGGAAAAGGATCAAACTTTGGATCAAGTTGAGTCAGAAATTGCACCACAGAAGGAAGCAAGTGGTTTCCGCCAATTCCTCACCAAGCATGAAATTCCTAGAAAATTATTTCATTCCTCAATTGGTGTTTTCACGCTATGGTTGTACACATTAGGTACTACCGTTCCTCAATTATTTATTCCTTTATTCACCTGCTTTGTTGGAGTGTTGATAAACGATTTGATTAGGTTGCATAATCCCGAGATAAACAAAGTGGTCTGTAAGTACATGTGGTTTGTCATCAGAGACAAAGAGGTCAATTCTTACAATGGCGTCTTGTATTATTTAGCAGGGGTGTTGATTGTATTGTATTTGTATCCCAAAGATATTTCAGTATTGAGCATTTTGTTATTGAGCTGGGCTGATACGTCTGCTTCAACTGTTGGTAGATTATATGGGAAGTACACGTTTCAAATATCCAAAGGGAAATCATTTGCTGGTAGTGCTGCAAGTTGTTTGACTGGAGTAGCCACTTCTTACCTACTTTATGGGTATTTTATCCCCAATTACAACGTTAATAGACCAGGAGAAATTTATTGGTCGCAAGATTCCAGTTACTTGAATATTCATGTGTTTTCAATATTAATAGGAATAATTGCCAGTTTCTCAGAATTCATAAGTTTGTTTGACATTGATGACAATTTCACAATTCCAGTTTTAAGCGGCACTTTTGTTTATTTACTAGTTGGTTTGGCTCATAGATAGATTAATAGAGATACTGTAAATACTCATGTAATATTTTTAATTTCTTTAAATTCGTCATAAGTCAAGTGACTTTTCAAACCATCATATCTAGTCAAACTTAACCACCCTTCCTTCAAACCTTTGGAATAAAAATCTGAGACTTGAGACTTTGCAACAGCGTAATCTGCTTTCTTTAAAAGATAGTATAGAGTGGTCAATTTATCCCAGTTTTGCTCTTCTGCAACTGAAGGTAAAAAAGTGCCTGAATATTCGTCATCCAAATCTATAATGATCTTTAATCCGTTCAAGCCTATAGTCCAGTCGTTTTGATCTTTTATCTGGACAAAGTTATCTAACAAAGTGACACTGACTTCTAACTGATCAAGTTCGTTTGACTTGATTGGAGGGAACCTTGAATCTTGCAACGCAGCAATCAAAGAATATTTCGAAACGCCTGATTCTATTGCCAACGACTGAAAAGTCCCAATACAACCTCTTAAAGAGTCGTTCTTGTTCCATGTGATGAAAAGCGGGGCTGACGACGGTAAAGACTTTGGATCCTCCTCTCCTAAAACATCCAAATAATGCTTTAAAGCAACTGGCTTAGATCCAGTCAACTTTGCTACTAAAGATTCAAACGCATAACAACACAATGCTTTCGACATGATGCTGGTATGATGTGCTTGTGTTTTTAGTTCATACACACAGCTGTAAATTTGTTATCTTTTTGATTGTGCACGATAATTATTGTTAAGGAGGAAATCGATTTGCTGGCGATCACAAAGTATTTTCTTATGTTTACCAGGAGAAACCTGAAAGAGTTATTGAAAAATTATATAACAGAGCAGTTCTTCAACTACAATCATGCCGCTCAGTTCGATGACATCAATCGAAACCTCCTGTACCAATCGAGTCCATTGGA